>JAUKPS010022182.1:0-349808 GCA_032273165.1 Chlorellidium tetrabotrys | reverse complement strand
TGTGTACAAAAACGGAGTGCCCATAATGACTTGGCGTCCCAAGAAATTTTACAATTTCTATTTTAAGCATCAAGCGGATGCCACAATGTTTACGCTGAAATGGTTATGATCACGGTGAGTGTAATGAGTCCGGCAACGCCGTGGTATCAGGGCTGGAGTCCTTGCATAGACTGGTGCCGAAAAAATTGTCAGGGGCAATGGTATTATCAAACCGAAGGCGTGTTTGACTTTGAGCTAGAGACCGATGCCACAATGTTCATGTTGAAATGGGGGTAAAATATGCCAGTGTTAAATTTGCACAAAGTCAAACGCGAATCCAAAACTCAAGATGTTGAACGTTTGGTTCAATGGCTTGTTGACAATGTAGGTGAGAAAATCACCGACAATGGGTTTTTTGAACAAGCCACACCAGTAGAAGACACTGAAAAATACACAGTAGAACGTAGACGGTTGTACATCGGCAATGGTTGGGAAATTTACATTGATGAAACCTCCAGCAAACGACTAACCGAAGATCAAGCCACCTGGAGCAGACAAACTTATTATGTGGATATCACAGATTCAAAACAGGCATTGATGTTTTCAATGAAATGGCTATGAAGTGGATGTTGATTGTTGCAATGTTCAGTCCTGGCGGTGACTTTGTGGGCAAGTACGAGGTGCCTGCTGCAAGTTTACAAAAATGCAACCACCAACGAAAGATTATACAAGGGCGAGATGAACTTGGTGTGGATCACCGCGCAATATGCGTGACCCGCGAGCATTGGCTGGGTATCAAGCCCATGCCCAATGTACCCATGGATTGACCATTAATTGCCAATTTGTTATAATAGAACAATAGCAAATCAGGAGCAATCATGCAATTTTACAAAGAACTGACAGAGTGGGCACAGACTACACCCAATCATGTGTATTTGTTAAGTGACTCAAAGGACAAGATGTATGCGTACATTCCCGAAGGCACCGACCGCATTCAAGAATTCAAAAATCCTATACGTTTCAGCACCCGTGGCCGTAAGTTTCAACCAGTGGCCAATAGGTGGAACTTCCGAATCACTGTTGAAAAGCCCGCAAACCCAGTCTGGCAAGTGCTGGGCAGCAAAGGTGACACCTACAAAGTTGAATTGGTAGATTCCATGTACACCTGCACCTGCAGTGGGTTCAAGTTCCGAGGCGCATGCCGGCACATAACAGAAATTTCCGGCAAACATAAACCAACATAGTTTGCCAATTGATGTTGTGAATTGCACATGATTACCATATAATGTTTACATGCTGCTGATGCAGCTCAATTATTATGAAAGGTAATTACCATGAAACTTATTAACGAAGATACAAAAACTTACAAAGTGTTTAGCGTTCTACAAAAAGGTGAAAGCATCACCGAAAGCCGCGCAAAGAAATTAGGCGTAGGTAACTTGGCAGCTGAAATCGCTCGCATTCGCCAGCATGGTTTCTGTGTGTACACCAATCAGCGTAAGGCTAAAAACGGTGTTGAAGTCACCGAATACGAATTTGGCAAACCAAGCCGTCGTTTGATCGCTGCGGGTTACAAAGCCATGTCATTGGGCATTGCCTAATAGCAATTTGTACGTTGAACAAAAGGCGCTGCGGCGCCTTTTCCATTGACCAGTTTTTGAGAATACTTTATAATATATACAGTTAGACATCAGGAGCAGACAATGGAATTTCTACTTGGAGTGTTGGTGGGTGTGGTTGTTGCGTTTTTCTACTGGCAATCGGTGATTGTCAATGCCATCAATCAAGCGTTCAATGCAGTGGAAGAAACAGCCGAGGACACTGCTAGAAAACTAGCGGTCACTGTGGAACAAGAAGGTGATCAATTTTTGTTATATCAGCTTGACACCAACAGATTCTTAATGCAAGGCACTAGCCTAGCTGATTTTCAAAAGCAGTTGTCATCACTGAATCTTGATGCTCTCTCAATAGCCAACGGTGACAGCACTGCCGCACAGGCTCTTTTGAAAGCCAGCCAGTCCAACAAGGAATCAAATGAAACTAGCAATAACCAGTGATGTACATCTAGAGTTTGGTGACTTAGATTTTGACAACGATCAAAATGCCGACGTCTTGATACTGGGCGGAGACATTTTCATTGCCGAAGATCTAAATCATCTTGAGCCTGCGCCGACCAATGATGTGATAATTCCATCTCGCATGGCTCTACGTGCCCAGCGTTGTTATGACTTTGTTCAACGCTGTTGTGAACGTTTTCCCAAAGTTGTGTTGATCATGGGCAATCACGAACACTATCACGGTGACTTTGCTGAGTCAACTTGGGTGATTCGCAAGGCCTTTGCTGAGTTTGAAAATTTATATTTCCTTGACAATCAGTTCACTGTGATTGACAACGTGGTGTTCTTTGGTGGTACCTTGTGGACTGACATGAACGGTGAAGATCTCAATACCATGCAACAGATTCGTTTCATGCTGAATGACTATCAATCAGTAAAGAACACCACCAAGCGTGAAGGGTTCTATACTAGAAAATTCTTGCCTGAAGATTCTGTAACAGATCACAAGAAGTTCTTGGAGGAACTCAAAAAGGTCTTGGCAGTGTATCCCACGCAGAAAACTGTGGTGGTGGGGCATCATGCACCCAGCAAAGCCAGCACTCATCCACGTTACAAGTCTGAGGTCATAATGAACGGAGCCTACAGCACCAATCTTGATGACTTTATCTTGGATAATCCCAACATCAAACTATGGACTCATGGACACACTCATGAGGACTTTGATTATATGATTGGCAGTACCCGAGTTGTCTGCAACCCACGTGGCTATGACGGGCACGAGGAACGTGCAGACCATTTTGCATTGAAGTATGTGGAGATTTAATGCGTAATCACTATTGGACTTGCAGCAAATTTGCAGACTGGCTTCGTGGCACACCTAGTCCAGGTGCCCTGTCAGGTAAAGATTGGAAAGCGTGGCACAAAGCAGCAAAGGCAGCACACCCTGTTCGTTATTGGTTGGCCGACGACGGGCTTGACTATCTACAACAATTTGTTTTCTACATTCCGGATAAACTGTATGCCGTCAAATACTACATCAACAATCGTTGGGTCACTCAAACTCATGCTCTCCGAGCTCATCCTCGTGACATCCCTCCTGGCACTTGGTGTGATGTTGGCAACCGTTTTCTTCCATGTTTGTTTAACGAACTGGTGGATTTTGTTGAGGTAGAACTGGCATGGTGGCACATTGCATGGTCAGGACGAGAAGAACGAGCAAAGTATGATGCTCCGTTTTGGAGCACTGGATGGTGGCGTTGGCGCACCTGGCGTTGCCGTCAAGCTGGACTAGATAATCTTGCCTGGCAAAAGACCTGCAACAACACTGACTACACAGCCGATGACGATCCCCACTACGGTGAGCTGACTCCGCAGGCGTTCAATGCCATGGAAATTGAGGCACTTTACAAGTGGTGGACTATAGAACGTCCCGGGCGTATTGATCCGTATGAAGCCAGTGGATGGACGGCCTATTGTGAAAGCAAACGTCAGGCCGGTGGCAGTGTACTGGATACTCTTGATCATGACGATGGTGTTGATACAACACCCATGCACAACAAGATGAATGAACTAGAAGATAGGTATGAAAAGGAAGATGAAGAGATGATGATTCGTCTAATTAAAATTCGCCAAGCACTGTGGACCTAACAAGGATAATATGACCGAAGAAGAGTGGAACAAAGTTGTGGGCTGGGGCATTGTTAGCCCTGAATATTTTATTGACAAGCCCGGCACTGTGTGGCAGAGGTTCAAGACTTGGTGTGCCACACGACACGAGATTGCAACCAACATCATGAAATGGCTCAGCACCGTGGTGATGTTGGTGGCAGCAGGATGTATTGCATTGGAGATTCATCCCATGCATATCTACTTGTTGAACCTTGGTAGTCTGTGCTGGCTGATCACTGCATGCCTCTGGCGTGAACGCAGTTTGATCGTGGTGAATGGCGCACTGCTGTTGGTTTATATCTATGGATTTATACGAACTCTATAATGTTACTAGACCCTATGACACTAGCTCATGCAGTACAAGCTCTCAGCAGCATCAGAGTGAAATCCGGAAAACAATTAATCATTGACCAACAACAATACGAGGAATGGCGACGTCATGCGACCTTTGAACTATTGACAGGCAAGCGAGTTGCTGAAAGTTTTTGTGATTACTTTGATATTGTTGACTATATAATGCTCCATACTGCACGTGATAAAGCTGATGAATACATTCGAAAAAATTACGTCAGATAGTCATTCAACTCATAACCGATCAGGTCCGTGGAGCCGTGCAGTGGAAATCTCAGCTGACAGTTTTGATCACGCTGGTGAAATTGTTAACTGGTGCAAACAAAATCTTGAATCCAAGGACTGGGCATACCAGTTACGCAATTGGTTTGCCACAAACGACGTAATTTTTTATTTCAACAACGATCGCGATTACACTTTTTTTATGTTAAAATATAGATTATGAAATGGCGTACAATCTCAAAACGTGAAATTGATATCACTTGGCCCACTGGGACCAAAGTATATCTCTTAGATAAAAAGCCCACAGCCGCCAAGGTTGTGACCAATCACACCACCACAGTGGCCATGACAAATAGAGAGTTATCGCCCGATGATCTAAGACTGGTGAGTATATGGTTAGAGTCTCAACCCAATGCAGTAAGGCACATCAGCGATCATCAACTGGAAAAAATAATTGACGGAGAAGGACGAAGAAGCAATGATAAATCTACACCGAATACTTGATAGACTATCACAGTGGTGGCGATACCCACAACCTACCTGGCAACAGAAAAAGCACTTGGGCATGTACACTGATGTGATCGACACTGAGTTCACTGCTCTAAGACTGGCAAGCGAAGAGACAGCACGTTATGTGCAGTTCAAGATGCGTACTGTGCCAAACTTTGAATGTGACTATGACTTGCACGAGTGGGTGGTAAAAACACAACTGGACTCAAAACTCAATGATGGCCTGGTGTTGGAGTTTGGTGTGGCCACAGGCAGAACCATCAATCACTTTGCAAGATTGTTGCCGGGTCGTTGGATACATGGCTTTGACAGCTTTGAAGGCTTGCCTGAAAACTGGACGTCAAGAATGCCCAAGGGATTCTTTGCCAGAAAGTCTTATCCCAAAGTAGCGTTCAACTGTCGCTTGCATGTGGGCTGGTTTGACGAGACATTGCCAACATTCATTGCCAACTATGCTGCACCAATCCAACTGTTGCATGTTGACTGTGATCTCTACAGCAGCACTGACTATCTATTGCGACACCTAAAGAATCAAATTGTACCCGGTACAGTGATCATCTTTGATGAGTACATGAATTATCCTGGCTGGCAAAGTGATGAATTTGCTGCCTGGAGAGAGTTTGTGAGAAACTATGATTTCCAGTATGAATACATTGGTCGTGTGAGCCGACATCAACAAGTGGCAGTTCGTGTGACCTATGTGGGCTAAAAAGTTTTCTTGGCGGGAGTGGCGCAACAAAGTTCGCCAGTACTCGCCTTGTCCGGGATTCTGTGATGATCCAGACCAACGCCGTTTTAGATTTCGTCGTTGGTGCGATCAAGGATTCAAGGTCAGCTGGCGTCGCGGTGGCTCCACAAGACTCTACCGCTTGTACTGGCGCACACACCCCGTAGAATACCAAAGAATGTTGCAAAATATGCAACAAAATTGAGCAAAAAAGTGTTTGACTAAAAAGTGATAAGGTAGTAAAGTAGTACCTGTAGTCTAGTAGTTTAACCAGTCGGTGACAAATAAAAGAATTGTCACTACTTACAATTTGAGAGGAAGAAAAATGTCAACAGTACCAGCGACCAACGGCCAGTTTAGTGTACACGGTCGCCACCACGCCAAGAAGATCAACAACAAATACAACGACAACAAAGGCAATAATATCAGTTGGATTGATCGTTGGAATCAAACACTTGCACGATATCCCATAGAGCAACAGAATCAAATTCGTTCAAGACTCAAAGCAGCATTGAAACGATTTTCTAAAAAATATCCCGGAATCAAGAGTTTTCAGGATCCAAAATTTAGGCTTTGCAAGGCTCTTACCAAAAAACTCACCGCAATTTTAATTGACACCACTATTCAACGTGAACTTGATATTAATTGGGTAATTAAAATCATTGAAGATTTTCGCCCGTATCAAGCACAACCTTTACAAATCTATCGACCCCTGCCCGAAGATATGCCCGAAGGGCTTGATGGTGATCAAGAAGCGTGGTCCTGCTGGGAAGGGCAACACACTGGCATGGCATTGTACTTGATTGGTACCATGGCATTTGGTATGAAACCTGATGATATTGAAGTGCCCACAGTTGAGTATGAGTTTGCCAATCGAGTGGAGTGCCGTACAACTTTCATGGCCAATAACAGCAAGGATGGTCGTAAAGTATTGGATTCAATTGATATTATCTCTCAGAAAATTTTTGCTGTGCGACTTGATGGTGCCGATGATGACGAATGGAAAGAAATCAACGAAAAGCAACTTCAGTTAGAAACCCAAGACTTATTCATGACCCATCATGAAAAGTTTCACGATGAGCGTGAACCCGGGGCAATTACTCGTCCCGGTGATATTTGCGACGAGAAGTACTCAGTGGAACTAGTTCGGCAATTTACAGTCTATGCCAGTGCTGTATTGGCTACCAATCCACGTGCCATCAATGCAAAAGAACTTCCGATTATCATGGGGTTTTTGAAGATGGCTGAACAAACAGATGGCATTAATTATACTGATGACCAAATTCGTAGTCTTGCGTATCTGTGTATGAATTTGTTTGAAGCTGACTTTGATGAAAAGGGATTTTTCTGGGAAAAGGTTGGAATCGCTTATGTACGTTGGCACGACGCCTACCATGCTGACATGGACGAATCAATGCGTCCGGGTGTCAAGCTCAACAAGGACTGGGCGCAAGGTGGTACATTCTTTTATTGGCTACTAAAGAAGCATTGGACCGATGACGACGGCAATCCTATGCCAATGCCCAAGCTCAACATTTCAACTGCGTTTCGCCCTGCAGCAAAGGATCTATCATGGTAATGTTACGCGAACGCATGGAAGGGTTCCAAGACTTTGTACCAGCTCGAGTACAACGCAATGGTCAGGCCTATGTTGAAACATATGATTTTATCAGCACAGAGGTGGCACGTTATCTTGCAATGTATCAAGCACTTGAACAGACCAATCAAACTGCAAGGTTGATACGAGATCAGCTTGACGAGTTAATTCGTAGATATCATGATTATGTAATTGCTGGAAAGATAGTGGCACATTACAGACAAGTTGGATGTCGTGTTAAAAAAGGCAATGTGTTTGAACATGTAATTCCTCTTCGTACAGTTAGAAATATGTTGATACAAGGAGTTCTAACTGTGAACCAAGCTCTCAATGCACCAACTTGTTTGATTACACCTAAAAAGAACAAGGTGTTGGCCAAGTATAAGTTAACCAAGTCAACGCCCAATGCCTGGTTTTTCTGGCAGAGGTATAGTGTGTTGGGCATTCAAATTGAGACGTATGACGGGACTGCAGTTGATCAAGCAACTTGGGATTTTGCAGAGCATTGCAAATATTTTAACATTGCATAATTAGCAACTTGGCCAGCTGTAAAAAGGTTGGCCAATAATCTCCATTTTGCTATAATATGTTCATAGTGAATAACAAGGAGCCAAAATGTCAAAGCTAATCGCGTTTACTGTTGAACTGTATCGAACAGATCGTCGTATCAAAAAGGACGAGCGTTATGGTCGTAACAAGGCAGGCTTGCGTTTTGTAGAAACGGTAGATTTTGTACCCAGCACTCAAGCCTATATCAACACCGTTGCAGCAGACATGCGCGAGCGGGGGTTTGTTGTCAACGTGTTTGAAACTTTTGTTACAAAAAAGAACATGATGTCAGGTTACGAGTATCAAGAACGTTATGACACACCTGCCTTCTGCTCACCCAGTTCAGAATCTTTTTGGAGCATGTAATTGAAGGCTCGTAGCACATATCAGATCATGCAGGATATGCGGGCTGCCGAGCAAGCTCAGGAGGATGTGGCCCGGGCTAGAACTGTACATCCTGACACTCTGGCACGAGTATTTGAAATGCAACAGGAGCGGGTACCTTGTACTTTTTGTCAGACCATTACAGATACAGATGTACACGTAGATAAGAATGGTGGCATTGCTGTTTATACCGTGTACCGTTGCCCACGTTGTAAAAACGAATTTATGGAGAAGGATATTCCACGATGAATGAACGAATTAGACAACTTGCTCATGAGGCTGGATTACCAACATATAATCCGGAAGGCATCCCAACTAAATTAGAAAAGTTCGCCGAGTTGATTGTGGCGGAATGTTTGCTGTTTACCAATCCATCGCCTCATGAAGGTACTGAATTTGGTCAAGCACTTGCTTGGGCAGATAAAAATATCCGAGAACATTTTGGAGTTGAAGAATCTCAAGTTAGGATTCGTCCTGACTATGATTTCAATAAATGTCCAAAGTGTGGATTAAAGTTTAGCGGATCAATGGGTTATGTTTGTCCTCGTCCACAATGTCCTACAGGGCTGGGTGGATCACAATCATGAACGAACGAATTCGACAGTTCGCCGAACAAGCCAGAACCAGTGTACCTGCAGGATTGGATACTGTGGAGTGGATAGAGCGTTATAATGCGATATTCGCCCGGTTGATTATCACCGAATGTGCCGACTTGTACACTCATGATGATGTGATGGCTCCTATAGGACAGAGTGCCTGGGGTGAAGCATATCAAGAAGGATGGATTAAAGGTACTAAGGCTTATAGAGAAACTATACTAGAACATTTTGGAGTTGACGAGTGAACGATAAAATTAGTGAGTTGGCTAAACAGTGTGGTCTGTGGCATGTCACTGACCGAGAGGACTTGTGCAGAGACTTTGCTGAATTGATTGTTCAGGAATGTGTTGACATCTGTGATGCCTATGGTATGCCCGACGGTACCAGTCCCACTGCGATGATACTCGCCGCAGCGATTAGACGTAAATTTGGTATTGAGGATGTTGACACTTACTTTGGAAACAATCCATGAATCAACGAATTAGACTGATGGCCAAGGCCAACCAAGCATTTACTGAATCAAAGGTCACTGCTCCTGAGGTAACCAAGTTCATGGAGTTGATTGTTCGTGAGTGTGTTGATATTGTCAATGATGCTGTGGATCATCGCGAACCAGCATCAACCTATGCCGACAAGATCAAACAACATTTTGGAGTTGACCAATAATTCACCGTTTGTTATAATATGGGTATAGTGAACGACAGGGAGCAAAAATGATACTAGCAGAAGAACTTACTAAATTTACAACTCTTACCCGTTACGAACTCAGCAACATTCTTGATGCTAGTGGTTACAAAGATTGCAAGTTTGATTCTGCTAAGTTTTTGGGCTTAACAAACAGCGGAAACTTTTGCTATTCTGTTAAGACTTACGAAGGTACTTCTGCTGAAGAAACTGCCAAAGTATTTGTTAGCAAAACTGCAACAGGAAAAATCACAGCAGAGTTCTAAAATTGGTTGGCCAATAATCTCCATTTTGCTATAATATGTTCATAGTGAATAACAAGGAGCCAAAAATGTCAGAACGCATAATAAAAGCAATACCAGACGTAGGATACGTTGCTGTTGACAGCGAAGCAAGCCCCGGTGTAGGACGTTTTGCTGTTGTATATTTTGCAACAGATTACGATGCTTGCGGCTTTGATACTTTTGAAGAAGCCTGGGCTGAACTTGAACTTTTGGTTGGCCAATAATTCCCAATTTGCTATAATATGTTTATAGTGAATAACAAGGAGCTGAAGATGAGTAAAAAAGCAATTTCCGGTGAAGTACAGATGTTTGGAATGTCCGAAGACGCAATTCGCGAGCAGTACATGAATTCAATCACTGCCAAGTTCAGTGGCATGGAGATGGTGGTGGCAGGGATTTTGAGTGATTGTCAGGAAATAATGAACACCGGTCTGTCAGATGCAATCCGAATGCAGAACGAAGATCGCATACGTAAACAGTTGAACGTGGCAAAGTTTATTTTGTTTGAGATGATGAATCAGAAGGAGGCAGCGTAATGAGTATTCAATTTATCGCAGATGGACGCAATGGACGTGACGAGCGTGTGATACTTTGGCGTCTTGGTGACTACACTTACGAACTGGAGATTGGCACAGGTCTCTACCGGAAGAACCTCAAGTTTCACGAGACTGAATACTACGAGGCACTGGAACACTTTGATGCTGCTGTGATGAATTATCAAGACGTGGCGGCAGCACAATGACACCGGACTACTCGGCTCGTTACTACCGATCGGTTTCCATGAATCGCAAACGTCAGGTCATTGATGCTGTACTAGAAGATTTACAAGAGCAATATTTTAGCATGGTTGAACAGGCCTTGGCACAGAGCAACATGCAACAGAGCCAAGAAGTGATTGATTACATAAGGAGTCTATGATGGCGAATTTTCTTGTTAGAGTAGAGTACGACACTGTGTCTGATGCTTACATGGCCTGCTTCTTGGAAGGGCAGAATGTTTTACTTGGTGCTGCCACATATCATGACGCGGTGCTGGAAGCAGACATGCTGGAACCCGAGGCATACGAACTGGGCTATAACTAATGAAGATTCGGCCCATCAGTGGTGTGCTGGGAGTTAGGCAGCAACAGATTCTAGATGGTCCCATGGGTCCGCCCATGCAGAAGTTTGAGTGCAAAGAATGTGGTAGAACTTATTTTGACACTGGCCTGTATTTTTACGGCACAGGGTCCGTGAAATGCACTTGGTGCACAAAGTTTCCTAAAACCAATGGACGCAAGAAGGATTAACATGGGATTAGATCAATACGCATACGTGGCCGCAAAGGCCGAGGCCTGGCAAGATGGCAGCACTCCGCGTGAACTGTCTTACTGGCGCAAGCACCCTAATCTCCAGGGCTGGATGGAACAACTTTGGAGAGAGAAAGGTTGTCCAGGTGTTAGTAATAATCTTGATATTGATAACAACGATGTCACGTTTAATGGTGTCGAAGTTGAGCTGACTTGGGCGGATTTAGATCGCCTTGAAGAGGACATTAAAACAGGACAACTTCCTGCTACCAGTGGGTTCTTCTTTGGGATCAGCAGTGATGAGTACTATCGCGCTGATGATTTAGAGTTCATCAAAAAAGCTCGTGCAGAACTGTTCATGGGCTTGCGAGTGTTTTATAATTCTAGTTGGTAAGGAGAGGCTGTATGAAAAACTTTGTAATTGGAACCGTTTTTGGATTGGTATTGGCTTCGGTAGGCTTTACGGGCATGGCCCGCATCGCGGATCGTGCAGTTGATGCTACCAAAACTCAGGCCAAAGAACTTGCTCAGTAATTTGGCAAAACTTTGGCTTGACACAAAACCCGTATTGTCATACAATATGGATATGCTGTCAAAGCAGCATTTAATTCTTAACTTAGGCAAATATGAAAGGCAACAACATTATGGCAACCGATAAACTTTTTACTGTGGCTGGTACTGCAACTCACAATGGCGTTACCAAAGTTCGTTTCGCCAACGACTTAGTGGCACGTATTAAAATTCTCACCAAAGCAAATGCAACTGACATCAACCTCGTTGAGCTGCCAACGCCAATGACCAAGCTCGAAGCTCTGCAATATCTGCAGACACTGGGCATTACTGATGGTGATGCAGGCTATGCTGTCAGCAACAAGCTGGCCGAGAAAACCAAAGTGGCCAAAAAAGCCGAAGTCAGCGTTACTGGTGTCAAAGCCAACGCCAAGACTTCAAGCAAGGCCAAAGTTGCTGCATAACTTGTCTGTAACTATGCTGTCAAGCGACCCCGCTTCGGCGGGGTTTTTCTTAGTTTTAATTGACAACAATAAATATTGTAACTAAAATTCATTATGTCAGAATCTCCAGCAACTTATGAAGAGGTACGTGAAATTATGTACGCCATTCTCGCACTGTTGCATCACCATGGTATCAATCAAGTTTCAGTTGGTGGTATCATGAGACTGTTGGGAGTTCCAGCTGATGTAGCAGCATCACATGACGATGAATACCTTCATGTTGTCACAGCAGATCTAGAAATAGCTGAAGAACTTGAAGTCGCCCCTCCCGGAACCACACTGCATTGACTAATCCAGAACCGCTTTATGTAATAGTCGTTCGCGACAATTCTGCTGAAACTAAACTAAAAACCTGGGCCAAATCCAGTCCACACAATCGAGCCTCTGTTGAGGGCAACAAACTCAGGATATTTGATCAAAACACCTGGCATCGCTTTCGTGTGACTTGGACTCATGGATTCGAACAAATATCCGCTTGGGATAGTTGGAATCGACGACACGTTGACATAGGTTAACGTCAAAATAGTTGACATCGCTGTGTCAACAATATATAATTTAACAACTTAAAGGAGAAACAATGAGCACTAACCATGACGCACTCAAAACAGCATTTGACACATATCTAGCTGAGAACGAAAAATTCACAACCAAAGGTGTCAAAGCATCAGCAGCTCGTGCCCGCAAAGCTCTGCAAGAAATGGGCAAAGCACTCAAAGAACGCCGCAAAGAAATCACCGCTGAGAAAGAAGCACTTACTCCAGCAAAGTAATGACCTCCGCTAGATGTATAAGGACCATTGTGGAAGATCCAGAGCAGCCAGGTGAGTTGCTTTTGGATCTTGGCAATGAACTCTGTGACGAACTGGGCTGGCAGGAAGGTGATGTCATAGAGTGGATAGACAACAAGGATGGTTCATGGACACTGAAGAAAAGTACAAACAGTTGAAACAGGCATTGGCCAATGTAAAAGATTTTGAATCTGTAGAGGAAAAAATCAACAACAAGCCAGTTGAAAATGCCTGGTCAATGGATCCTAGTATAATTCAATCCTGGAGTTTTGCTGACATCCAGGCCCTGCCGGCTCTCACCAGTGTGGATTTGAGTGCATTAACTTCAGCGGATGTTGATGCATGGTCCATGCCAAACACTGCACCGTTTGCCAACTCCTCGGTGACATTGGGTGGCGCCGGTGGCAGTGGTACGGTCTACACTATCACTGCAGGTGGCGGAGGTGGTACTACGATACCTAACAGTGGTTGGGCCAAGCCCTACACCACTACCAATGTTGGTCGTACGACCATTGACGCCGATGAAATCAACGTTGGAGGCAAAAGTTTAATGGCTGCCTTGGACCGAATTGAACAACGCCTGGGAATTTTAGATTGTGACGAGCAACTTGAGCTGCATTGGGACAAGTTAAAAACTCTTGGCGATGAATATCGTCAGGTAAAACAGCACATCGAAGACAAGATGAAAACTTTTGAAACATTGAAAAAAATGCCCAAGCCGGAGATCAAATGAAACCACAGAAGCGCATAGAAAAAATTGTCAAATGGATTGAGTCGTACTGTAAAAAACACAACATCAACACACTGGTGGTGGGCATATCAGGTGGCATTGACTCAAGTGTGGTCAGCGCACTGTGTGCCAAAACTGGAATCAAAACCATTGCAGTAAGTATGCCCATAAGGCAAAGCCGGTCCACACATACCTTGAGTCTAGAACAGGGTCAGTGGTTACTAGATCACTATCTCAATGTCAGTCACGAAGTTGTGGATTTGACTAGTCCGTTTAAACACTTTGAAAAGGCCATGACGGTATTTCCCAGTGAACTGGCATTTGCCAATTCACGTGCCAGACTACGCATGATGTGTTTGTATCAAATCGCACAAAGTCATGGCGGCATTGTGGTGGGCACAGGCAACCGTGTAGAAGACTTTGGAGTGGGATTCTTCACCAAGTATGGCGACGGTGGGGTAGATATTTCTCCCATTGGTGACTGCTTGAAAACCGATGTCTGGGCCATGGGCGAATGCTTAAACATCAATCCAGCAATTATCGCTGCCGCGCCCACAGATGGTCTCTGGGCAGATGGCCGCACTGACGAAGATCAATTGGGTATGAGCTACCCCGAACTAGAAACTATGATGTTGTTGTCAGAAGCTGGCTTTAAACCAGCCGCCAAAGATCGTGCCAAGATGAAACGATATCTTGAACTCCGTGCTCAAAACATGCACAAAATGCAGCCTGTCCCGGTCTGCAAACTCTAATTCTAATCAATCTTTTTGGAATAGTCAAGTCACGTCGTGATAAACAACGAGTATTTGACTTTTTCCAATTAACTACGTATAATATGGTGTTGCATTACGCTATATAAAACTACGCTCAAAAAGCTAGTGGTGATTTTTGTATATTTTTTAGATCGCCGCGACGCAGTCTGTACGATGCGCTAACCTAGGAGGATAACCGATGGCAAAATATATACGAGTGCTGTTCTACGCTGTGAGCATTTTTATCGCTGTCACAGCAATTGCAGAAACAAGTAAAATGAAGTTTAGAGAGCTCGACCTAGAGCAAGACGCAACTCCAGCATTTCAGAGCTTGCGTGACAAACAGAGACAGTTGGCATGTATGACGCAGAACGTTTACTGGGAGGCAGCACATGAGCCACCCGAAGGTAAAATTGCTGTTGCACAAGTGGTTATGAATCGTGTAGAAAGCGGGCAATTTCCAAATGATCCATGTCAGGTGATCTATCAAAAGAGTGTAATTTACTCCAACATTATTTGCCAGTTTAGTTGGGCTTGTGATCGAGCAGCACACACAAAGCCTGTACAAAAAGATCTCTGGCGTGAATCACAAGAAGCAGCTAAAATGGTCCTGTTAGAAGGCTTTAGGCTGCCTAGTTTGAAAGGTGCTCTGTATTACCATGCAGACTACGTAAATCCCAAGTGGGGCAAGAAGAAGGTAGCCCACATTGGACGTCATATTTTCTACAACCGTGAGAAAGCAGATGGAAGATCCTAAAGCAGTATGGCAGCGCATTGATATCAATCGTTTGGTACGATGGATCGCTCGAGTAGTAGCACCCATATCAGCCGAAACACTGGGCTGGTTGGGTGTGGTTTTAATACATGCTTCAACCGTGCCAAGTCTATTGGCTGTGCTGACTGGTCTCAGTGACCGTATGCCTGCCATGGACATGGTTTTGCTGTTGTGGGCTGGATTGGCTGCATTGTTTGTACAGGCAGCAGTGTTAAACAACCGAGTACAACTCATCACCATATCTGTGGGCTTCATGGTCCAAAGTGTATTGATGGCTTTGATATTTTTTAGATAATGAATAAAAAAACTTATATTGTAGCCGGCGACAGTTGGTCCATGGGTGAATTTTTTGCACTTAAACAATCTGTTTTACAAAAACCATTGCCTCATCGAGGGCTTGCTCAATGTCTTGAAGAAGACGGGCATCGGGTACATCATCTCAGCACTCCGGGTATTTCAAACTGGGATGCTGCTAAAATTGTAGCCAGTTTCCTTGACCGTACCGAAGAACACATTGATGCAATATTTGTGTGTCAGACTGGATTTGAAAAAGATCTCAAATATACTTTTCATGATGTGAACTGGAGCGAGCGCACTCGTGTAGACAACATTGCGGGCTGGTATCTCTGGGACTTCTATCAACGACTAGATCACTTTTATACTCTGTACAAGATACCAACGTTTTTGATTGGTGCAAAAACTGACACTATGTGGTTTGATGATCTGGCAGAAAAATTACCGGGCCTCACTGTTGCGTGTCAGAGCATGATTAACTATGTTTTGTTTGATCAGGATCAAGTTGAAAAGCCAGTGTACAGTTGGTATGATCGAAGCACAATTGATGTCATCAAACAACTGTACAATGTCATGGACGCTTCAGGCATTGAAGATATGTTGGACTGCATTGACCGTGGCATGCATCGCGAATCCCTGGTGACATGCAACACTGAATATTTCTGGCCCGATGGAATTCATCCCAACAGAAAAGCCTGGATTAAACTTTACAATTTGCTAACAGAACGTGGATACATTCCAGTTGACCAATAAATCATGCCATGTTATAATAACAACGTTATACTAAATGGGAGACTGGCATGAGTATGCATCTTGAAGGTCCTTGGCTCAGCACTACTGGCCGACAAAAGACAAAACGTCGTTGGGCGTCAGCCGAACAAAAGCTCCAACACGACGAACTTGCTGCGTCCTGGGCCAGCTTGAAATCCAAGTATGAACCCAGAACAACAATAGTTCCGACCAAGAAGTCTCGTGGCTATGTTCCGCCAGTGAATCCCCGTGTTGCCGAACTGCGAGCTGCGCCCAGTGTTGATTCTGGAATAGGTGGTGCAGTGACCATTCGACAACCGCAACAATACACCGGCACCAAGATCATAGGAATAGGCACCATGCACAAGAGCAATGCAGTGCCAATCTTCACTGATGACGAAGCCAAAGACATAAGCAGCATGCGACGCTAGTTGTCAATGATAACTCAGGTAAACATAAATGATCCTGGCATTGCTGTTGTTTTAAACGCCTGGGAAGAATTAGATCAACCCATCCAGCAGCAATGTTTTGAAACTACTCTGCAAGTGATAGATTCGATATCTTCTATCTCCACAGTGCTGTTGGCCAGTACTCATGTCACGTTAGACAAAGCCAATCAAGGAATCAATCAGTGGTACAACAATGCAAAGCAGATATTCGTTGACGAACAAGGAGTAGACTGGGTAAGACGATATTGGTCAATACCACGCGGTCCTGGATTTGCAACACACAACTCTAAGATACGTGATCATGATTATCAACAAAAACTTTGCTTGGCAATCTGGGAACAGTGGGAGTTGGAATATCTATTGAATCACTTTCTTACTCGGGAAACAAATATTTGGTATTTTGGATCTGGACTAGGAGTTAGAAGAGACCCCATGGGCTGGGGTCAACTCTGTGACTTAATACGTCACAATCATGTAAGGCCCATGAACATACTCACACACAGGCATGGCATAACTTTTAACACTCAGTCTCAAGAAGATTTTAAACAATCAAAATTTACCTGGGTAGATTGGGAGCAAACTGATTGGAAAGACATAGGCAATGATGTCATGCTAAAAACTACCTTGAATTGGCAAATACCTCCCTGGGAATGATATGGCCAATATTTTAATTTGTGGTGACAGTTGGGGATGTGGCGAGTGGAATGTCACTTGCACAGAAATTTTGCACACAGGCTTAGAGGCCTATCTCAGTCATGATGGGCACTCAGTGACAAACATCAGCAAAGGTGGCGTCTCCAACTTGGATTGCTACAATAGACTATCTATGTGGTTTGAAAGATTTGGCGGCACTGGCATTGATACTGTTTTTGTATTCCAAACTGAGTACACACGAGATTTCAAACACAGTGTTGACAGTGATTGGAATGTCAAAGTCATTGCTGATCTAGCTGCTCAATGGATTGAACGATTCTACATGCGACTGTCAGAGTTGTCACAGCAATACAACTGTGCCATTAAAATAATTGGTGGATGTTCTGACACACTATGGTTTGATCACATGCCCAAGGACTATCCAGGATGTGAAATTGTCTGTCAGAGTCTCACCAATTTGTTGGTGTTTGATCAAGATAGAATTGATATTCCGGTACTGAGTTGGTATGACAGACTCAGTGAATCTTTGTTAGATCGTGCTCGACAAAACAATATAGATTTGAAAAGTGTGTTGTCAGCTATCAATTTGGGATTTGAACGTGAATCACTGTTGAAGGAAAATCCTCATGTGTTTTTTCCCGACGGGCATCATCCAAATCGAGTTGGTCATCATAAGTTATATGAATTTCTCAAACAGAAATGTGCTATAAGTACATGATACATAACTTTTCAAGGACATAAGAGTAATTTGGCTAAAGAAGACACAATAGAAATGCAAGGTGAAGTAGTTGATATTTTACCCAATGCAATGTTCCGTATTAAAATAGAAAATTTTCAGAAACCCGTGATGGCGTATCTAAACGGACGCATGAAAAAACACAACATCAAGGTGCTGCTGGGTGATTCGGTGTTGTTGGAATTTAGCCCTTACGATCTTACCAAAGGGCGTATTACTCGTAGGTTATAAATATGGATATGCATACCAGTATACGAAACGACATTGATCTACTTGAAGCCACAACTCGTCCGGCCAAGTTGGAAACTACCCCATTGCCGTATGGCGTCAAAGACCTTGAACCGGTGATGAGCAAAGAGACCTTGGACTATCATTTTGAACACTTGGCAAAAGGCTATGCCAAACGCTACAATGCTGGTGAGGGCAATGCTGACTTCAATCGTGCTGGCAGTTATTTGCATAACAAATTTTTCCCACAGCTTCGTGAACCGCGCGGAGCCAACAGACCTCGCGGTGCTGTTGCTGCACTCATAGAAGAAAAGTTTAAAACCTATGAAGATTTCAAACTAGCTCTCAAAGAAAAAGCCATGGCTATTCAGGGATCAGGATGGGTATATCTCTCCACTCAGGGCGACATCAAAACTATTCCCAATCACCAGGTACGCACAGACATTGCACTGTTGATTGACTGGTGGGAGCATGCCTGGGCTCTAGACTATCAAAGCGACAAAGAACGTTATTTAGATAACATTTGGAAAATCATCAACTGGGACGTTGTAAACGAACGACTATGATCAATGTAAGCGAAAGCTGTGCAGCAAAAGTTCAAGAACTCATCAAAGAAGAAGCCAACCCTGATTTGAAACTACGTGTGTTTGTACAAGGCGGTGGATGTTCAGGATTTCAATATGGCTTTACGTTTGATGAAATTGTCAACGAGGATGACTTTGACATTGAGGTCGCAGGCGTAAAGTTTCTTGTTGACTCAATGAGCGCACAGTATCTTCAAGGAGCCAACATTGACTACGTTGAAGATATCCATGGCTCAAGTTTTACTATCAAAAATCCCAACGCACAAACTACCTGTGGTTGCGGTTCAAGTTTTAGTGTGTAATCTTTAAGAATAACAATCCCCGGCCTTAGGCGGCTGTACATTACTATAACGAATATATCGACCTGATCCGGTCATGCCATTACTTAACACGTATTTGTAATCCTCAATACCACTTAACCCTCCCGACCCCGTAGACCACACACTAACATAGTAAACAGAGCACCGTGTTGCAGGAGTAGCAGGTGCGCTGTTCACCGAGGGTTTGGTGGGCCCTCCCCAATTTGTAGTATCGGTATTAACAGACACTGGCGTAGCTCCAAACAAACTTGCCCATGATCCATTTACCTTGACACTTGAGTCTGTGATTGTTTTCCATGCTCCATCAACTTTGACCCATTGTCCAATGAGTTTTTTCCAGGCATTGTCAACTTTGACCTGCGCAGTACCTTCTCCACCTTGAAATTCTAACACAACTAATCCGTTGCCACCTGTGCCACTGCCCGATGGTACTGGCGGTTGTCGACTGTTAAACAGCAAGGGGTTTGACGTTCCAGATTTTACAATCTTCATTCCAAACGATCCTTGTGCTCCTATGTTGGTTGCATTGATGGTGATTTGGTGTTGCCCAACAGTGAGCTTTTTAGTAACCCTAGAGATATTACTAGACCAATATGTTCCATTGTCTTTATCTGGAGGAGTCATGTCTAACACAATACCGTTGTCAACAAACACCTGAGCACCATTGTCCACTGCCGCTTCAAACTCATAACTGGCTGTTTCTGGTACATAGACATAGTAAGTTCTGTTGAAATTTGATGATGTTAGATCTTGATTCCAAACTCCGTAGTCATTTAAAAATCCTGTATATCCACCGGCCTGACTAGGAAACACATCAAGATCACTGTTGCCTACACCACCTACAGCAGTTCCGGAAATATAGCCTGATACTCCGGTGCCTCCAGGGTAAATGCTGGAACCAAGATCAATACTGCCAGGTCCCAGCGTTGGGTATAACAGTTCGCCTGACGATCTAAATTCATGTATGGTGTATCCATTTTGTTGGATAGGTGCAACTTCTTGGCCATTGACAATGGCTTTGAGTAGAGGAGTTCCAGCATAGGCAATGGCCACAAAGCCTGTTCCTCCTTGTCCACCACCACCATCAAAGCCACCACCACCACCTGACCCTGTATTGTCTTGAGCGTTTCGTGTGTCAACACCAGACCATTCAAATCTAACAAATCCTGCTCCGCCCAATCCACCAGGCACGGTGGCCACACTGTTACTCCACCCACCGCCACCACCAGCACCTGTTCCACCGCCTGTGGGGCGAGCTTGTTTGTCGTTGGTGTTGGCGTTCTGCCCGCCAGCACCGTAAGGAGAACCTGCACCACTGCCAGAGTACCAGTCAGGTGAACTACCATTTTCTCCTTGTTCGCCTTGAGTGCCATTTGGAGATCCGCCTGCTCCACCAGTGTAACCAGATCCAGGTAGTCCGCCAGTTAACGTATAAGTGGCTGATGCACATTGAATTCTAGTAACTCCGCCTGATTGGCCACTATTTCCGCCACTGCCTACTAGGACAGTTACAACTTCTCCAGCAGTGACACTAATAGCAGTTGTTGGAAGATATCCGCCTGACCCGCCGCCGCCATTGCCTCTAGATGCTCCGCCACCACCACCGCCACCACCAGCAATGCCTTGAGCGTTGAGTGATGTCACTCCGCGTGGAACTGTAAATGAATATGTTCCAGGTACAGTCCACTGTATTGCAGGATCAGATCCTGTGACGCCGTCCCCTCCTCCGGCTTTGCCAAGCCCAATATTTTGAACTCCCGGGGCGTAGTATCCTGCAGCGGCTCCACCGCCTCCACCCAATGTATAACTTTTTCCAGTGCTGCCCAGTGTTACTGTTCTTCCGGTGCCACCGTCACCACCTTTGGTACTAGAGCCACCTTGTCCACTACCGCCTGCACCGCCACCACCACCGGGTCCATATGCCGGACCACCAGCACTGTTACCACCACTATTATAATATTCATTAATGCCACCAGGCTTTTTTGCCCAACCTTTTCCAGGGCCGCCGCTGGTAGTAGATTTGTTAGTTTTTGCCCCACCACCGCCTCCTGACCCTCCCCAGGTATTGGTATTGGTATCGGCATTTATGCAACCACCAGTTTGTCCATTACCATTGCTGGCATAACTACTGCCAGGATTGCCGCCTCGGCCGCCGGGCCCTGCGGTGATATAGTCAGTGTCACTAAACCAGATTGCCGATGCACCACCTTCAAATTTGTTGTCATTGGTTCCGCCAACTTGGATGTATTGATATGTTGTTAGTTTGGTGGTACCAGTCATCAATGAGCCACCGCCGCCACCTCCACCGCCATCGCCACCATCGCCGCCACGCCCAACTATGACAAAGTCAGCGGTGGGTAAATTTAAAATTTCAGGAGATACTAAACTATCACCGTCCCATCCACCATCACCACCCGATGCCGGGCCATTCACTGCCTTATCGCCACCACCGCCGCCCTTACGACCACCCCCTCCAGCACCACCACCACCTCCAGTAGTAGTACCATTTACCCCGTAGGATCCTGCAGCAACAGTGTTTGGGTATGATGCTACTCCTCTATATTCATTGTGTGCATTTTGACCAGCGCCAATGCTTCCAGCTCCGCCGCCTCCAGCACCACCTCCAGCTATGGCTAAACTTGTTGTAAGACCATTCAGTGTTTGCAGTATAACAGTGGCACCGCCACCTCCGCCACCTCCGCCTGACGTTCCACCATTGCCTACGGTACCTCCATAGCCACCATAGTAATTCAACCTAGCATTGGTAATATTGACAGCACTGTTGCCACCAGCTCCGCCGCCAAATGTCTGACTTTGTGTGGAATTTACTTGCCATTGTAAGTCACTGGTACCACGTTGATTACTACTGGTAAAATATTGTCCATCGTCAAAGCCCACAATGAATATTTCATCACCGCTGGGCACCGGCAATGTCCAATTTGCAAAAGGATTGGCTTCAGTCCAGGTCTTTCTACCACCAGCATTGTCGTTAGTAAATTGTTTTTCAGTCCAACATGATGGCGTACTTGATCCGTGATCAATGGCACCAGCAATGTTTAGATTAGGTGCAGCGCCAACCCCATTGGGGTACACTGACCCAGTTTCCCAAGTACCTCGTTGATTGCCTGACCAAGAATATTGTGCCAACCGCCAAGTTTGCCCACGTTTGAATGTATAATATCCAGTACTGATATATTGATCAACTCTGCCCCAACCTTTGATGGTTACTGGGTAATTGATTGGTATTACAGTAGCAAAACTTAAATTTAAGTTTGCCAATTCATCAGCGGTCCAGGTACTGGTGGCACTGATAAATGCCATGCTCTTGCCATCGGGAAATCCGCTCCAGTCATAATCATCGCGCTGCGGTCTATAAAAAGGCACCAGTGGAGCATGATACAATGGAACTTGATTGCTGACATTGGTGCTGCGACCAAATCTAGTGGACCAGATCACTCCTTTGACTGGATTGGGGCCGTTGTTGCCCATAAAACTGGGTTGGGTTTTTTGGATAACAATAGCAGCACCAGCTGGGTTGCCGCTGCCGGTAGTGGGCGAATTGATCAATAGATATCTAAGATCATATGTGCCTGGGCCTGGTACATTGATAAATTTTGATATTACGCCGCCGTTGAAGTTGTTGTCTACCTGGGCAAGGAATTGATCCCGGAACCACACCGTCATAAGGTTATCAGCCGCCATTTTTACTTCATACGCTCCTTCTGCAGGAAAATATATTGATTGAGTAAATTCTTCTTGGCCGCCGGCTGCAGTTTGAGGTATATCACTCGCTGCCCATTGATTCATAAATGAATTCCAGGCTGTGGAAGTTCTTGGCGATGGCCAGTTGTCGTATTGCGGATAGATTGACTGAGTAGGATCGTTTACGTATCCCCAAGCTCCGGTGGGCCCAACTCCGCCAGTGTCTTTTCCAGGCAAGCGCATTGAAAATAGTTTTCTGTTTGACTGTAAAGTAAGGCCTTCTTGGCCACCCTGTCCTACAAAAATTTCAACTGTGGTTCCGGGATTTATTAGGACCTGACCTGTGACGTATGTACCAGCAGAGCCATTGCCTCCTGTGACATCGTTGCTGTCGCCACCAGCGCCACCACCACCACTCCAGGCATGATAAGTGACTTTTGAATCATAGCCCGAAGGCATTGTAAAGGTCTGTCGACCATTGACGTAGGGAAAAACTCGAGTTACTTTAGCCATAGTTAGGGTTGATATTTAAACCAGAAATCGCCATTGTTTCCATCACCAGGGCTGGGGTCACCGGTGCTGACATATTTTGCTGAGCCTTGCCATAATCCGTACTGACTTGCCACTAGATTTCTCACAAATGCTGTGGTAGCAAGTTGTTCATTGTTTGTTCCAGTACCGGCAGTTGGTGCTTGAGGTACACCAGTAAACACTGGACTGGCTTTGGGAGCGTATAGCGTAAGATCAATCGCTGCCACTGCTTGAGACACGTATGATACTGTGGCAATTTGATCAAGTACAATACCTGGATAAGTTGCTGTGGTAGATCTTGGAACTTTGGTGGGATCTCCCAACGTGTCACCATTGACGAAAATAGGAGCAATTTTTTGTTGTTGTACAAATCCTGTAGTAGCAATAGAAGTGGTATTGTCACCAACACTCACAGTAGGAGCGGTTGGTGTGCCTGCTAATTGAACGCTATTGGTAATAAAGGCTGTGGTGGCAATTTGCGTGGTGTTGGTGCCAGGTGCCGCAGTTGGAGCAGTGGGTACACCTTGAAGCTGCACTGAATTTGTGACAAATGCAGTTGTGGCAATCTGGGTATTGGCAGTACCGGCTGCTGCTGTGGGAGCTTCAGGAGTTCCATAAAATATTGGGCTCTGGCTCACAAACTCAGTTGTGGCAATCTGTGTGTTGCTGGTGCCACGTGGAGCAGTGGGGGCAGTGGGTACGCCAGTGAATACCGGAGATAACTTGTTGTTTTGCACAAACTCTGTAGTGGCAATTTGAGTAGTGTTGGTAGTTTCTGGTATAGCAGTGGGTGCGGTAGGCACACCTTGCAGCTGAACTGAGTTAGTTACAAATGCAGTTGTGGCAATTTGAGTTGTGTTTGATCCAGGGCCAGCGGTTGGAGCAGTGGGTATGCCGGTGAATGCCGGAGATACTTTGTTGTTTTGTACAAATGCCGTGGTGGCGATTTGATTTGTTGTGGTTGCTGTGGTGGCAGTTGGTGCTTGTGGTACACCACTGAATATTGGAGAAACTTTTTGTTCCTGCACATACTCTGTTGATGCTAGGCCTACCCAAGTATTCAACACAGTGCGTTGATACATTTGATCTTCGTTGGTACTGTACCAGAGCTGACCTGTCAAGGGATTTGGTGGAGCCTCAGATCCTGCAAAGTGCTGCATGAGCCATACATAGTTTTCATTTTCAGCAACACCATATTCAGTAACCGAACGTCCAACCAGTTGCAAGGTTGTGGAAGTAGTGTCAACTGTGCCATCTGGTATAATCGCTACAACTTCCCCGTTAAAACCATTAATAATATACGCCATTTAATACTCCGATTTAATATCCTAATGCTATATAGTGACCTGTCCAGGTAGTAGCAGCTCCGCCGCCGCCGGTGTTATTGCGAAAACCCTGCTGATATCCAGTTGTTGTTAGATTCAGATCATAAGGAATAAAATACGTTCCGGTGGCAACGCCTGACACAGAAACACTCCAACAGGCATTAGGAAATGGTCTAGAAAAAGTCACTGTATGGTTTGAGCCAGTAGCCGTATCAGTGCCCCACTGCATGATCAATCCTGATGGGAATTCTTGCCATCCTGATGAGCCCAGACTTGCTGATCCAGATCCGGGAGCATTGATAGTCCATGTTCCATTGTTGTTGTCAAGGGTGATTCCGGTGCCGCCCTGTAAATTGGCAACGTTGGCATTGACAATGGCACCACCCGGTGTGTTGGTCACTGTGGTGCCATTGCCTGCTACCACAGGAATAGCTGCCACTGTGTTTGTTATAGTAAACGCTGTGCCAACCTGTGCAATACTAATACCTGCCCCGGCTGTGATTGTTGGCAAAGTGCCAGTGTTGGTGATAGTTAACACACCGCCACTGCCAGTGATGCTGATGCCTGATCCTGCAGTCAAACTTCTAACACCAGTGTTGGTGATGGTTGAAAATCCACCGCCAGTGGCAATGTCAATTCCTGCACCAGCCTGCAATGTACCCCCGCCGGCGCCATCGTCGCTGAGTTTGATTATCCACCAACCTGCCAGATATGGTGGCAGATTACGACCTGTGCCAGATACTGCCCCGTCTGGTGCTGATATTGAAGTTGTTGCGCTCACTGATATACCAGTGGTAGCATTGTCAGTATTTCTGCCAAGATTGCTGCCAATTGCATCACTGCCGCTAGCACCAACTGCTCGGTTCACAGTGACACGTCGTTGTACACTATCACTAGTACCTTGTAACACATTGCTATGATTGTGCCCACTGTCATTGACCGACACCGAAGTTGATACTGGATGTGTATGTGTAATCACTGCAGCATCAGTATATCCACCAGTTGATCCTCCACTGTAGGTTAGGTTTGCACCTATTGGGAATCGACCTTGATAATTTGGTACGTTAAATGTTGTTGATCCATCACCGGCGCCAAATGTTGTACCAATTCTTGAGAACAGTGTGGCATAAACAGTTCTACTAAGAGCCTGCCCATCACACAGTGCCCAGTTGTTGGGCGGTGTTGCCGAAGCCCACATTTTGATGCTGCCAGCCAACTCTGCTGCTGCTGAAAAATTCACACCTGCAATTGCACCTTGCACAAATGCTGTTGTGGCTATACTTGTTGAATTGTCACTGAAACTTTGTGTGGGTGCAGTGGGAGTTCCGGTAAATGCTGGACTGGCCTTTTGCAACTGCACAAAATTTGTAGTGGCAAGTTGATTGGTATTGGAACTAGGCAACGGCGTTGGTGCTTGCGGAGTCCCTGTGAATGTAGGACTGACTTTGGGTGCATATGGCGATAAATCAACATCACCAACGACATTCTGCACAAATGCTGTGGTTGCCAGTTGCGTGGTACTGGTGGTATTGGGTGCTGTAGGTGCTGCGGGCACGCCGGTAAATGTTGGACTGGCTTTGGGAGCATACGGGGCTAGATCAATGTTGTTGAACAAGCTGGTTGTAAATGCTGTGGTGGCTAGTTGTGTGGTATTGGTACCTGCGGCTGCTGTAGGTGCTGTGGGCACTCCGGTAAATGCCGGGCTGTTTATAGGCGCATAGGGCGACAGATCAGTACGATTGATACGATTGACTACGTATTCTGTGGTGGCAATCTGCGCATTACCAACTGAAGATGAAATAGTTGGCGCAGTAGGTGTGCCTGTAAATGCAGGACTAACAGTTGTTGCATAGTTGGCCGCAGCCAGTGTATTGGCAACAAATCCAGTGGTTGCAAGTATATTGCTGGCAGTGCCCACTGGGTAAGTAGGAGCTTGTGGTGCTCCAGTAAAAATTGGCGATATTTTTTGACTTTGTGCGTAATCTTGCGTGGCTATGGCCTGCCAGGTATTGATTAGAGTTCGCTGATACAGTATATTTTGAGAAGTATTAAACCAAAGTTGCCCAGGTATGGGGTTATCAGGTGCTATAGAATTAGCAAAATTTTCAAGAATGTGTACAAAGTTTTCATTTTGCTGTAGGCCGTAAGCAGGAAACCCAGCTCCCAGCAAAATCACACTGGTAGCTGAGGTATTCTCAGTGCCAGTCTCTAGGGTCGCAATTACTTCCCCTCTACTATTTGTAATAACATAAGCCATAGATCACTCCAATTCTGGGTATTTATGCTACCTTACTGGGGCGTTAGGAAGTGGTAAATACCTAGAGGATTAAATCAATGCCAACCCAACAGATTATTAACGTAGGTGCCGATGCCAACGATGGACTAGGTGACCCGCTACGCACTGCTTTTACAAAGACAAATGACAATTTTACCACCTTGTTTGCTATTGGTGGTATCACTGGATTTGCCAATGGTACCAGTGGCGTAAGCATTCCGTTAGCCAATTCAAATATAAACTTCACAGTTGGCAATACCGCCAATATAATAGTGATGACATCTGCAGGGATGTCCGCCACTGGAAATGTGTCAGTCAGCAGTTATCTCAATGTGGGAAATATTCTGACTTCTGGCACCATTGTGGCCAACGGCACAATACAAACACTGGGCGGGGTCACTGCTGCCACAGTTGTGGCATCAGGCAACATTCAAGCTGACAATCTCATTGCCACTGCTTTGCTGAGAGGCACTGCGGTTTCGGCCACAGGTAATGTTGTTTCCACTGGATATTTTGTTGGTGACGGTAGTCAGCTTACCAATGTAGTATCCAGTCCAGGCAACAACTTCAACACGGTTCTAGCCAACACAACCAGTGTAAGAGCTACCAGTTCAAATGATACTTTGACTTTTGTCACTGGCAATAACACGCAAATCACAGGGTTTCCTGTCAGCAAAACAGTTGAATTTTCTGTGAGTCAGAACCCAAGCTTTACCGGTAATCTAAGTGCCGCAACAGTTTCTACTACAGGAAATATCACTGCAGGACAACTTACCACAGGTGGCAACATCAGTGGAGGTAATTTACTCACTTCTGGATCAATCACTGCAGGTGGTAATATTGGTGGTGGCAATCTTAATACAACAGGCACAGTCGTTGCCAGTGGTGCAGTAAGTGCTGGCGGCAACATTACAGCCACAGCCAATGTCAACGGTGGCAATCTCATCAGTACTGGTATTGTGTCAGCTGCTGGAATAATCACTACCGGATCAACTCTGCAAGGTGGTAATATTTCCATCACAGGATCTATCACTGCTGGCGGAAACATTTCTGGCGCAAATTTTATATCAGCAGGGTTGCTGACTGCAACGGGAAATATCAACACCACTGGAAATATCAATGGTGGAAACCTAGGGTTAACTGGCCTAGCATCAGTTACAGGCAATGTCAACATCACAGGTAATGTCAATCCTGGAAATGTTGTTGTGAGTTCTGGACAGGTGTTGGCCGCAGGCAATGTCACAGGTGGTAACTTGTTGACATCCGGACTAATCACAGCCACTGGTAATTTAACAGCGGCCAACATTGTCACAGGTGGTATAGTAACAGCCTCGGGCAATATCACCAGCGGTGGCAACCTAAGCGGCGGAAATATCACTGCCGCAGGGGCAATAACTGCCACTGGAAATATTTCATCAGCTGGCAATATTTCAGCAACTTACTATGTTGGCAACGGTGCGTTGCTGTCAGGAATTACCACTACCACAACAGGTATTGTCAACGGCACCAGTAATGTTGTAGTAATTGCCAGTTCAAATGTCACTGTAGCAGTGGGCGGCATACCAAACATTGCTGTGTTTGCAGGCACCGGCTTGTTTGTGGCAGGTGTTGCATCAGCTGGTGGCAACGTCACTGGTGGCAATATTATCACAGGCGGATTAATCACTGCCACAGGCAACATCACTGCCACTGCCAACGTTCAAGGTGGTAACTTAATAAGTTCTGGTATACTAACCGCTACTGGAAATATAAATTCCAGCGGTGCTATCACTGCCACAGCAAACATCACCGGTGGTAATATAAACACTGCAGGGCTAGTCACAGCCACTGGCAATATTACTTCCACTGCCAACATTGCAGGTGGCAATATAACAACGGGCGGGTTGTTCTCAGCTGGTGGCAACGTAACTGGTGCCAATGTCGCTGACAGCAAAGGCCTAGTACGAAGTGTTCCAATAAATTCTCAAAGTGGTGCGTATGCACTGGTATCAACTGACAGCGGAAAGACCGTAAGTATCAGTCTTGGCGGAGTCACTGTTCCTTCAAGTATTTTTGTAGTAGGCGATACAATTACCATCTACAATAACTCTTCAAGCAGTCAGACCATTACGCAGGGATCTGGAGTAACAATGTATTACGTTGGAACTGCCAGCACAGGAAATAGAACGCTGGCACAGCGTGGACTCTGTACTGTTTACTGTGTGGCCACAGACGTATTTGTAATCACTGGCGGTGGATTGACCTAATGTCAGTATACAACTTACTAATGACAGGCCAAAACAATTCAACACCTCCACCACCTCCCACACCTGCACCCGGCACCGTTGAATACCTATTAGTTGGTGGTGGCGGTGGTGGATCAATTGGAGGTGGCGGCGCTGGTGGATTTTTAACTGGTAATTTCTCAATATCTAGCTCAACCGCTTATACGTTAACTGTAGGTGCAGGTGGTGCAGCAGGCGGTGATAACACCGCAGGCGGCCAGGGCGGAGACTCTGTGTTTGCCTCAACAACTGCCTTGGGCGGCGCACGTGGCGGATATCAGGGAGCCTATGGTACAACAGGTGGGTCAGGGAGTGGTGCTGGTCGTGATCAAGGCTCAGGCGTTGGTGCTGGCGCAGGTACACCTGGACAAGGTAACAATGGTGGTGCATCCGGTGGCACACAGTTTGCTGGTTCTGGTGGCGGTGGTGGAGCATCACAGTCAGGATTTCAAGGGTTTGGTGACGGCAATAGCAGCAATGAACGAAGTGGTAACGGTGGCAATGGTGCATCGTCAGGAATTACCGGCGCCACAGTGACCTATGCAGGAGGCGGTGGCGGAGCTGCTCAAAGTGGTGGCCCTGGTGCGCCTGGCGTAGGTGGCTCTGGAGGTGGTGGCAACGGTGCTCTTGCACCTTCTGGTGGTGGTGGCGGGGTAGGTAGTCCTGGCACTGATGGACTTGGCGGCGGTGGCGGTGGCGGATATTTTCCTGCTGGTCGAGGAGGCAACGGTGTGGTGATTATTGCCTATGCCAGCTCAGCCGGGAATGTTGTCTCAGTCACAGGAAATCTTGTCTACAGTTACAGTGATAGTTCTAGATCTGGCTACAAGGTGTACACATTTACGTCCGGCACCGGCACTGTTACATGGTAAAATAATATGCAAACACTACTGCCACAATTGTTGACTGTTGAAACATTCAATCCCACAAGTTCCATTGTTGGTAATGGAATACCTGGACAAGTTTCTGCTGCGTTTTTAAACAGCTATAGCTGGCGTATTGTCAGCAAAGATCTTCCTGGGTTTGTCAAAACCGGCGAATTCCCCAATTCACAGAACCCCAACTCAATCACAGCCCAGGTCATTAATTTCTTATGGCCATATCGTGGTGGATTGAATTTGCCTGCACAGAATTTTATGCAACGTCCACCACGCGGTCCTATCGGAATCAGTGCAGTGGGTATTGCATTTTTTGGGCCAGAAACCAACATAAAGATTGCTGGTGCTCGAGGAACAGTTTGGAATCTCAATGCAGTTGTGGCCAATATTTTTGGTGCAGATGAATACGGAGGCTTCCCTGGAGCAGTTGGTGATTATCACTACCAGGACAGTGAATTCATAACAAACAATGCGTGGTCGGATATCGCAGGATTCAACACTGGATATCAGCAAGTTGATGGACACAGTAAGATCGTGGGCTGGGCCGTTGATGGCTATCCAATTTATGGTCCGTATGGGTATTTGAATCCCACCAACGGCACTAGTCAGATTGTGCGAATGACATCAAGCTATCAACTTGAAACCAAAGTCAATCGTCCATCAAACCCCACGATTATTACCAGAGGCGTGGTTACAAAAAGTAATATTATCAATTTGACCACCACAGCAAACATAGCCCCAGGGTTAGTACTGACTGGTGGCACACTGCCAGGACCATGCAAAGTTTTACAGGTATCTGGCAATTCAATTGTGATCGATCAACGTGTGAATTTGGCCACCAATGTTAGATTGCAAGGATCATGGCCCGCTGGTATATTTGTAGAGGATTACAGTTATGTTTCAGGGCTGGGTAGTCTTGATCGCCACAATGGCAGATTCTGTGTGACTCCCGAATACCCCAATGGTACCTATGCTTATTTTGTCACTGAAGACGACAATGGCCCAGTGTTTCCCTACATCATGGGAGAGACTGTCTATGGCAACATAGCAATAACTCCTCCACCTGACGCACCACCATTGGTTTGGGTCACACCCGCAGGCAGTCTTGGAACTTTGGTCATAGACAAATTCTTTGAAATTCCAGTGTTAGCAACATCCGCTGACACTGTGTATTACGAAGTCATAGCAGGAAACTTGCCTGATGGTGTAGCACTTGATGCCACAGGAATAATTGCTGGTGTTCCAGTGTTGGGCGGCGTGCCTACATTGTCAACTCTGGGATTAATTGGCGTTGACATCACAAGTAAATTTGTAATACGTGCATATACCAAAACAGTGATCAACGGAGTTCTTGTAGTAAATGAATTCTTGGATCAAACCTTTACCTTGACTGTTCCGGGGCAGGCATTGCCGCAATTTGCTACTCCGTCTGGAAACATTGGAACATTCTATGACGGATCTCCTATTGCTCCTATCCAACTGACTTTTTCAGGACCGCTGTATAATTCAGTGGTGCGCCTGGCAGCTGGTAACTTACCTCCTGGGTTGGTTGTCAGCACCAATGGATTGATCAGTGGATACATCCAACCGTTGCCAATTGGGTCTCAATTGGCAGGATATGATTTGACTCCTGAGGATGTGTATGGATATGACTTTTTGGCACAGAGCGAAAGTTTAAATTATCAGTTTAGTTTGGAAATTACCGACGGTGTCAGTGCAAATCTAAGAACATTTGAAATCTATGTCTACAGTCGCAACAATCTCACTGCTGATGACACAATTATAACTGCCGACACCACCCAAGTCACTGCTGACGAAACACCAAATCGTCCACCGTTTATGATAACGCCCGAAGGCGACATCGGCACTTACCAAGACGACAACTTCTTTGCATTTAAATTTAATGCAGTTGATTTAGATCAACAAACAATTCAGTACAATCTAATTGTTGAAAGCACGCCTGACCACAACTGGAGTATCCCACAAGGACTAGCATTGGATCCACTCACTGGATGGTTGTACGGCTACTTGCCACAACAAGGCTTGAGTTCAATCACCTATACCATTGCCATACGTATTTCTGATGTCAATGATCCCACTGTTGTAAGTCCAATTTATTTGTACACAATGACTGTCACTGCTGGAATTGATACCAGAGTGATTTGGATAAGTCCTGCAGACCTTGGATCAATTGACAACGGCAGTGAAAGTCTGTTTACCATTCGTGCAATTACTCCGCAGCCACGTGATTTGGCCTATAGGCTCCGGCCCGGCAGCAACAGTTTGTTGCCCAAGGGACTGCGATTGTTACCTTCGGGCAACATTGCTGGCACAGTGAGTTATGATACATTTACATTGGACACAGGCACCACAACCTTTGATGTGACCAATAGAAATCTGTTGTCGTCGACTCCCACAACGTTTGATTTGACCTATACGTTCGTTGTTGAAGTGTATTCACCTACCACTCAACAGGTTTCGTATAAAGTCACTGGAATCACTGTGCAAGATGGCGGGCAGGGCTATGCACAGGATCCAACTGTCACTATTGCTCCGCCACCCGGACAAGGTGTTGCAGCAACAGTTGACACAGTTACAACTCAGTTTGTCCCAGGACAAGGTTATCAAATTGTTTCAGTTACTATCAAAGATCAAGGATTTGGTTACCAAGCCGCGCCAATTATCACAGTAACCGATCCTGACGATGGATCAAGTATGCCTGGCAGTGGTGCAGTACTCACAGCCACTATCGTGCCGGTACAGAGTGATTTCTTGGTGAGCGAATATAGAACCTTTACAATCCACATCAATCGCAAGTATCAGACACCGCTGGATACTTTGTACATCAAAGGATTGTTAAACGATACCGACAGAGAAATCCTTGCAAATCTCTTGCAAGATCCAACTTTGATTTCTTATCAAAATGTGTTTAGACCCGACGATGCCAATTTTGGAGTATCTCGTGGATTGAAATATGCTCATGCATTTGGATTAAATCCAGCTACAGCCGCAGACTATCAACGAGCATTGGAATTAAATCACTATTGGAAACAGTTGGCACTGGGGCCAGTGCAAACTGCCAGAGCTCTTGACAGTGATGGCACTCCCATATACGAAGTAATTTATTGCCCGGTGATTGACAATTTAATCAACGAGCAAGGACAGAGTGTTGGCAAAGAAGTCACACTAGATGTGCCCATAAGTGGCTATCTTGATGACTCCACCGTGATAACAACTGTGTACCCCAATGCACTGGTAGACATGCGAGATCAAGTCATTGATGTTATTGGACAGGTGGGTACAATTTTACCACTGTGGATGACCAGTTTGCAAGAAAATGGTCGCCAGTTGGGCTATGTTCCAGCTTGGGTTGTGGCCTATGTGACCCCGGGCAATGCAACAAGAATTGCCTATTACATAAATCAACAGTTTGAAAATCTCTTTAATAGAATAGACTTTGATGTTGATAGATACGAACTGGGCCGACAACTCAGCATCAATTGGGATCCTGTGACAGGTACCTGGGTGCCTCCAGCAAGTTCCACAACATTTGATGAAAACACACACTATCGTGTTCCTGAAACCAACGACTCAAGTATTGTGTTCAATGGTGGAACAGGATATGCAGTGGGCAACAAGATACGCATACGTGGATCAGCCCTGGGTGGCATTAATGACTACAATGATCTCATGATCACAGTGCTGGACGTTGGCGCAGTTGGCAACATTACATATTATGCTCTTGTGGGGCAGGCATTCCCTCTAAAACAGGGAGAAATTTTCTACAACGTGGTTGGCTCAAATATTTCTGGCACCGGGGTTGGTGCAACCTGGGATATAATTATTGCCAGCGGTGATCCCACTGTTTTTGATGGTGGTAGCATGGAATTTAATGTACCTACTGATATCTATGGGGTAACAGATCAGTACGATAAATATCTCGTATTCCCCAAGCGAAACATTTTGAACTAACAAGGAACTCAAATGACTAGTAGTATTAACCCAAACAACATTGACGGCGCTTATCCAGTTGCAGGTCAAGACAACGATAGCCAAGGTTTTCGTGATAATTTTACCAATATCAAAACAAACTTTGCCTATGCTTCTACTGAGATCACAGACCTGCAGAACAAGGCTGTGCTAAAGGCTGCATTGTCGGGCAGCACATTAAACAACGACATGAATGGTGCTGCACTGATTGGTGCTCAAATTCAAAACTTTTCAGCTACCAAAGTTGACCTAGGTACAACTTCGGGCACTGTCACAGTAAATTATGCAGCCGGTCACTATCAAGTAGTCACCACATCCGGTCCAATAACTTTGGCATTTTCAAACTTCCCCTCTGCGGGCATAACCGGATTGGTTAGAGTCAGAATCACCGTGGCCAGTGTTGGTGATACAGTGACATTGCCAGCAGCAGTGACTCTGGGCACCAGTTATCTACAAGGTCTCAGTGGATCAGTTATTACTTTTAGTCAGATTGGAACTTTTGAATTTGAGTTCATCACTATTGATGGCGGATCCACTATTCAAATCTATGACTTGAGCCGAAATCTTGATCCAATGTTCCTGCCAAGTTCAGAAGATCTCACTGCATCAGCTGCAGCCAGTCTGGCAAAATCAGTGACCTATTTTACCACAGCAGGATCTGAAACTGGCACACTGGCAGCAGGTGCAAACGGGCAAATCAAGATGTTCTGTGCTGTTGATGTCACTGCTGGTAACATGGTGATTACTGTGACCAACGCTGGCTGGAAATCATCGGGCACTGGCACTATTACTTTCAACGGACGCGGACAGAGCTGTATGTTGATCTACATCAATTCCAAATGGTATGCGATTGGAAACAATGCAGCAACTTTTGCTTGATCAAAATCATTGACTTATCCGGCCCTTGATGTTATTATAACACAAGGGCTTTTTCTTTTATGGAGTAATACATGGAACATCCGTTGATTGGTAATTTAGATGCACTCACTGTTGACGAGTGTCAGACCAAAATATCAGAACTCACAAAGAAATTAATGATTGCTAGCCGATCCGGCAACGGACATCTTTGCCAGCAACTGCGCATGGCGTTGGAAAGTTATCAATCTAGAATGAAGTCAATCTACGATGATCAGCTAAAGAAAGACGGTGACAATCCAGCCCTACACTTTGACAAGATTGATATATCATGAACGTAAGAATAAGATACGACACAATATTTGTGGCCGGAGTACACTGGCAAGATCAACTGTATATGACCAATTACAGTGTTGACATTCAAATGGTCACAAACACTATTGACCCTGCCGAACAAAACATTGCCATGTACCGAATGAAATCAATGATTTCAGACTGCTTTCAAAGCAGTGTATTTGTCAATCAATCTCAGCAAAAGCAAATCAAACAATATCTTGCTGCTGGCATTGAAGTCACTACTTTGCCCGAAGATCCGCTTGATCAAATCATTGGTATTATGCTATACTGCAAACTCAATGCAGTGATGGAAGGGCGATTGCTGATAGCAAATTTAGATCTCAGCAGTGAGATGGGTGATTCAATTGTGTACTCCCACAGTGACGATGAAGTACTGGGTCCACTTGGTGAAATGGGGTGGTGGCACAGTCCTGACCCCACACACAATGACCTTGCCAAATATTACAACAAACGTCCCAGCGATGAGCGTATTGTAGAAATGCAAAAAGCCAAGACTTGGAAAGACTATGGGTTTCACTGGAATGCCGAAGACGAAACTCCAGTGGAGTCAACTGTTGTGTACGCAGACTTCCCACGCAATCCATGAAAACTGATCAATACGGGCAGATGATTTTCAGCGAACAAGATGTGTTTGATGTCATCATGGAGAGAGATGTCAACCTCTATGCTCCGATGTTTACAGGCATGATTGTTGATGAAACTGTGGACATTGAAACAGCACGCCTGTATTTGACTGATGTTCCTTGGTTGTTGCATCGCGAAGTCACTGATCTCACCATTAAAGAATGGGACAAAACCAAGCAAGGCGCCTGGTTCATGCCCGAAGAATATCAATCGCTTGACATTGCAGCCCATGTGTTGAGCTTGTGTCAAACCGAACAACAACTGCAGAGAGTGGGCGAAGAACTGTTGCTGTATCAAGAGCGCAACATGTTTGATCTGTTGCGCTATCTTAAATTCCTAGTTGACAAGCTCAAGTCAAAGAACATAATCTGGGGCGTGGGGCGTGGATCCAGTGTGGCCAGTTACGTGCTGTACCTGTTGGAAGTTCACAGAATAGACTCAATGTACTATGATTTAGACCCCAGTGAGTTTTTGCGTTAAATACCCAACAAGGAGACTACTATGACCAAACATGTTTATAAATCTGCACAGGGCAAACCTGTGGATATGGGTGCTATTATGTTGCGCAACGAAACCGAACGAGCTGTGGGCAATATGAATGTCAATGCTCGTGGTGATATCATTGACAATCAAAATCGTCCCATTGCCTCACGCACCGAACAAGTTAGAAACAACTACAAAAAACAAACCAATGTCACGCACAGCCCTGTGACAGTTGCAAAACCCAAAGGAGATAGCAAGTGAAAGAAGCAGCATTTGCCGCACATCGAGTCAAGAGTTTAAAAGTTTTAAGAGATCAAGTCTTGGTGGCAGAAATGAATTTTGAAAGCCGCCAATTGAGTTCAGGTATAATCTTGCTCAATGACAACGGCAAAAGTCAGGGCATCAGAGCTCGCTGGGGACAAGTCTACGTTGTTGGCCCTGAACAGACCAGTGTCAAGCCTGGTGATTGGATCTGCGTGGCGCATGGTCGTTGGACTCGTGGCATTGAAGTTGAAGATGATCAAGGCGAAAAAACTCTGCGTAGAATTGATCCCAACGACATCCTCTTGGTCAGCGACGAACTACCGCCTGACAACACTGTCAACAAAGACGCAGTAATTGCCTAAACTCATTGCTATCAGCAGCACAATCTTGTACAATAACTTTTTAGGACTTATTAAATTTCATTATGAAAGAACTCTGGACAGAAAAGTATAGACCGCGCACAGTGGAAGATTATGTTTTCCGCGATGCAGCACAACGGCAACAAGTACAGGCATGGATTGATGAGGGGTCTATCCCGCATCTATTGTTTTCTGGTGCGCCGGGTGTGGGCAAAACTACACTGGCAAAAATCTTGCTGAATCAACTGGAGATTGATGCCTACGATATCTTGGAAATCAATGCGTCACGTGAGAACTCAGTGGACACAATCCGTGACAAGATCACAGGCTTTGTGCAGACAATGCCGTTTGGCAAATTTAAGGTGGTGTTACTAGATGAAGCAGACTACATCAGTCCCAATGGACAGGCCGCGCTTCGCGGCGTTATGGAAACGTATCACTCCAGTGCTAGATTTATTCTTACTTGCAATTACCCTAATAGAATTATCCCAGCTATCCACAGTAGATGCCAGGGCTTTCACATTGATCGGACAGATATTGTGGAGTTTACCGCTCGTGTGGCTAATGTACTGGTGCTTGAAAACTGTGATTTCGAACTCGAAGTATTAGACACCTATGTCAAAGCCACATATCCGGATCTGCGCAAATGTCTAAACACAGTGCAGATGAACTCACAAGGCAGCTGCCTGACTCAGCCCAACGGTGATGAAAACACCGGTGCCGCAGATTGGAAAATTGGTGTGGTTGATTTATTCAAAAAAGGGCGTGTGACTGCGGCTCGTGAGTTGCTGTGTAAATCAGCTCGTCCCGAAGAGATGGAAGATGTGTTTCGTTGGATGTATGACAACCTAGATCTCTGGGGCGACACCAATGAGAAAAAAGATCAGGCCATTGTGGTGATCAGACAGGGATTGGTAAATCACAGTTTTGTGGCCGATCCTGAAATCAATTTATCAGCAACCCTAGTTGAACTTGCAAACATTCAATGAGATATTTCTTAGTAACCTACGTAAAACGGCCCAACGGCAAACTTGACGAACAAACTGCAGTGGTGCGTAATTTAAAACGCAGCGATTATCAGATGAGAAATATCATTTTAGATTTTCGTGACATGAAAGTTCTAAGCTGTCATGCCGATGGTATCACTGTACCAAAAAATTGGGATTCAATTCACAACTATTTTCTACTGCACTACGAAGCAGTGTTTCGCAGACTGCACGAAGAAAATGGCCGACAACTCATTATTGAAAACGAGCAGCCGGCCGATCCTCAAGTGTCTGAATAGAGATTCAAGACATCGGTGATGATTGGGTGACGTTGGATGTCGCGGGTTTCCAACAATACAGTGGTTAGGCCATTGATTTGATTGCGATCTAATCTCTCAATCAAGTCTAGAAGACCATTCTCACGCCGTGCGCGATCCGCCTGATCGACATCACCCGTAACTATTATCTTGGATCCCTGCCCAATTCTACTCATCAACATTTTGAGTTGATTGGGAGTGGCATTTTGCATTTCATCGGCAATAATCCAAGCTGACTTAAAAGTACGACCACGCATGTAGGCCAAGGGCGAGATTTCAATCACTTGATCATCTATCATGCGTATAATATCTTTGGGATGGTAATATTCCCGCATTACATCCAACAGTGGACGAGTCCAGGGTTCCATTTTACTCACAAGATCCCCGGGCAGGAATCCATGACGTTCGTCTTCTACACCCACTGCAGGTCTTGTGAGAATAATACGCTCACAAAGGCCCATTTTAAACGCTCTAATAGCAGCCAGCATGGCCAGATATGTTTTTCCTGTGCCAGCAGGTCCTGCTGTGACCACAATGTGATTTGTGGTATCTAATAGTGCTAAAATAAGTTTTTCTTGTCCTCTCGTTTTGGGAATTAGTTCTACAGTGCGATGCCTGCTAGGCGGTGCAAATGTTATTGTGTTGGGCTCGGTGATGGGTGCTACATTGCGCTTCTGCGCTTTGGTGCTACGTGCTCTACTCAATGTCAATTCTCCTTGGGTCATGTGCGTTCCCTACGCATGAATATTTAGATCCATGTGTCACCAGGAATACAGTGCATGTATTTCAGATATTTGGTTACTAAATATTAGGCTTTGACGCTGCAAAATCTAAGAATCCGCCGCACAGCATTGTCTACTAAATACAAGCATGGACAAAGATCTATTCAAAAATCACGAAGATTACTGGCAAGTCTCTAAAAACATACAAGACATCTATCTCAGCGAAGGAAGTCTACTAAACCTTCTGGATTTTGAGCGAGTGCTTGATGAGTTTGATGTCTATGCTTTTCGCAACTGGAAATACGGCGAATTGGTTGAAGGTCCTGACATTGGCAAATACAAAGTCGGTTGTATCTTTATGTGGCCGGAAAAGTTGATGCCAGACCCACGTGGGGGCAAACGTCTACTGCCGTTTGACTGCGATGTCAACTTCAAAAAAACCAAGATGAAGATCCCGGTGAAGATACAAAATCCCAGCGATTATCGTCCTGGTACGCACAAAGCAAAAATCATGGAACGGTGGGTATGGTTAGTTGAAATCATCATGCCCAAGAGTTTGATGGACGACATTAGAACCGGTGCAATTGAACTGGAAGGTCAGGAGGTAGATCTTAAAGAGCTTGAAGATGCTTATGATGAGGATCTGGACCAAGAGCAGTATCAAGATGCCGACAACCAAGAAGAATTAATGAGTCAACCCAATGCACAACAACAACCAATACAACCTGCCCCACTTCCGCCAGCTCAGTGAAGCTCTAGAGTACAAAGATCTTGACGGCATGATGAAGCCTCGCATCCATATTGACGAATTTGCGTCAAAAATGGGCGATGATGCTGACATCATTGTCATAAGCTTTTTTGTGCGTGATCAACAGGCCAGCAAAGATCTCATGAACTGGTTTGAAAAGGGCTATGACTTTGTGCTGGATGCAGACAAGAGTCCTGGTGAAATCAAAGCCAATCGTTATCTAGTGTACATTGAACTGCGTCGTCGCAGCAACGTGGGCGAGCATGTTGAAGAATTGTTGAAAGACTTAGAAACACTGACAGAATACACAGTTGACGACTGGACCATGCACTACAAAAACAAGGACTATCCCTGGAGTGTTGACACATTCAACAGCCTGGTTCCCTTGAGTCCGCGTCAGTATCGCGAAGAGGGCGAAGAAGAACTCAACGAAATGCGTGTGGCAGCAGGAATCGCACCAGTGCCACTGTACGAAAAAGATCCAGCTATTGAAGCTCTTCAACACGCTGCTGGGATTTAATGAAGGTCAAGAGTTTTGGTTGTAGTTTTGTAGCTGGTACTGATCTTGCCCACCCAAATCTCGCTTGGCCTGCACTGATTGCCGAACGTCTAGGTCTAGAGTATCAATGTCTAGCAGCAGCAGGAGTGGGCAACTCCTACATTCAACATCAAGTGCTGAATCAACTCAAGCTTGAACCCTGTATCTACATCATCAACTGGACCTGGATTGACCGTTTTGATTATGTCAGCAATTTGGATGACAGCTGGCAAAGTCTAATGCCATCAGAATCCAATCCTCATGCCAGCTACTATTACAAACATCTACACAGTCAATATCGCGACAAGTTTGCATCACTCACAGCAATCAAAACCGTGCGAGATGCGCTGCGATCACAGCGACAACGTTTCATCATGACTTACATGGATAGTTTGTTGTTTGAAACTGAATGGCACACCGATGCTGCTGTGGAATTTTTGCAGCAAGACATCACTTATGACCTGCATACATTTGATGGCCATACTTTCTTGGACTGGAGTCGGCTACAGGGCTATGATGAAAGTGAAACCTGGCATCCGCTAGAAGCAGCACACAGTGCCGCAGCAGATTATGCCATGAAAAATCTTGTTCCTATTTTGAGCAAATAAAGAATATTCTTTGATTGAAGTCTCGTTTGAAGGTGTCAAGTGTTAGATTGTACTTTTCGCACAGCTCATTGACAATTTCAAACGTCCAGGGAAATATATCTACCCAGGGTCCATTTTGATGTGCGATACCAGGGTTGACCCTAAAATACATACGCCCGCCCGGCATCAACAAATTCACACAGTGTGCAAATCTATCTTCAATGTCCTGCCGGCTGTTGAAGTTAATTGACCCCAGAGCAATGATATGATCGTGCGACTCGCGCCGTACACGATACTCTAGTATGTCTACCATGTAGTCAGCACAGTTGTTGTAGGGATCAATGCCGGTGATATTCTTTATGCGATCTCGAAACGGATGAAACCCACAGCCTACATCCAGCACGTTCTGAGGATTCTGTGCGTTGATTTCGTCAACTAAATTCCAGCCAGTGTACACATAGTTTTCAGTCTGCGGTTTCCAGATTTCTGAAAAGAATCGCATCATGTAGCGTTGATCAATACCTGTCACAATGTCTTGCACAGTGCCCGATACCGGCACTTCAAACCCAAAGGTCTCTGACAGCTCATGCTGGAATTTTGCGAATCTAGCCGGAGTCCAGGGCAAATGCTCTACCACGGTTGATGCTTGAATTGTGCCCTGAAGATAACTGTATTTGGGCAAACGAAATGCTTCTTCAATCTTTTTGATAAGATGTGCAAAAATTTTAGTGTTCATTGGAATTTTCCCGGCTGTTTATAAATTACTACATAATTATACAAAAACTCTTGGGTGAATATGAAATATATCTTCGTAGCCGGTGCACCAGGCTCAAAATGGAGCAGTGTTGTAAAAAATATCTACTGGAGTCCCGACGTTGATCACACGGACTACACTGAAGAACGTACTTACCATCACGACGCCACAGGCGAGCATCAGCTCATGCACCTGGGCGCATACTGGGATCCGGGCATGGAATTTGGTGACTGGTTCTTGCATCTAAGCGAGCACAGCCGCGAAGAATGCGAAGCAGAATTTGATCGCCCATTCTCAGGCACAGGGGTACGTATCATCAAGAGTCATGTGTTCTGTCATCACATTGATTGGATCCGAAAGACCTGGCCAGATTGCCCTGTTGTGCTGGTTGATCGCGGCAACGATGCTTGCCTGGGCTGGTGGGTGCGCTGCGGGGAATTTTCAATAACCTATCCCAATTATCAGCCCTACTATCATAATCTCAGACACATGGCCCGAATGATCACTGATCAGAATCGGGATTTGCGATTTGCTCAACAGCACCACAATTATCAACGTCCCAGCACCAATTTTAAATTGGCCTCATCGTTGGGCATTGCCCCGCCCAGTGATACTCTGACTCAGGATTATCAAACCAATGACATAAAGGTCACTGTAATATGACATCCAGTTGGCAACGCACAGTAGCAACCAGTCGCTATCATTTTGATCGCACACGACAGGACCCACGCTGGGACACAGTGACAGGACTGGGCTGGATTGATCCCGAAGCCTGGCGTGATGATCTTGGGGAAATAATTGAACACAGTCAGCCTGCTACCTGGGCCTCTCGTGGATATAAAGAAAAAGACCGAGCCATTCCCAGTGAGGATCTAGCAGCCGAGCAAAATGATCTAGCACGTATTGGTGCAGACCCGGACATGGTGATCAGCAATATTGGCTGGGCATTGCCCAGAAGTCTCCGAGACATCACTGCGAATTTTGCGCTGGCGAATGAAATGAATCGCTTGCATGTACAATGGCCCGGGCAAGTATGGACACGGCATATTGACAAACTAGATAAGTTCTGCCCCGAAGATCCGCAAAAAGTCCTGCGCATAATGATTCAATTAACGGACTGGCAACCCGGGCAATTCTGGGAGTTTGGCAACTACCAATACCGTGGCTGGCGTGCGGGCGATGTCATTACATTTGACTGGCGTAATGTGCCGCACTGCACAGCCAATGCTGGCCATCACCCCAGGGCAACGCTGCAGCTCACAGGCGCAATAACTGCAGGCACAGAAAAATACCTTGACGTGATTAAAAATCTAGGCTAGCATAAATAATTCAGTAAAGATTGTAAAATTTTACACTTAGCTAAGTAATTTTATAGGAGATCCAAAAAAATGTTATCCGCAAAAGAATTTGTACAAAAGATTAAAAAAGACAACGCGGCCCTGTTTCAAGCCAGTCAGCTCAATGTCAAGGCCTACTTTGATTCCAAGCCTAGCCAACAAGAGCTGGTTGATCACTTTGTTGGCCGTATGGTCAACGAGCGCATGAACATGGTTGAAATCAGCCGTGCCATTGCAGCGATGCCAGCCGACGCAGATCCAGTGGAACTGCAACTGTTGACACAACAAGCACACGACGAAGCCGTACACTTCCGCTTGGTCAAAGAAGTTATTGAGCACATTCAAGGCTCACCAGTTGATGTTGAAGCTGCCATTGCCAAAGAAGCTGCTGCCAACACAGCCAAAGGTGCTGCACTGTTGGACAAGTACGAAGCCGGCAACGATGCTGCTGCCCTGGCTGCGTATCAATTGGTTGCTGAAGGTCGTGCCGAAGCTGTTTGGAATCAAATGGCCGACTGCATTGAAGATCAATTCATTTCACGCAGCTATGCCAAAATTGCTCGTGACGAAGGCTTTCATTCCAACATCGGTGCAATGAAACTGGAAAAGCTCATGGCTGATCCTGCGGAGCAAGCACGTATTGAAGCCCTGGTTGGTGAAATGCGTCGTGACCTCTATGACATCAGCTGCCGCAACACTGTGGCCAATGCCGAAGGCAAAAAATTAGTAGCCGAAGCCTACGGTTGGTAAATTGCGAATAGGGCTCACACAACGAGTCCTGCTGCATCAAGGCCGGGCTTATGACTCAATAGAACATGCGTGGTATGATTTTCTTGACGGTCATGAGCTCGTTTTTATCCCCAATACCCTAGAACAAGATTTTGATCAGTTGACAGAACAGTTGGACTGTGTTATAATAACAGGTGGTGATGACAGTGCTCGAAGGCGATCAACTGAACTCAAACTGGCCAGTTTTATGCTGCAGTCCCACAAGCCCATCTTGGGCGTGTGTCACGGTGCATTTTTGATAACCGATGTCTTGGGCGGCACAGTCAATTCAGTGTCAGGCCATTCCGACACCAATCACACCATTGATTATCATGGAAAAAACATTGAAGTCAACAGCTATCACAATCAAGGAATTCTGAGATTACACAGCACTGGGCAGGTGTTGGCCACTGATGAACAAGGGCACTGTGAAGCCTGGATTGATCGCTTGGTGGCTGGTATAGTATGGCATCCTGAAAGAATGGCGGAGCCATTTATCCCTGCTGAAATACAACAGATAATGAAACTTTAAGGACAAACAATGATTAATATTCAAGGCGAATTGCCGGTGACAGATCGGTGGAATTTTCGAATTAGAAAAATTGAAGCCGATCAAGATGTGTCAACATTTGTGGAAGGCACTGACTACATCATGGCCGTCAACAGTACTTTTTATAGAGAAGACCTCAGCTTCACTGCCGACAACTTTGCTGCATGCCAGAGCGATCGCTACAGTTTGCTCACGCATCGCAATGGCTCAGCAGTGATCATCAGTTTCCCGGGTCTCAAGCTCAATGAGAATAGATACTACACCCAGCGCATATTGGATCAGGGCAATCTCAGTTACATGGACGGTGGCACCAATACCACTGCCATCAATCCAGGACGTCTAGGCGATCCTGTGATTAACTATGTGCATTTTCCTGCCCGCATGTATCAGACCCTGCACACTCACCCCAGTCACAGAGTGGGCATGGTGCTGCGTGGGTCAGGACGTGTGGAATTGGATCACGGTGAATTCTTCCCTGTGCGCGAGGGCGAAGCATTTTTCCTGCGTAGAAATGAGCTGCACAATTTCATAACCGATGACGAACCTGTGATTTTATATGTGTGGGCACCGGATTCCGGCACAGGTCCCACTGACGAAGTCAATCCACTAAAAATAAGAACCTATGTCGGACAACAACGCTTCAGCCGCTAAACGGCTATTGATCATCACCGGTCCGCAGGGCTCGGGCAATCATATATTCAGTCGTGTGTTTTCCATGCATCCTGAGGTTCGGGGCTGGGAACAGCTAAAAGATCAATACTGGGTGCCCAGCGATGAAGAGACATTTGCTGAATATTGGGTGCATCCTGACAGATTAACTCCAGCAGTGTTCGACGGTGCTGATTATTTTCTAGCCAATGTGTCGGTGCCGTTCTTTTATGACGGTGTGAGACAAACACCACACATTAGAGAAGTGGCCGATCGCGCTAGATCATTTGGCATTGATGTCAGCATTGCCATTGTGGTACGCGATGCCACCATCAACTCAGTGCAGCAACAGCGTGTGGGTGGCGCAGTGACCCTGCCGCAGGCGCAGGAATATTATCGCAAATACCTGTTGTACAGTGAACACCAAATCTATTTTTTAGATCACGAAGCCCTGTTTTTATGGGGTGAATACTATGTGAATCGCATGGCGCATGACATGGAGTTTCCCGTGGACACTGATCGTTGTCTGACGCTGCTGGATCACAATCCCAACAGGAAGTATGTCACTGCTGTTGATGATCACTGGTTAGATGAGGAGATTCGTGCGGGGCGTCGGCCTTTTCAACTGCGTGATAATTTGAATTCTCCTGGTGAGTGAGTTGCTGTAGCACTGAGTCAGTGAATGGCTCGCCTAGCCCTGTTTGGTCAACCCATTGATTGTACCACTCAACAACTTCTGCCCAGTTTCGTACAATGTGGCGTTTTTCCTGCATGGTCTGCAGTTTGATTGGAATGCCAGTGACCAGTATCTTTTTATCCACTAATTCCTGCACATGTTGACGACTGCGCAGATAGTTTAATCCGTGTGTTTGCAAGAATGTTTGATCTGCCTGAGTGAGATTTTGATTTACTGTGGCCACTGAGTACGCACTGCGTTGATTGGGCAAAGCAGGCACTGCTGCCATGTTGCTGGTGAGATAATGACAGCGATTCCAGTCGGCAAATGAAATATCAAATGCTGACTTCCAATCCTGTTGCTGGCGATTTTCAAATATGGGCAACTGTAAAACGTATTTTTCCAGATCTGGCAGGTGCTGCTCGTAATTGAAATAACTGTCAACTCTGAAATGACGATCAGTCCACACCAGGTATTCGCGATAAGCGTTGAGATATTTGACAAGATTGTCTTTTTCAATTATAATACCTGAATGATAGATGTCGGCAAATGTGTTGAATTTTTCCTGCGCTGAATATACATTGAGTTGTCGACTGCGTACATAAATGCACCAGCTGAGAGCATGTTCCAAGAGATTGTTTCTACGTGCTACAATCACAAAGAACTTGTCGTTGATGTATTGATAAAACCCCAGTTGATCGGCTCGGCTGTCCTGTCTGCGCTGCAAATGATAGTGTGCCAGGCGCGAAGTTTTGTAATGCTGGGCACGTTCCAACAGTTGCACAATTTCAGGCAGGGTTTGATGGTAGCCCCAGGATTCGGGTTTGCCCAAGACTTCGGCGTTGAACACATCGCTCCAGTAGGGCATTAGGCCATTTGTGAGTTCATGCAAATTGATCACTGGTTGATCTAATCGGGCCAATTGCATGTACACAGTGATCACACGCTGCAAAAGTGTAGAACCCACACGATCGGGCGTAAGTATGACAACATTCATTTTTTACTTATAGGAGCAACAATGGCGCAACGTATATTAGTAATGGGATTGCCGGGTGCAGGTAAAACTTTCATGGCTCGGGCTTTACAACAACTTCTCAGCAGTTTTAATCATGAAGGACATGGCATCTGTGTGGAATGGTTCAATGCCGACGACGTGAGAAAAAAATTCAATGACTGGGATTTTACCGAAGCTGGGCGCATCCGCCAGAGTCACAGGATGCGCCAATTGGCCGATGCCAGTGATGCTGACTATGTGATTGTGGATTTTGTAGCACCTTTGCCTGAACAACGGCACAATTTCAAAGCTGATTGGACCATTTGGATAGACACAATTCGCGAAGGCCGTTATGCTGACACTAATGCTGTGTTTGCTGAGCCAGATGTGTATGATTTTCGTATCACTGAGCAGAATGCTGAAAAATGGGCAGAATTTATTGCCGACCATATCTTAGACAATCGTCGTCGTCCTCAGTTCAACTGGCAACAAGAAACTGTACAAATGCTGGGACGCTGGCAGCCTTGGCACGATGGACATAGAGCTTTGTTTGAACGAGCCATTGCCAAGACCGGTCAAGTGTGTATAATGATTAGAGATTGTCAGGGCTGGCAGGGATCAAATCCGTTTGAAATTGAAAAAGTCAAACAGTTTATTCGTAGGGATCTTGACCCTTTGTATCAAGGGCAATACGAAATTGTAGTAGTGCCTAATATCGTAAACATTACCTATGGACGAGATGTAGGATATAAAATTGAACAAGAAACGTTTGAATCTACCGTCACTGAGATTTCAGCAACAAAAATTAGGCGAGCGTTGAATCTTGAATAATGTACTGCCTGATCTAGTGCTGCGGCGCAGACAACATCAGGTCTGGAGCCATTCAGGAATTGACAGCCCCGAACACTGTGTGGATTTGGATCATTTCCGCGCCTATCCTTGGCCCATTGAATATCGCTACAACAGTCGTGGATTCAGAGATCAGGAATGGCCCAACACAGCACAAGAACTACAGTCAGCTGTGTGGTGCCTGGGCGACAGCTTCACCGTGGGCATTGGTGTACCTGTTGAGCACACCTGGGTTCAGTGTCTGGAGCGTCAGCTGGCACAACGCTGCATCAACATCAGCTTGGACGGTGCCAGCAATGACTGGATTGCGCGACGCGGCAGTGAAATCTTGTCGGTGATTCAACCCCGGGCCATGGTGGTGCATTGGAGCTATGTGGAACGCCGCGAGCTAGACAATGTCCAGGCCGACGAAGAACGCCGACATCAATCAGTATATTACACTGAACGGGAAAATGTTGAAAATCTTCGCAGCAATATCGCCAAGATTGAAGCCGCAGCGGGATCAACACAGATCATACACTCAGTGATTCCAGGATTCAGTCAGTATCCTGCCACACAAAAAATGATATTTGATCACCTGGTACCACCCAGTCGCTTGGTGGAATATTTCACAGTGCAGGACTGGGCACGAGATCATCATCACTATGACATCAAAACAGCCAACACGTTTGCAACAAAAATTCTTGAACTTTTAACATTATAAATATCTCTATGGACACATCAACAATTATGAGCTGTGCTACGTTTTTAATTGGCACAATTTTAGTAGGACTGGGAATGATCACACTCACAGTGATTGTATTATTGATCAATAATTTCATTGTGAAATATTGGAAGCCAGTGAAGTTCTTTCATTACATCACTGACCCAACACCCGAGCGCCGGGCACCTACGTTTGACGACACAGGAAAAATCAAATGATTTGGCTATTGCAATTGTTACCCCAGTCTGTGCTGTATATCATTATTCATGCTGCCATTGCTGTGGGCTTGGTGGGCCTGCTGGTGGCAAGTTTTTTAAAACTCATACCGTTCATCAACATCTACAGAATATGGATTCAATTGATCTGCGTGGTTCTGCTGGTGGGCGGTATCTACTGCAAAGGCGCCTACGAAGTTGAAATGACCTGGCGTCAGCGTGTGGCAGAACTGGAAAAACAAGTGCAGGAGTCCGAAGCTCGTGCCCGAAAAATCAACACAAAGATTGTAACAAAAATTCGCACAAAGATACAAAAGCACACAGTGTATCGCGATCGCCTGCGCACTGAAATACAAGAAAAGAAAGTGTACATTGATCAGGACTGTAAATTAAATCCCACTGCTGTGGAAATGTACAACCGTGCTGTGACAGGCGAGGAGAAGAAATGAAACACTCTTTAGCAGCAGGAATTTTTATAATCTCTACGGTGTTGGCGGGATGCTCAACCCCGGTGCCAGTGCAGCGTCATTTTCCTGAAGCCCCGGCAGAACTGTTGCAGCCTGCACCCGCCTTGAAGCCATTGCCGGCCAACACCACAGAACTTTCTGCGTTGATTGACAATGCCAATGAAAACTATTCAACATATCGTGTGCTGCGCGAACACTACGAAGCCTGGCAGCAGTGGTATCAAGAACAACGGGCAAACTTTGACACAGTAAAATGACTGTGCTGCTGTTGGAGTTCACCAGTACCTGGTGCAACTCATGGCCCAGTCTAGAAATCCTTCATAACCAACGGCAAATCTTTTCTGGGGTCATCAAAGAAAAACTGCTGTTGGACGTGGCCTTGAGCCCCAGCACACACAATGTCGTTGAATTCCGAGGTATTGGCAAACAGCAGGGCGCCAACAATGTCTGGGATACTCGCATTGACCACACAGGAAAAATCACTCAAGACAAAACACTGTCAATTCAGCGGGTAGAATTAAATGGTATTGACATGGGGCAGAAATGGATACACAGTCTTGCCGCACCTGACTTCTCCTATGGAGTTTGGTACGGCAACAGCACAGTGAGTTTTGAATTCACTGAGCCTGTGATGAATTGGATCATTGCCTCTAAATTCGCTGACAACACCAACACTGACAGCATCAAATACAACAACTATAATTCAAAATTCAATTATGAAGTTTTGAAACAAAGAATTCAACACATACGGCAGCAGATCAATGATCAAGACTCTAGTCTGTAATGTACCTCCCTTGGATACCTCACGTCCTCCAGTGGCCGGGGCCATTCTCTGTGCTGTGTGTGAGAATCAAGGACATGAAGTAACTGCTCGGGACCTGCAGTGGCAGTTCAATGATTTCCTCCAACAACGCAGTCTATTGTCCCAGCAGTTTGATGCTGTGTTCTATGACAACACCTTGAGATTCACCGCTGAGCAGCAAGATCTAGTAGATGAATTCATTGCCGAACAAACAAAAATAATTGCCAGTGAAGATTATCAATACATTGTGATATCATTGTTTTCATATCTGTCACAGCGATTTGCTCAAGCATTTATCAAAAGTCTGCGTGAGTCAACCCCAGCACAGATCATTATTGGTGGGCCAGGAGTGACTTCTATTTCATTTGCTCGGGACGAAAATCAATTTGCTGAATCGCTGCTGAGCCAGGGGCAAATTGATTGTTTCATCACCGGCGAAGCTGAGTACAGCCTGCCGCAGTATTTTGCCGCAGGCACAGGCGCCGGCATCAACAACAGAAATTTCCGCCAAATTGATGATTTAAACAGCCTGGTGTCACCTAACTACGGCTATTATAACTTTGATCACTATCAGTCGCCCACGGGCCGGCGCGAAGTTGTGATAGTGGGCAGTCGCGGCTGTGTACGCAGTTGTACATTCTGCGATGTGGCCAAGACTTCGCCCCGGTATAGATATCGCAGCGGCGCCAGCATTGCTCAAGAGATCATTGCCAACTACGAGCAGCATGGAGTTAGAGAATTCTATTTTGCCGACAGCTTGGTCAATGGAAGTCTTAAGGCATTCAATGACATGTGCGAAACTCTGGCTGCTTACAATTTTGACGAGCCCATTGCCTGGCGCGGGCAGTATATTATACGCAATCAAAAAACAGTGCCTCAGCGTCATTTTGAACTGCTGGCTGCCGCAGGCTGCCGAGAACTTTTTGTGGGCATTGAAACTGGCAGTGATCGAGTGCGTTGGGACATTGGAAAAAAGTTCACAAATGACGACATTGAATATCATTTACAGGGCTTTGAGCAGCACGGCATCAGTTGTTTGTTTTTGTTCTTCACTGGTTATGTCACTGAAACCCTGGAAGATCATCAACACACCCTAGAGATGTTTCCACGCTGGCAACGCTATGTGGCCACTGGTACAATTTCAGCCATTGAAACCTTGAATATCTTGAGCATTTTGCCTGGTGCTCCGCTGGAGCAACAAGCCCGCGAGCAGGGATTTCATTTTGAGTCAAACTGGGATGGCACTCCCAATTCATTGTTTTGGCGCAACCCCCGTAATGCTGCATTGGATTTCCCTGAACGTCTGCGTCGCCATTTGGAAATGATGGAAACTGCCATGCAATATCACTGGCCCATCTGGAACGGAGAGTTGAGCCTGGAGATATTTCAACGTGCGCTGACAGAATATCACACAGTCACCGCCAACCCTCTGCCACAGCAAAAAATCATTGCACTGAAGAATTTAGCGTAAATTTGGGTAAATACTAGCCAAGGAGCTAGTATGAATCTAACACTCGAACAATTAAAACAAATGGTGCACGGAATCCCTTATGCGGATCACTGGCACGAAGCACTCGAACAACTACTTCCCGACTACGAAATCAACACCCCAAAGCGCATTGCTGCATTCATAGCACAGTGTGCGCATGAGAGCGGTGGCTTTAGATTTGTGTCAGAAAATCTCAACTACAAAGCCGAATCGCTGATGAAGGTGTTTCCCCGGTACTTTCATGACCGGGACCTGGCACAGAGCTGTCAAAAACAACCAGCTAAAATTGCCAACATAGTCTATGCCAATCGCATGGGCAACGGTGACACCGCGTCAGGCGACGGGTTCCGCTATCGTGGACGTGGCTTGATACAACTCACCGGAAAAGACAACTACACTTGGTTCGCTGCCAGCATTGAAATATCAGTGCAGGAAGCAGCCGAATACCTTGAAACCTTTGAAGGTGCTGCACAAAGCGCCTGCTGGTTCTGGGAAAACAACAATCTAAACAAATGGGCTGATCTAGGTGACATTGAAAAGATGACCAAGATCATCAACGGTGGCACAATTGGATTGGAAGATCGTAAGAAACATTACGCACACGCACTACACATTTTAGGCGCATAACATGGCAGACATCAACACCGGGCCACAACCAGTTCCCGAAGGTACTCCGCAAACTCCAGTACCACCAGCACCCATACCTCAGAGCGCAATTGATCGTGCACCAGCAGCAGTGCCAACTCCCTATCAAACCGGAGTCACTCAGTCACGAGTCACTGCATCATCTGTGACGGTGATTGATGTTGTCACCCCTCCAGGTCCTATCGTGCCCAACCTGCCTCCGCCCATTGCCATCACAGTGCTGGAAGAAGGATCAGAGCTGACTGGTGCTGTGCGTAGCTTCAACTTTGTGGGCGACGGTGTTGTGGCCACGGCCAACACACAGACCAATGCTGTGACTGTGCTGATCACCGGTGGCAATGTTGCTACATTCTATGGCAATGCCAATGTTGCCGCTTATCTAGCATCAGGCACCAACACCAGCAACATCAGGACCACTGGCAATGTCAGCGGCAACTATTTTATTGGCAATGGATCACAACTGACTGGTATATCCACTAGCAGCAACACCATCTTCAACGGAACCAGCAACGTAACCATTCCCACTGCTGATGGCAATGTCACGGTCAATGCCGGCAATGGCAGCCAATGGACTTTTGGCACCAATGGCATATTGACATTGGCAAATGGTGCCACGCTCAAAGAGGGAGTTACGCTGGGTGCTTTGGCCTTGGGTTACCTGGCCGGAGCGACTTCACAGGGCATACGTTCTGTAGCCATTGGGGAAGGCGCTGGACAAACTTCGCAGGGTGCTCGTGCAGTGGCCGTTGGACTATCTGCCGGTGGTACCTCACAACGTAGTGCTGCAGTGGCAGTCGGCTGGAGTGCTGGCCAAGACACACAAGGTATCAATGCAGTAGCCCTTGGTGCGTTTGCTGGGGCCACCAGCCAAGGCAATAATTCAATCATTATCAATGCCACTGGCGCTAATTTGGAGCAAACCACAGCCAACACATTCACAGTGGCACCAGTTCGCAATGACACTTCAAACATTGCCAATGTGATGTTTTACAATGCCACCTCAAAAGAAATCACATACGGCAATACTATAAGTGTTGCTGCCAACATCACAGGTGGTAATTTAATCACCAGTGGTATAGTATCATTCACTGGCGGCAGTCGACTCCGCCCGCTTGGCGCCAACTTGGATATATTTGCCGGAACTGGTAGTTATGTAAACTTGATAACTTCTGATGAGAGCTCTGCTGTGGGCGTTGACGGTGCAGGCGGGTATGTTGTCACTGCTGGTGGCACTTGGAGATTTGGTACAACTGGTAACTTGAGTGTACCGGGGCATATCAATAACTTGAGTGACCCTACACAAGATCAAGATGCCGCCACCAAATACTATGTTGACACAGTGGCGCAGGGACTGAACATACATCAGGCTGCTAACCTAGCGTCCACACAAGACTTGGCCACTTACACCGGCGCCACTGTGACCTACAGCAATGGCACATCAGGCGTGGGTGCCACCTTAAGTTTTGCAGGCAACACACTGACCACGCTGGATGGCACGGCAATTCCAGCTGGAGCCACCACACGACTGCTGATCAAAAATCAAGCCAATGCTGCGCTCAATGGTGTTTACAACTACACCAGCAGCAGTTTGTTGACACGTTCCATAGACATGGACGACACAGCAGGACTGGCCGGAGGCGACTTCTTGTTTGTGCTGTCAGGTGCAACACAAGCAGATACAGGCTGGGTACAGACCACAGACAATGTTGTGGTTGGTACCAGTAATGTGGTATTCGCACAGTTCTCCAGTGCAGGCACATACACAGCCAACACTTCGGCGGGCTTGGTACTCAACAGCACTATATTCTCAGCCAAAGTTGATGGCGTCACCACAGCGTTTGATGTTGGTGGTAACATTATTGTTAAATCGTCAGCTAATTTGACCACACCCAATATTGGTGCTGCCACTGGTACAAGTTTGAGTGTGTCTGGCAACATCACAGGTGGTAATTTACTGTTTGGTTCTGGCATTGTCAGTGGTACTGGTAATATTACCGGCAAAAATCTAACTGCTGCCGCTACAAATGGAACTCTTGTGCTAGGCGATGCCACTGCATCTAATATTCCAGGATTGAGTTCAACCAGCAGTATCACATTTGTCACAGCCAGAGGCGGCACCGAAAAACAAATGTTGTTTGGGGTAGATGGTAGTTTGGCAGTTCCAGGTACTATTAGCGCCACAGGCAACATTACATCAACTGCCAACGTAACAGGTGGCAACTTGACCACAGCTGGATTGATCTCAGCAACTGGTAACATTACTGGTGGCAACCTTCTAGCACTGGCGGGAAATATTACAAACCTTACCAGCAACAATTTAACGGTTGTGGACATCTTTGCAGCAAGGCCCGGCAATGTTGTCAACATCACTGCTGGCGGAAACAACAATCTTGTTGTAAGCAACGTGCTTGTGCAGGTACAAAACGTTCCCTTGACCGTGGTTGGCAATGTCACTGGTGGCAATATCACAACTGCAGGATTAATTACAGCCACAGGTAACATCACTGCCACTGCCAATGTGGCGGGTGGCAATGTCATCAGTTCTGCACTGACATCAACAGCAAGTTTAAGCGTCACTGGTAACACAGCCACAATTACGTCAGCCAACTACCAAATTGGTTATTTGACTATTCCGCAAATCAGCTTGTCGGCCAACGCAACCACAGCACTCACTGATTCAGGCAAACATTTCTACTCAGTGTCAGCAGCTAACCTGCAACTCACAATTGCCAACAACACTTCGGTGACTTGGCCAGTGGGCACAGCAATGACCATTGTAAATCGCGGCACTGCCAATGTGTTGGTTGTACCAGGCACTGGTGTGTCACTGTTCCTGGCCGGTAACTCAACATCAGCCAACAGAGTAGTCACAACATACGGCATGGCCACAGTGATCAACGTTGCTGCCAATATTTGGATGATCAATGGGACGGTAGTATGACCGGTATAATGCAAGCAGCAATTGGCAACTGGAAACCCGCTGCGGGGTCAGCAGCCCCTGCATTGGTGTACGATTTGGATGCGGCCACTTACACGGGGCTGAGTGCTAACTTTAATGGAAGCACACAATATCTTGACATTGCCTCAACCACAGCATTTGGATTTGGTACAGCAGACTTCACCATTGAATGTTGGTGGAGGCCCACTACAAACCAACGAAGCGATGTGCTTGATTTCTGGAGTACTCCGGGCGGTGGCAGCTATCCCGTTACTAGATTTGACTTTGGTCGTGTTACCGGTACCACTCTTGACCTATACACAGATGGCACAGGAGGCAGCGGTGCAAAAATTACTGGCCCATCAATAGCATCCTTGCTCAACGCTTGGCATCACATAGCAATAACAAGACAGTCAGGTTCTATCAAAATGTGGGTGGATGGTACGCAAGCAGGTAGCACATACTCGGCCAATGTATTGGATATGGGTGCTGATATGCAACTTCGTATTATGGGAGATCACGGTGCTGCCGGCAACGGCAGTGGTAACTTGTCCAACATTCGTGTGGTTAGAGACGTTGCTGTGTACACAGGCACATTTACGCCGCCCACAAGTCCGCTGGCATTGACACAAAACGCAGGTACAAATATTTCGGCCATCACTGCTGGACAAACACAGTTACTATTGCCATTGACCACTGTGCCGTTTACGGACAGTTCAACAAACGCACTTGCAGTCACTAACGCTGGCACTACTATTGTTTCTTTACAATATCCATTTACCTCTTATGATACCACTGGAACTTATGCATTGACTATAGCCAATGCTGGCGCCAGCATCAGTTACAGCACCACCAATGGTGGCATATTTTCCAAATCCAACAACGTGGGCACAGATTTTATTTACGGTGGTCCCAACTGGGTCACTGGGCAGAGTTATAGTGTGTTCATGGCCTATCAAAGAACTGCCACTGCTACAGGTAGATTGTTGAACACACAAAGTGAAGCATCAAAAGACTGGCTCATGGGCTTGTACAACGGTAATCCTGATACATTCTATCCCAACTATGCAGTTAACTTGCCTGGGTCTGGTGCTGATTTGATATGGCACTTTGGTTGGGCCACATGGAATACCACAACAAGTCTGGGACAACTGTACACTGCAACAAGTAGTCAGCCAACTGGTACATCATACGCTGTGACCAATGCTGGCGGTGGTGGGTTCAATCAGTTGAGAATGTTCAGTCGCTCAGCTGGTAGTGAAGTACAAAGTGGCAACATTGGTTTCATCAAAGTGTACAACGGTGTGATAGACTTGGCCACTGTTCAATCTCTATACGCCACATACAAAGCAAGATTTGGATATTAAACAAGGAGAAATAAAATGGCCAAAGCAAAAACATCTGGAGCACCAGTACACACATCAGTACACAAACGTACTCAACTGGGCGGTAACCGAGTCAAGACATCTAGCATGAATAGATCAAAACGTCTAAGTTTTAAAAAGTCACGCGGCCAAGGATAAAAATGAAAGTGTTGTACAATGCCCTGGGATCGGCCGCAAGCAATGATCCCTTGAGCAAAAATGCCTCGGCTGAACTCTGCGCATACTTCAACAACAAGAATGTACAATGCGTGGTAGTTGACAACAATCAGGACTTTGTTGCCAACCTAGCCGATGTCACTGTGATAATAACACAGGCCTGGACTGGAACTTTCATTGATCAAAAAGTGTTGGCGGCGGCTCCAAAACTAGAACTCATCATAGTTGCCGGAGCCGAACAAACCAACATTGATGCTGATGCAGTGAGAGACCAAAAAGTTACCATGGCCAAGGTTGCCTACACATCACAGCAGAGCTATGCCGAGCAACAACTGTATTATATCCTAAAAATTGCTAGAGAACAGCGACGTGATCTCAAGCATCAACAGATTGGGTTGGTTGGGCTAGGCAAAGTTGCTACCAGGCTGGTTGAATTATTAAAACCATTTGGGATGAAAATCAACTATTATGATCCGCATCAATGGGAACCCAGCGAAGAAGCTGAATACAATCTCACTTGGTTTCCTGATGCAGCAAAAGTAGTAAAAGATTGTGATGTTGTGGTATCAAACTGCCCGCTGGAAATCACGGGACTGCTTGAAGGTGGCACACAAAACCTGTTTGACCGCAAACTGCTGGCACAGATGAAACCCGGTGCCAGCTTACTGTTGGCCAGCAATCCGCAAACTTACAATCTTCAAGACGTCATGGTGGCACGAGATGCTGGCTTTATAAAATGTGTGACCACTGACGAATTAACTTGGCCCAATCTCACATACCAGGCTGAAATCTTAGAGCATATCAAAATGGTATTTGATCATTGGCTCAAAGACAAATCATTGCCACCTGAGTGGCTGTTGATTGACAAGGGACTTTTTACCACACCGCCTGACTGCGAGTGTTTTGCTTTGGGTGGCTGGCATCAATAACAAAAGGAGCTGACAATGGATGCAAAAGAATACGAAAAACTAAGCGGCAGTGCCAAGAAACAAGAAGACTGGATGAACGCCAAATGGCGCCCAATGATGGGTTGGACTTACATGGCCACATGTTTGTTTGACTTTATCCTGGGACCAATCCTTTACAATATTTTACAGTATTATAATCCAGGACAGGCTGTGGGCATGTGGACACCGTTGACCCTGCAAGGCGGTGGCTTGTATCACATTGCCATGGGTGCTATTATTGGTGTCAGTGCATATGGCCGTACACAGGAAAAACTCAGCGGTGCCAACAACGGTGGGGCAGCGCCAGTCACAGTGCAACAGCCTGTGATGATGCAGCAGCCGGTAATGGCAGCACCTGCACCCAGCTACGCACCGCCTCCACCTCCCCCAGCAGCTGGCGGAGTACAAATGGTCAACGGTAAAAAGGCTCCCACACAGCCTGACTTCCCGGAAATTTAAGGGCTAAAGTTGTAGTTAATAAGTACCAGACTGGTCTTGCAGGACCACTAACCTACTAGGAGATTTTATGGCAATCAAAAAGCCCGTTGCAACCAAAGCTAAACCTGCTGCAAAAAAAGCAGCACCCAAGAAAGTCCTGGCAAAAAAGCCAGTGGCAAAGAAAGCAAAACCTGTGCAAGTTGTAGAAGATCAGTTTGAGTTCAAGCCTGCCAGCAGTTTTCTCAGCATGCATGCTGGCATGGATCCCGAAGCACAGGCAGCAATGATTGCCGAACAGACACGTCGTGCTTTTGAAGTTGAAGCCTATGTGCAGTATAACGTAGCGCAGACTCAAGTTGTTCGTAGTATTGTAGAAGAGAACGTCACTGACGCCATGCAGAGCTGGGCAATCAATGCTGGTGGTAATCGGGAAATGATCATGCGCACAACAGATGATGTTTATCGTAATCGTTTGATGACGTTGAATTTGCTCAAGCCTGAAACTGCTGAGCACGCCACATTCCAAGAAAGCATGATCAACAAAACCAAATTGGAATACCTCAATCATCGCAATACAATGAATCGTCGCATGGGCGAAATCGCATTTGAAATGGCCAACGCTATCAAAGCAATTGGTGCTGCATCAGAAAAGTTTTACGCTGCCAATGAAGAAATGGCTGCATTTATTTCTGACGTAGCTGATGAAAATGCCGAATGGTTTGACGGTGAATTGGTCAACTTGATGCGTGATGCCACCAACATCACCAATGATCAGCGCATTCAGCAGGCCATGGAAGTCAGTCAACTCCTGGCCAAAGACGCACAGGTTGGCCGTGCTCGTATCAAAGAAGTGTCAGAGTTTGCACAGGGCCTAGGCGACAGTCTACAAGAACTGCAGGAAAACGGCAATGACCTACGTGATGAAGTCATCAACTTGCGCGAGAGCATTGACGCCAACCAACGTAGAATTGCTGACAGTATTGTTGGTAAAAAACGTTAAATAACAGTGTGCCAACTGTGCAGTTTAGAGTGGATGTCCATAAGGGATTCTCGGGCAGTGCTAGAAATAGCCTGCGCAAAACAAGAATTCTCAACAGGCTTCGCGGTATAAAACGTTTGCACCCCACCTTGAACTTTGAAGTCAAGCGTGGGGTTGATTTTATCACTGTACAGTTTGTTCACGCTGTAGATCAAACAATGTTTGCATTGTTATGGCCAGCTGGTCATCCAAGTTGGGAGACAATAGACAATGATATTTCCTGATTTACCTAGACAACATAATTTTTTCAAAATTCAACCTAGCCAGGCAATGCCCGCTGCGGAAATCCAACCACCCACGAAAACCATTGTCAGGCAGTGGGAGGAAACAAACCCATTGATTCGTCGCAGGTCTGGACCAGTGAGGTTTCAAGATGATCCTGTGGGATACTTCAAATTTTTTAGTATTTGTCTAGGGCTGGTAGTCTGGTCGTGGTATTGGCATCAATTTATATAATTCAACAAAAGGAGATAGCATGAAAAATTTTATAGCGTTTTTGACGTTTGCGGCGTGTTGTGCCGGTGTAGTGCCACTGGCTTTGGCCGAAGCCGAAACCAAAAAAGTCTGCACCAAACAAACGGATCCCAAAACCAAGAAAGAAAAAGAAGTATGCAAGACAATCAAGATACATAAAAAGCTAGAAGGAACTAAAATCCCTGACGGTAAGAAGTAAATTACCTTTCAAACCTGCAGGAGCCCTTCGGGGCTCTTGCCACTAGAAATCTATGGATCATTACTCAACACTAGGCGTAGAACGCACTGCTTCGGCAGAAGAAATAAAGTCAGCTTACCGCCGCATGGCGCTCAAGCATCATCCAGATCGTGGCGGTGACACTGCTGCATTTCAAAGCATCGAAGAAGCATATCGTGTGCTGAGCGATCCGCAAACGCGGTCACAGTACGACAACCCCATGCCAGAATTTTCAGGCAATTTTGATCCGTTTGGCAGATCAGGATTTGATTTTGATTCAATCTTCAATATGTTTGGCGCACGATTCAGTCACAATATGAAACCACAGGCTCGTATTCAAATCGTATTGGACCTGCGAGATATTGTACACACTCGTCAACAGTTGATACAAGTCAACACTCCTCAGGGTTCGCATACGGTGGAAATTACAATTCCGCAAGGCATCGAGGACGGCGACACTGTGCAGTATCCCAATGCCGCACCCGGTGGCATAGACCTAATTGTTACTTTTAAAATCCGTCCTGACGCCCGATGGATTCGTAAAGGTTCCAATCTCATCACCCATTGTAATCTCACATTTTGGGAATTGATAGTGGGCATAAGTTTGCCCATCGTGGGCATACACGGTGAAAAACTGTCTGTTGATGTGCCTGCCCATACCATTCCCAACACCCAACTAAGACTGCGTGGACAGGGCTTGCCTGACCGCAATGGTACACGCGGAGACATTGTGGTCAAGTTGATTGCTGTGATGCCAGATTCAATCTCTCCTGAGTTGATGGCAGCGATTCGTCAAGAAATGGTAAAAAATTAACTTGCTCTTATAATCATTGGGTGCTATACTTAAATACGTGTTCAACCTAGACTACTTTCCCAATCATTATGCAAACTAATCCTGAAATCGAACAAATTGTCGAATCAAGTATTCGTATCGCTGCATCAAAGCGCCATGAATATGTTATGATTGAACATCTGCTGCTGGCCATGATTCAGCATGCACCCTTTAGAAAAATACTAGAAAAATTTGGCACAGCAGTGCCCATGCTGGAGCATGAACTAGAAAGTTACATTGATGGTTTAAAAAACATCGAAAGCAAAGATCCTGAAGTCACTCCCAAGAAAACCAGTAGTCTGGAGCGACTGTTTAACCGAGCCATCACACAGACCATGTTTCATGGTCGTAGACAGATCTCCACAATTGACTTGTACATGTCAATACTTCTGGAAACCAACTCACATGCACAGTATTTTTTGTTGAAGTACGGTGTCACTAAAAAAGAATTCCATGCTTTCTTTCAGCGTCATCACCAGGCCAGCGAAGTCAAAATGACCAACGAACAAGCATCAGATGTACTGACAGAATACTGCACCAGCCTCACTGTTCAGGCACAGAAAAAACAACTAGAGCCCTTGATTGGTCGTGAAACAGAACTGCACGAAATGATCACTGTGTTGGCACGCCGCTTCAAGGCCAATGTGCTGATGGTGGGCGATCCAGGTGTGGGCAAGACCTGCATCGTAGAAGGCCTGGCGCAGGAAATGGCAGCAAATCGTGTGCCAGAGTTTTTGAAAAATCACGAACTCTGGAGCCTAGAAGTTGGATCACTGTTGGCAGGATCAAAGTATCGCGGTGAGTTTGAAGAGAAACTCAAAATGGTTATCACTGCACTGGAAAGCAAAAAGAACTGTGTGTTGTTTGTAGACGAAGCACACACCATGCGTGGTGCTGGTAGTTCAGGACAGAGCAGTCTGGATCTAGCCAACATGTTGAAGCCGGCTATAACCAAAGGCACACTCAAAGTCATTGCATCAACTACCTGGGAAGAATACTACGAGAGCTTTGAAAAGGATCGTGCGCTGATGCGACGGTTCCACAGACTCAGCATTGACGAGCCCACACGTGATGTCACTGAACAAATTTTGATTGGTGTGGCAGCAAGACTGGAACAGTTTCATGATGTTGAAGTCAGCACTGATGCCATCACAGCGGCTGTGGATCTAGCCAACCGTTACATACATGACAAAAAGAATCCTGACAAGGCCATTGACTTACTGGATGCTGCCTGCGCACGAGAGCGTGTGAAAGATGCCGGCACTGTGCTGATCAATCGTGAGTTGATCATGGAACAGTTGAGCCGTGTCACCACTGTGCCTGTGGAACATCTACAGAACGAACGCAGCGCAAACATTGCAGAACTTGAGTCCAACATCAAGACTCGCTTGTATGGACAGGAGTCTGTGGTAGATTCAGTGTTGGAACGTATCTACATTAACTTTGCCGGCATAGGCAACACACGCCGACCCATTGCCAGCTTCCTGTTCCTAGGCCCCACTGGCACAGGTAAAACTGAATTGGCCCGACTGTTGAGCGAGCATCTTGACATGAAGTTGCTGAAGTATGACATGAGTGAATATCAAGAAAAGCACACAGTGTCCAGCTTTATTGGAGCGCCACCGGGCTATGTGGGTTTTGAAGATGGCAACGTGGGCGGCGGCAAACTCATTTCTGATCTTTCAAAGAATCCCTACAGTATTCTACTGTTTGATGAAATTGAAAAAGCTCACCCTGATGTATCAAACATCTTGCTGCAGATGCTGGACGAAGGTCGAGTGACCGGATCAAATGGCAAAACTGTAGATATTAAAAATTGCATTATTATTCTCACCAGTAATCTAGGTGCACAGGCCAATGAAAACAACAACATTGGCTTTGGTGACATGGAGAAAACCGGCGAAGAAGATCGTGCCATGAAAGAGTTCTTCCGACCAGAAATGCGAAATCGCATTGATTTGATTTGCAAATTTGCTCGCCTGGATCATCTTGCTGTGAAGAAGATTGTTGTGAAGTTTGTTGATGAACTCAAAGCAAGTCTTGTTGCCAAGAACATCTCGTTGCATCTCACTGAAGAAGTCATTGACCATCTGGCAGAAAAAGGCTATGATTCAAAGATGGGAGCAAGGCCATTGAATCGTAAAATTGATGAACTAATTCGTGTGCCACTCAGCAAGAAGATACTGTTTGACAATCTTCAAGACTGTAGCTTGATGGCACATCTAATCAACAATCAAATTGAATTCACCCCAGCTGCGTTACCTGCAGTGAATTCTGCAGGAATTATTGAGATCAACAATGCCAACATCACGTGATAGATTGTTTTATGATCAGTACTCGCATTGCATGCGAGCAGATGTTGAATTTGCCAGTTGCCTGAGAGATCTCACCGGCGACGAGGAACGAGACATTGCCACTGCACGGGGTCGGCTGCAAATTCAGTACAGTTGGAGGGTGCATATTTCTTCTCAGAAATTTGCAGTTCCCACTTCCAGCGCAGTAGAGCCTGTTATGCCGCCGGGCAGTATAATGGAAATTCTAACAAGATTTGTGTCAGAGTTAAGCAAAAGTAAATCACATAAATTGGTGATAGGTTATCATGTTGTTTATATCTACAGCAATGACTTGGACTGGCTAAAACAACTCAGCAAGATTCCCCAGGGCACAGTTAAATTTACCCAGGCCCAGGTAACCACTAGCAAAGGGTCAGTGCTGGTCAAAAACAGTGCGCATCAATATCGCACGTATTTCAAGCAGGCTCTGCTGACCACGCAGGAAAAGACCTTTGTGGCCAATTGGTTGAAAAATCAACAGAACATACGCATGAGTCCCAGCCTGAAAAATTACTGCAACAACGGGCATTCTCGCACATACGGTAACTTTTTCTTTGATCACGGTGATTTAAAACTGCTGCAAATGCTGACGTTGGTGCGCCCAAATCTTGTGCGAGAAACTCGAAATATAGTGAATGAACCACTAAATAATTGACTATGGCTAAAATACACGAAGAAATCATTGTTATCAAACTCAGCAAACTGGTTAAAAATGACCAAGCTGCTGGTACCCTGGTGGGCGAAGAAACTGTGGCTGCTCTAGAAGCAGTGGTACAGGAACTGGTAGGGGCTGACATCATTGTGGAAGTTGATTCATCGCAATGATCAACACCGTTACATTGATCCCGCTGACTGTAGCAGGTACTCCCAGCGGCAACTATGATGGAAGTTCTGCAAGTTGGTACTCAGATCCCATCAAAGCCGCCAACTACTACAAAGGGCATGGATTTATTCAAACTGTGTGGTTCAACTTGAACAATTTTCAAGGTTCAATTCTTATTCAAGCCACGCTGGATCGCAGCCCTGGTGCTGTGACCGATGATGATTTTGGTACAAATCCTGGATGGTTTGATGTGGCAGAGTACGGTGGTGACAGTACTATTATCACTGATTATCATCCCATTGTTGTCCCTGGAAACTTCACATGGCTGCGAGCTCAAATTGTAAATTTTAACTTTGGCACAATAATTCGCGTCAATGTCACATATTGATGTTGTTGTTAGTTTTGATGTAACTCCCACTGACAGCGAGTGCCCACTGGGGATGACAGTGTGGCTTGATGATGTTGCTGTTGCAACCCACACACATGTTGATCGTACCTGTTCGGTAACTGTGAAGTTTGCTGACAGTATGCAGACACAGACGCACCGCCTGCGCATAGAAATGTCTGGCAAACAGTCAGAGCATACAAAACTTGATGCTCGGGGCAACTTTTTACAAGATCCCAGATTGATCATTTCCGACTTCCAAGTTTCTGAAATTCCTGCTGATGCGATCTTGCACAGTCAAGCAACATATCAACACAACCACAATGGCAATGGTGAATTAGAAACACATCAATTCAGCGGCGTCATGGGCTGCAACGGCACAGTAGACTTGGAGATCACCACTCCTGTATTGATGTGGCTTTTAGAGCATTCCTAACAATAAATAGAACATGCGTACAATTGTCATTTATCCCGGTAGATTTCACCCATTCCACAAAGGTCATTTGGCCAGCTATCTGTACCTTGTCAAACAATTTGGTGCAGACAACGTCTACATTGCAACATCAGGCAAACAAGCCCCAGTGACATCACCTTTTAGTTTTGGTGACAAACAAAACATGATGGTGAAACTAGGCGTACCCAGTGGCCACATTGTTCAAGTAAAGAATCCCTATCAAGCCACTGAAATCACTGATAATTTTGATCCTGCCACCACTGCGGTAATTTTTGCTCTCAGTGAAAAAGATGCCCAACGTTTTAGTTTTGGCCCTAAAAAAGATGGATCGCCCAGTTACATGCAGCCCATGCCCAAGTCAGGCAAAGGCCTAAAGCCCCTGGACAAGCATGGCTATGTCATGATCACCCCCACTGTGAATTTTAGGGTCCGCGGAGTAGATGCCAACTCAGCGTCACAAATTCGTGAACTTTATATCAAGGCCAATGACATCGAGCGCAACAACATCATACACGATCTCTACGGCGATACTGATCCCAATATCAAAGCAGCATTTGACGATCGGTTGATTGCAGCTCAGCAAGTACAGGAATTTGTCAACGAACAGCGCCGGTATCCTACCCAACGTGGTCGCAATTTGTTGGAGCGTGTGTTACGCTTAGAACGTGAAGCACGGCTAGTTGAATACGAAACAGGCAATGACTTGAATGCCAACAGCGATTATCTTGAAGAAGCTCGGCGCAAAATCTAATACCCCCGTAACAACAGCAGTAAATATCACACACATTTTTTAAGAGGAACTCATGTCCGAACAACAACAAGCGGCGCCTGCGTCGAATCAACAACAAATTCAAGTCAACATTGACTATCTGCGCACCACCCGTGTTCATATCTGTATGCCTTGCTATGGCGGGCAACTCACTGAATCCACATTCATGAGTTTTATCAAATGGTCAAATACCTGTCGTCAATTGGGTATTGACTGGACCGTGGAAACAATGACCAATGAAAGTCTGATCAGTCGTGCTCGTAACACACTCACTGCCAAGTTTCTTGCCACACCTGAAAGCACTCACTTGATGTTTATTGATGCTGACATTGGCTGGGAACCCTGGCACTTGTTGGCTCTGCTGAATCATGACAAAGACGTCATTGGCGGGCTGTACCCTATGAAAACCATACCTGTGAAATGGTGTGTGAACGGCATCCCAGGTGCACCTGACAACGACCCCAATGGATTGTTGGAAGTCACAAAAACTGGCACTGGTTTTATGTTGATCAAGCGCCACGTCCTGGAAAAGATTGCCAGCCATCCTGCTGTGAAGCCTTTTAAAAATGACATTGGTCTTGATGCTAATTTGGATCAATACATGAAAACTTACTTTGACACTGCTGTGCGTGAAAATCGTTACTACAGCGAAGACTGGACATTCTGCGAAAACTGGCGTGATCTAGGTGGACAGATCTGGGTAGACAAACGTGTGTTGCTGCGTCACACAGGTACCTATGTGTTTGATTTTGCCACACAAGACAAGCTCTATGAAGATCTCAAGGCTCTGGATCTGCAAAAACAAAGCGAGCAGGCAGCGGCCCCGGTGGCTGCACCACAGATTGAAATGTCATCAACTGTAGCTGCTGAAGTTCCCGAAGCTGCGCCGGCACCTAAAACACGTAGTTTAGGCAAAAGTCGAGCCAAAGCCGAGGCAGCAGCCTAGCGGTAAATACAGTTCGTATGAATATCAACGAACTGGATCAATTTAATCTACGCGATGCTGTTAGATTCCATAACCGACTTAATCCTCGGTTGTGGGGTCGTGACGAACAGCTTCATCCCGAAGTGCGCCGGGCCTTGTTGGCCATTGCCGACGACTTCAAAACCTTTCTTGGCATCGATGATCTAGAGGTCAAAGACATCACTATTTCTGGCTCCAATGCTGCTTATAATTACACTCCTTATTCTGATATTGATCTCCATTTAGTGGTAGACATGCCCAAGATGAACTCTGACGTTTACCGTGAGTTGTTCAACGCCAAGAAATATCAATACAACGATCAACACGACATCACCATAGGCGACGCTGATGTAGAACTTTATGTACAGCCCATTGAAGATGAACATCACAGTCAAGGTATCTATTCTGTGCTGGACGATCAGTGGACCAGTGTGCCCAGAAGAAAACGTGCCAGAGTTGACGATGTTTCAGTGCGTCACAAATACGAAGACCTTGTGTCACGCATTGACGCTGCCATTGAGTCAGGTGATGAAACTACAATTGCAAACTTGGTCGCTAAAATCAAGAACATGCGGGCCACTGGGCTGGCTGAGAATGGAGAATTTGGTGCAGAAAATCTAGCATTCAAAATGTTGCGTACACAGGGATATATTCAAAAACTCTATGACGCTCGCAATGCTGCGCATGCCCGGGAACTCAGTCTGAGAGAACGTGCCCGACCAGTGAAAAAACAACACTATGGATTTGCAAACGTAACTGAATCACATGACTCTGCTGAAAGTGAAAAGATACTGCAGAGATTTTCTGGGTACTGTGCTGACTATCTTGGACTGCAAGACATTCCCAAGATGACGTTCCATCACACCCCTGACTGGAGTGAACAAACTGGTAGCTTTGGTCAGTATGATCCTGACAGTCACACCCTGATATTGAGTCTACATGGACGACACATACTTGATGTGTTGCGTACCATGGCACACGAACTCACTCACGCACATCAAGAAGAACGCGAAGGCATTCCCGACGATGGTGGTGCCACTGGATCACGCTGGGAAAACGAAGCCAACGCACAGGCCGGCATAATGATGCGGCACTTTGCTGATCAACATCCTGAATACTTCCGCGGTGTTGACATCAACGAAGCTGCGCCTGCTAGTCAGCCACAGTATTCACATGAGTACTATGATCAACTGGCACAAAAATATGCTAAAGAACACAATGTACCACTGAGCATGGTTCGCCATGTCATGAACAAAGAAACCGGGCACATTGAAGACGCCAGCAAACGAGCCAGTGCTGTGAGCAAACGTGGTGCGCAGGGTGTCATGCAATTGATGCCAGTGGCACAGAAAACATTTGGCGTGGCCAACCCCAACGACCCTGATCAAAATATTCGTGCTGGAGTTCAGTATCTTGGTCAACAGTTGACTCGCTGGAAAGATCCTGTGTTGGCCATGGCTGCCTACAATGCTGGCCCTGGCAACGTAGCAAAATACGGCGGGGTTCCACCTTTCAAACAAACACAGAATTATGTGGCTGGATACACGCCTGACCCTATAAAGCCCATGCCTGCCGAGGAACCCGGTGTGCTGGACACCATCAAGAAAACCGGATACGAGTGGTTACGCAGTGCCGGAGATGCAATTGATCGTGCTGTGACTCCCAAAAATCTTGATCCCAAGACTCTGCAGCCTTTGCAAGAAAAAACGTATCCGCCATACAAAGGACAACCACCGGAGTCAGATCCGCGAATTGATCCCTTGCGTGATCGACTCAACCGTGGTGAGAACCCCAAAAGCATTGAAGCAGACCTTAGAAAAAAAATGGCCGCAGATGCCGAACGAGTTGAGTATGAACTAAGTGTTCAAAAGGCCATGCAACAACAGCTGGAAAAAGAAAAAGCCGAGCTAGAGCATAAACTAAAACAATATCCCAATGAAAAGGCCTGGCAGGAGCGATTGAAAGACGTTATAAATTACCTCACTGCTCCGCCCAAGCCATTCAAAGATGCGTTCAAGCAACCATCACCACCACAAGATGTTGAGGTCTGGGATCGTCCGGTCAAAGAGCAAGACGATGACAACAAGCTGCCTCCGCAAGATGGACCTAGCATACAAAAAGGCATTAACTTTTTACGACAACTGCATGGACTGTCAAAAATAACATCAGGTGGTGCTAGAGAAGAATTGATTGGAGCAGTGAGAGACTACGCACAGAATCAGGCATCAAAAGACTTGAAAAAATCTTTGCCGCAACCGCAAGAGCCTGTGCAGGAAAATGCGTCAGGCTACATTCCCACAAAGAAGCAAGCACGAGATCCTAGATATTCCATGGCGTTGACAGTGGATATCAAACCTGGCCAGGTTGGCAAAGAAGCCAACAAAATGGCTCTGCAGACTGACTCACAAGGACGTCCTGCATTGCTGATGCCCAGCCTACAAAATCAATATCGTCAGGTCAAAGAATCAACAGGTATTCGATTGAAAGACCTATGCACAGTCAAAACTAAATTACCTGATGCAGATTTTTGGCTGCGCAGATCTGGGTCTGAAGACACAGTGGGCGAAGTGTTGACTGAATACAATCCTGATGCCATTGGTATCAAAATCAATCGTACTGATGTGTTGAATCCCAGTTATGCCAAGTATATGTTTATGCATCTGCACCAACAAGGCCAGTGGAAACAGCGTGCCATTGGATCAACACAATTGGCACATATCAGAGCAGAAGATGTGGCAAATATCTCCGTAGGTGGATAATGAATTTAGATGAAATAGAAAGTTTCCCAAGTTTCCGTGCTGGCTCCACCAGTATGAATAGGCTGAGCCCGGATCCCTACGGGCGTTGGGGTGAAACTGATCAATCAGCCAAAAAGAATCTTGAGCAAGTAAGAAAGGCGGCTCGACAATTGCCAGGATCGCCGTACTTGTACACAGTCGTTCCCCAGCGATCACATCAACGTTCCAGCCCTGGCAAAGGGTACTATATCTACGTTTTAACTCCGGATGGTGAGGTGATTGGCGGGCTTGACATTGATGATCATGGTAAAATGTTTGAAGTTGATAAAATTCAAGTGTTGCCAAAGTATCAAGGACAAGGACTAGGCATGTCTTTGTATGGCATAGCATTGTCAATCTTGAAAAAGCCCTTGGTGGCTGGCACAGCTCAAACTCCAGACTCTCAACGTGCCTGGCTTAGACTCAGTCAAATACCCGGTGTACAGGTCATGGGCCTGTTGCAAATGCGACGAGGACTGGAGCCGTTCTATCAGTGGAAAGTTGACGAGCTGGGAGCAAAACCCTGGATTAGAGTAGGCAACCATCAACTGTATCTTTTCCCAGTCACTGCTGGTAAGAAGCGAATGAAAGTTGCTCAACCCAAGGTACACAAAATTTACGGCCGCGACACTGACGAACTCTACACCACAATGATTGCATTTTACAATCAGCAGCCGGTGTTGGAGTCTGTACAACCAACAGTTGTACAAGAAAATTCCAAAAATGAAATTTCAAATCACACAAAGCTAGACAACATTCTTATCAAACTGTGTGAAATGATTACCAACCGTGACCCAGAAAAATTTGGCATGGTGGCTGCAGCAGTGATTGATCCTGATAATCACATTGTGGCTGCGCTGAATCGCAAACTAGGCCGAGGCAAACATCTACATGCCGAACCTGCTGCTATGCAAGCCTATGAAAAACGCTACGGTGCAATACCTGATGGATCTATCATTGTCACTACACTGAGCCCCTGTGCTGAGTCCATGGCCGAACGTGAGGGTGCTGCCTGTGTTGAACGCATCAATCAAAGCAATGTACACAAAGTCTATTGTGGCTACATGGATCCCACACAGCACGAAGGTCTCACTGAACTGCGCGAATTTACCTTGGAAGAAACTGCCAATCCCAAGATAAGATTATTGTGTCAACAGATTGCAAATAATTTCTTAGAAGATGATCTGCAAGAAGTAAAGATAGACAATCGCAATGGTGCTGGATCTGTGCCCTTGAATCAAAATGTTGACTACATGGGACTGCGTGTTACGATGCTGCCGCGTACATTTTTAACTCTGTCGCTGCCCATGGCCAACAGTGCCAATGATCAAGAACGTATTGAATACCTTGCCTCGATAAAAGACACTCAGGGGTTTGGCGCTCCGTTTCTGGATATTGTTATTCCTGACAAGTGGTTTGATGGAGATTTCAGCGAACCTGCCCAAGTAGTTGGACACGATGGTCGTCATAGAATGCGAGCCATACTCAAAACCGAAGGTGATGTTCCTGTGGAAACGCATCTTTTCCCACGGCGTGGTGTACGCAATCGAGACCTGACTCCGGAAATTATTCGCGAGTTACAGGCAGGCATTGTCAGCGAAAATCGTAGATATGTTCGCGGACCATTGTTTGAATATCAATTAAATGAAAATTTAATGATGATACCCACTGCCGAGGATTACGATCCCAATGGCCCGCCACCTGGTCCTGAATTCAAACCCACAATGCCAGCGGGCACTGTCAAAGTTGATGTCAGTGATGTTTACGACTGGTACAAGTTGGGGCAGCACATCAGTAATCTCAAAGGGCTGGGCAAACATGATTTTGGCCAAGGACCACCCAGCACTATTTTTTCGTTTGGCAGTGAGGAAGAAGAACACAAGTATATCAAAGATCTAGAAAAGACTGGACTCACCACAACTGATATAGATCCTGTTGACCCCAATCAACCCCGGGGTATGCCGCGCCAAAAAACCGATCCCACATACAACGTAGGTGAGAGTGCGACAAACATCACTGAATTATGGACACAGCCCTATGAACTAACTTCAAGGGTCACTGGTCCTGCCAACATGGAATACTATTTTGACACCAAAGACAATAGATCAGGTAGAATAGTTTTTGACAGTGTTCTTGACACTGATGAAGGTGGCTTACATGCCATACTAGTTATTGTGCATTTTTATATTGACAACTACTTTCGTACCAGCGGCAAAGGTGATGCTGTGGCAATATTTTCCACTGTTGTCGCTGCTTGTCGTGATTATCTCCGTAGGTACAAGCCACCTGTTGTGGCGTTTGAAACTGATGATCCAAAGAAGCGTAACTTATATGTAAAAATGGCTGGGATGTTTCCTGATTATGTGGTTTATCCTTATCCACAGTGGGGGCAAGATCCCATTGTTGGTGATGTGATATTTGATTCATTAATGGATGGCAATGCCAAAGACGCAGTGGTATTACACAGACGAAATTATGATCCAGAAAAAACTAGAATGTACATTGACGAGCAAGAGCCGAGCAATGATACTGCTATAAGTTTATCTAAGCTAGGTAAATTTCATCGTGGCGCGGATACACTTGCAGAGTTTGTGCCTGAACGAGCCGCAGCACAATATGCCTTGCATCCAGACAAGTGGGAGTCAACTTTTTACAGTTTGACCAACAAAGATTCTGACAAATTAAAATACTACGGTCCAAAAAAGATTTCAATTCCACCAGGAACTCTAGTAGGCGACATGGCCATTGCCAATAAGTTTTATAGAGCAAAGACTGCCGAAGAAAAACAACAGTATGCTGAATTGTATCGTCAATCACTGAAGCCGTATCCAGTGGATGTCAGTGAGTATCGTATGCCTGAATTATTGATTCCTCGGCGAGATGTGGCAGAAGACCAAGTTAACGGTATCAAACTTAAAGTTCATCAAGACGATGATGGTTTGATTGTAAAAGCATTAGCTAACGGTAAAACTTTAGGCTATGCAGAATTTTTCTTTGACAAAGAGGGCAATTTAGATCCCCAAGATCTCACTGTACTTGACCCTTATCAGAAACAAGGTATTGCTAAAGCCATGTACGACCATGTGAAAAGTCTTGGTTACAACATAGTTAGAAGCTGGAGCCAAACCAGTGCTGGCAAAGGCTTCTGGGATAAACATCGCGGCGAAGATGTTAAAATGTGGGAACAGAGTGTGGCGGAAGGCTCTCCTAACTTTAATCGTGAATGGGACGAAGCAACCCGATATCCCGAGTTTGTTAACCTAGGTAAGGAAAAATGGATTGAACTTGTAAGCAAAGGTAAACCAGTAACAGTTACAAGAAAAAATGTTAACAAAATAAACAATACCGATGCCGCTGATCCTAAAAGTTTTAAACTACTAGACCCCGAAAAACAAAAGCGAGCGTTGGCACAACTTGCCAATGGCGATGTAGAAATGCCTATTGTCGCTAGATACAGCGACGGCTATTTAGAACTAATAGGTGGTAATACAAGATTAACTGCCCAAATGGCAAAAGACGGTCAAGCTAAAGTTTGGTTATTTAATGTGCCAGAAGAATTAACGCAAGGTGTAGTGGAACAACAAATAAATGAATTTGATCCAGGTGAACATGGGTTTGGTCCATTTAAGTTATACGCAGGTGATGCACACAAATACCATCACGTTGATACATTTAACTCACTTGACGCTGCTATAGAAGAAGTTCGTTTCCTAATAGACACAGACTCTAATTTAATAACTAATTATTGGAAAGTTGTAGACGGTACAGGTGAACAAGTTTGGGACCAAGATCCTGACACAATGTATGATAACATGCGTAGCGCAGGTAAAATACAATTCAAAAAGCCCGGCAACAAAGGTGTAGAAGAAAACTTTGCCGATGGCAAGGTCAAGGGCAAGAGTCGTCCAGGTAGAGTCAAACGTGCAGGTGCCAGTTGCAATGGTTCTGTCACAGACTTGCGTCGGCGTGCTAAAAATGCAAGCGGTGAGCGAGCTAAAATGTATCACTGGTGTGCCAACATGAAGTCTGGTCGCAGCAAAAACAACGAGTCTCAAGACACTGCCGCGCCAATATCACCGCAGGCATGGATTGATCAAATCCATGACATGTATCCACAGACCTGGCAAAACAATCATGTCATGCCCATGGGCGGTGAAGGTGAAGATCAACAGTTTGCTATGTTTGAACTAGTGCCCAGTACAAGCAAAAAGAATGCCGTAGACATCAAATGGTTCCAGGCCTATCCCTTGAGACAGGGTGTGGGCAGCCGTGCTATGCAACACCTGCAACAGCTGGCACGAGAGGCCGATATAACATTGACATTGTATCCCTGGGACAAAGGGCGAGTGAGTCAGGCCAAACTCATGAAGTTCTATCGTGGCCAAGGATTCCAGCCCACTGTCAAGGGCAGCAAGAACATGTTCTGGAGTCCTGACAAAGCCCTAGAATCTGGTCTCATGGAGTCTTGGCAAGCGTTTAAAAATTCAAAATAAATATAACATTATTGGTGCCTAACTATGAGACTTTTAGAATTTAAATTACTGGAATACGATCAAGCCAAAACTCTGCAGAACTTTGGCGAAAAAATGCTGGCTGCTGCAAAGAAAGATAGTACATTGCCCGCAGACACACAGAAAGAACTGCGTAATCCTGCAATGAGCGAACAAAACCGCAACAACATTCTGCAGTTTTTGTTACAGCAACTAGAACAAGCTGATCCTACTCCCAACAAAAAATACACTCAGGCCATTGTCAAAATGTACGGCAATGGACAGAGCTCCATGGAAGACATTCTCAGTACCCTGGCAGAATATCTCACAAAGTTTGATCGTTTGAACCGTCGTAAAAAGATTCCTGTGCCACGCAACGACTTCAATCGTTACACCAGCCTTGAAAACTTCATGGATGTAGTGGACGAATACTATGACCCTGCCGAAGATGACGACGCTGCCGGTGAAGCTGAAAAGGGCAAGTATCAAGAACTGTATCGTGATTCTGATTTGGTTGTGCTGCAGCCCTTGGATCAAACTGCGGCCTGTTACTATGGACGAGGCACACGTTGGTGTACTGCAGCCACCAAAGGTCACAACTATTTTGACAGCTATTCAAAGCGTGGTCCGTTGTTTATTATTATTCCCCGTAAGCCTGCTTACCCTGGCGAAAAGTATCAGTGGCAGTTTGAAACCAATCAATTCATGAACGAGCAAGATCGTCAGATTGGCGAAAAGGGCATGGAAGACTTGGTGGCAAGATATCCGCAACTCAAGACCATACTGAAAAACTACGCAGAAAAATACACCATGGTGCCGTTGTTGACAGATGAATTTGTCAACACAATCAAAGATTATAGAGCCACCGCGCAATCACAGGTGGCCAATTTGATTGCGCAGTACTCTGATCGCATTGCCGGCTTTGGACTCAAAACTCTAGAAGAATATGGCCTGGCGTTGCCACCCCGGGTGGCTCAAGAAATTGCTGCCAACATACCTGACTATCTTGGTCAACTTGTTGACGCAATGGCAGCACCAGGTGGCTTCTGGGACAAAGTTCAAGAGCGTGTTGGCGACGAACGCAGCGAAGATCGCATTGAAACAATCCTCAGCACAGACCCCCAGATAAAGAAACTAACTGACAAGAGCACCGCAGCATTGCTGCTCAAAGATGAACTAAATGACAATGAGGCCAGCCGTGGCACATGGGACTGGCACCGAGATTCCGTAAAACATGTCACTGATTTGTTGTTGCGTGATCCAGTGTTTAGATTTATCATGAAACAAGTTCCCAAGATGTACAATAACATGCTTGCGGAGACTGGTCGTGCGGTTTAACGAAATACAAGATCTTTCCAACGACGAATTATTCGGCTACACAAATCTGGTGCGAGAGATTGCTAGATTTCTCTGGCGAGAAAATACGCCATCCAACAAGTGCATCTATCCGGAAAACATATCAAAATATCTACGGAACAACTATCGGTTAGATAACCTCTGGCATGCTCAATCTCCAAACACGCAAGAGTTCATGGCCGATCAGATTTATGCAGCCATGTATCAAATGGAATTGGATTCATTCACGGAGTCTCAAGACAACAACAATGATGACATGTTTGGTGCTTCAATTGCCACGTTGCCAAAAGTTGAATCTATTCTAGCAGCAGGCATACCACTGTACATCACCAACGTTGTGGCCAATGACAAAGACCGCCGGTGCAGAGTCAGGCAAATCCAGTACGAGACACGGACATTTGGACAGCTAAAACCATTTATTAGTTTTTGGCTCAGCGATGCTCAAATCAGTGGTAGCATTCTGCCTTGGAACGATCGCGAGTGGCAGTTGCAGCGCACTGAAGATGGGTTTGTGCTGTGGCCTCGCGATAAAAAACTACAAGAAACACACAGCGATGACGATGACGTATTTGCCGAGCGCACTGTGAGTCAAAAGATCATGCATTTGGTGCAAACTGGTCAGCCTGTTTATTATGTGGCCAACAGCGAAGGGCCTAGAGATCAATGGCGCCTGCGTGAAATCATACGAGCAACTCCCAATGGATACACCTGGCTCAATCACAGTGGTATAACCATCAACTATGATTATGAGTCATTTCCTGTGCGATTAGAAAAAAGCAAAGATGGCAAAATTATAGCTGTACCAATACGCATACATGATGTCACTGGGTTGATTGACGAAAGCACTACCAGTGACGACGAATTGTTTGGACCACGAGCAGTGACTCGCATCAACTTGCAACAGATGATAGATAATGATATACCAGTGTATCTAAGAATTAAAAGCAACGGTGAAGATGCTAGAATAACTGAGATCAATCCGCCCATGGAAGGTTATCCAGGCTACTGGATGCGGTATCGATCTCCAACTCAGCGGGGCATGCTGGCCTGGCGTGATCGTCACTGGGCTGTTGAATCCTACCGTGATGGAGTAATCTTACAACCACTGCCTGGAGCCAAGATGTACGAGAGCGATAGTGACGAAGACCTGTTTGGTCAAGATAATCTTAAAGATAGATTAAATGCACGAATACATGCTGCATGGAAAAAAATTACAGACACACTTGATGAACTTGGGCCTGAGGCAATATTTCAAAATGCCAAAATGTTTTCAAAGTTGTACGACAAGTGGGATGATGGCGAACACGATCCCATGGAAGTGATGGCTTACCGAGAGCCTGCTGACAAAGTGTTGCAGGCTGTGGCAGAACTAGAAAAGATTGCCAAGGATCCTTACGATTATCTTGAACATCTCAGTGAAAACAACGATGACGACATGTTTAGCAGACCCGGTCGGTTGGCCAAGGTCATAAAATCTGAACTCACTGCACTAAATGATCCCTATGTACGCACTGTTGACATTGTCAAAAATCTAGCCAGACAAAAGTTCAAAGTCACAACAACAGTGAGCTACAAAAGCCCACGCAGTCCTCGTCGCAGGGCTACATTTTTCTTTGGCAATCACTACGACAAAAACCAAGCAGTGGGGCCAAAGATAAAAGCCGAACTTGATGCCATGGGATTTACCTCAGAATTTACTGGGTCACACTGGCTCAGTGTCAAAGTTCCGCCAATTTTCTCCAACATCCTTGGCGAAGATGACAATGACAATGAATTGTTTGGCGGACGCAAGCTCACACCCGGATATTTGAAGGAGCTACTCAATACCACAGGACTCTGGGTAGAAATCAGTGGCGGCGAACAGTTTCGTGTAGTAGCAGTGGGGCGTCTCAAACAATTTCCCAATGAAATAGCATTTCGTTTGTTAGCAAGTTATGGTGAAGAATTCACAGTGTCATATCCACCTGATATGTTGCGACTTGATCTCACTAATCAAGGGTCGCCAGTGGTGCATTATGGAGTATTGGACGAAGCTCCTGACAACGAAGCTTCTGACGATGACATGTTCTCTGCACAATCAACAATTCAAACCGACTATTTGCGCCAGGTCTTTCGTGCTGTGGAAGATCTTGTGACCCTGACCATTGTCAATGTCTATCCTGAAGATCCTCGCGATGACACCCTGGCTGAACTCAACAAATTCATGAAACGCCACAGTGTGTCCTTTAAGATTGTGGAACTGGCTTTGAAGAAAATAGGTAGGTTTGACAGTTTTGACGAGTTCTACAATGAGATGGAGCACATATATTCACAACACTACAAAGATGAACTCGGAGAAGTCAAGGAGCCAGAATCTGATGAAGACCTGTTTACACCTGAAAAAACGCTGATTACTCGAGGGCATGCTGTGGCCAATGTGTTGAGAAAAATAAGTTTTGATACCATGAGCGAAGTCATGAAGATTAGGCCCGAAGACATGGAGTCAATTCGTGAAAAAATATATTTGGCTACATTAAATTACGAGCGTGGAGATATACTTGAAGGTAATGCACAGATTTACACACTGACACCTCGTGCATTTGATTACGTGACATGGAGTCTTGAGAAAGCAGGACTCAACAGCTATGCACGTCGTATCTCAGAACAAAGAGATCAATATCAGCAGGATGATATGTTTGCTGATCAGAGTCGACTCACGCAGAATCGTTTCATTGGTAAAATTGTAACCAATCTGGCCAAAGAAATTTACAATGATCCTTTGAGTGATCAATCTGACAAAGAAAATGCCAAGGACTTACAGACAGTGGGCCGAGTGTTCAACACCCAGGGTACTCGCCAAGGACTGACATTAATACGTCAGTGGGCTGACAACGGAGATCATGTCACCTATGACAATGTTTTAAGTGTGATGTGGCAACATGGCATTGACATTGGTGAACTAGAACATCAATATCAGATCTAAACTTGCAAGAATGGAACGGAAAACGCTATGCAACACAACCCAATAAAAGAAAACGATGACGACATGTTTGGCGGTGGCGCACCTGCCACGCCCGGCGGCCGCCGTGCCCGAGACAAAGATCTATTTGGAACTCCTAAAAGACTAGTGATTGCCAAGGTGTTACGTGCTCATGCTCAAGGTTGTGTCAAAGACATTGCCAAGGCCCAGCGTCGTGCGCACGCCGGCAGAGCCAACACCTGGGAAGATTCTGATTACCTTAATTCGTTACAACAACTGGCCAATCTAATGACAAAAGTTGCTGATGTGTTCCAATTCAAAGGCACAGCACCAGGATGGCTTGCGTATCACAGAGCCTTGCGTAAGTTGGACGCCGAGGGAGTTGAAGAAGAGATTGCTAACGAACTTGAAGCGGCAGGTATTGATGTAGATGAACTTATTGAATATGAAACCGCTATGGCTCAAGTGTATCAGGGCATGGGCGAATCCACCAACAACTATCTAAAAGAATTTGTTGAGTGGACTGACCTCATAGTCAACGAAGCTGACAAAAAGAAACAGACAAAAACAAAAACTGATCAGCCGGGGCTAGATCCCAATATGTTTACACCAAAGATGGATCAGCCCTTGACACGTCAAGAACCTGAACAGCCAAAAGATCAACAGCCAAGTCAGCCTAGAGATGTGCGCCGAGCATCAGCACAACGTACAAAGCAGGCCACTGCTGGCATCACGCCCACTGATCAAATGAGCAACATGTTGGGCAAATTGCGCAACATTGAGATTGACCCAGACCTGCCAGACTACCCTGACACTGAACCTGAGACTCTGCCTTCAGTGGATGTCAACACACGCAACTTGCCTGCAGTGGCATCGGCAAATCTTCAAGCCGCAGGCCTACAGAATCCTGAGTTCTATCAAGTAGCAGCACTGCCTGGCAACATGGCAGCAATGATCCGACAACTGGGACGCAATTTGTTTGGATCACTCACGGCAACACCAACCAATAGAATTCATGTTGTGGCCAACCTGGGTGGTCAAGGTCCCAACACCACACAAGAAGTCAATGCTGTGGCAGGATATCTACGCGAGTACGGCACAGACCTGGGCTCCGGTGACATTGATTTCAATCAAGTCATGCCAGGCTATCAGGCTGACACGCACATGTATTCAGCAGGTGACATTCGTTGGATGCTGGTCAAGGACTTTGCTGGTCAGTATATCTACTGTTGGCCTGAGTCAGATTCAGTGGACTATGATCCACAAAAGAAATTGAGCTCAGATCCACAAAAGAGATTACGATGAGAGCCAAAGAGTTTATTAAAGAAGTTGATCCCATACAGATACAACAGGGTCCGGATATCTCACCTGAACTTCGCCGCTACAAAGAACGTGGTACACTAGACACATTTGATCCCAGTGGGAGAGAATACGGTGCACAAGATATTCTGGGACCTGGACAAATTCGTCAGATGCGAGCAGTACAGAATGCAGCACCTTCGTTTTCATATCCCAAAACTGGCGCAATGGGATCAACCTACAGTCCGCCTAGAGACGACACCACACCTGTGATTCCTGTCAACATCAAGCGTGTGGCCACGTTTGAACCTCCAGAGAAAGCTCAAGCCAACTGGACCAAGGTGGATCGCATGGTTGATGCATTGAAAGCCGGCAAAGAACTGCCGCCAATTGCAGTCAAGCCCACTGACACAGGATACCAAGTAGTTGATGGGCATCACAGATTGGCAGCGCATCAACAAGCCGGATCAACCACTATCCCTGCCAAGGTTGTGCAACCAGAAAATATCAAAACAATCAACGAGCCCAGCATGAGTTGGGGGTATGATCAAGCCACCAAAGATTTTCTCAGACCCGGCTACAAAGATCAACGGCCCAAGAATGTCAAAATACCAGTGAGCTTGAAGCAGGCCGCAGTTACAGCGGATCAAAGTCGTACAGCTATACCACCGGTGAAACAATAACTTAGCAAAACATGATCATAACTGACCGTGAAGGATGTTCAGGCTCTTGGCTCACCGAACTTTTGTTGTTGGGTAGGCGCACTGGGCAGGCATTTTTTCGACAGGATCGTGCAGGTGGCAATGTCAGCACAGATCATTTGCATGGCAATGGACATGATGATCAAAGTCTACGTGACCTACGTGATAGATGGAATGGCCAAAAGATAATTCGTTGCCACAGCACCAACTATGCACTGCTGCGTGAGCTATGGCCCGACGAAATGATCGTGCGCATTGTGCCCAAGACGTCTATAATGCAGGCCGTGGCCGCTGCCTACTACAAAACACGTACCAACACCGACCCTACTGTCACTGCAGCATTTGATTTTATCAGTCACTACTATCAGTTGTTTAAAAACGATACTAGGCCTGTGTCTGTTGACAATTCTTGTGTGATAGACTTTGGCGTACTGTCACGTGAACGCCCGTTTGAACGTCTGTGCGAAGAACTGTTTGAACTACCCCTCCAAGATAACCACTGGCGATTTTGGCGTGACTACTGGATGTTACAACACTATCCTGTAGATGAAGAACGCTTGGTGGTCAACATAACTCCGCTAAATCTCTATCGGGTATTTGACCGCACACCCACAGCGTTCAATCTGGCGTGTTTTGTGTTTGTGTACGAACTCATGAATGATCTTCCTGAAGAATCAAGACTATGGTCAATTGAACAAGCCGCCAACAACTTCCCTGAACTAATCAATCAAATGCAATACCGTTGACCAGGTCCGAGGCAATGCCTTGAGGCCCAGACTCTGTCATGCCCACGTGAAATATCTTTGTGGGTTGTATTGCCAGTTCACTGCAGACTTCAACGTGTTTGCTGCCATAGCAATTCCACCCATAGTCTCGCGGCAAGTTCTTTATGATGTAGCTGCCTGCGCTGGTTTGAGCCATGTTGGCTGTGCGTTCAAAGTGATTGAACACAGTGACTGAATCCATGCTGCGTTGACGGCTCCATCGCACACCCACACGATTCCATTCCATGGCATATTTGCTGAGGCTCATGGCAAAACTCTGTATGCAGGGATGCGCTAGATCAATCTCAATGTCTCGTGCTGCAGTGAACCAAGCAAAGTCAATGTGTATGGGTATGTTCTTTCGCTCACACTCACGCAACACTTCAGGCCAGTCCGGACGAAGGTCAGCCCAGCGCCAGTTAGGCAAACTCACAATCAACGGCCTTCCTGGTGTCAACATGCCCGGTTCAGTGCCATGCTTGCCCATCAATCCATAGTAGGCATATTCCTGCGGCAAAATCTGTAGTCCGGCCCAGCCATGCTTCAGCACCAGACTTTCAATGAAATGTGTGCAGCCAAGTATGACATCGGTGTCGGGAAATTCATCCCAGCCCTGAAGATCATTGATGCGAGTGCTGCGAAACCACTCCACTGCCTCAGGTAAAAATTCTTCCTTGGTAGTCATCTGTTGTTGCCCGGCAAACCACTGCTGGCGTAGATTCACCAACACTTGATCTCTCAACGGTAGTAGTTTTTTCATGCCCATACGTCATCCATAAGCCAACGGTAAAACGGTGATTCAAATGTCAAGTGCCATACTCCATTGTGTCCCAGCACAGTTTCAGCTGGCACTTGATGCGGCAGTTCATTGCCCAGTTGTTGCTGTTGTTGTGCCCAGGGTTCAGGATAGTCAGGTTCGTACCAGCTGCGACTGTAGATGATGTTTTGAATATCCACACCGTCAATTGTAATCTGCTGTATTGTCAGCAGTTGGTCTTTTTTCACTCCTTGCAGAGTTGTGGTTTGACCATCAGTTTTGTTGTAGCGTCGGATAGTCAAGCTCTGTGTGTCTCCGTGTGTGAGAGTGTGTTGAAATCTCACTGTGGTACGACGGGTAACAAAGTTATCCCAGACCACTGTGTTGTTGACAGCGATTTCAGCTCCGGGTGGATGATACCAATAATGCGGATCAAGCACAATGGTAAATTCAATAGTTTCTGTTCTCATTGGTGTATTTAAAATTAAATATCAGGTGAGTATAGATTCTTCCCTTGTTGAACAGGCCACTGCCTACAGCTATTGGCAATTACATCAGTCACGCACAACTGCGATACCAGGGCTATTTCGTGTGCAGGATTTTTTGTATCCAGTGCTGCTGGACAAACTGCTGGCAAAATTGCGTGAAACTCTGCCCTGGCAGCCTGAAACCACTGAGTCGGGGCTTGAAGCCTACCCCAATAGACAAAAAATAAATTGGTTACCAGATTCGGTAATTGAAGAAACGCACATGGTGTTTGCCAATATCACTGCAGCAGTCAACAGGAAATTCGCTAGAAACAATAGATTTCTCAGCATCTCAGTCTGGAGGGACGACCCTGGATACTGTATTGCCCCACACACTGACACTGACTTGATAGACATTGCCATACAAATCTATCTAGAGCCCGGACGTCCAGAGTTGGGCACTGAATTTCATCTAGATTCTCACACAGTCAAGATACCCTATCAACCAAACACAGGATACATCATGGACAATCAAGCCCAAATTCTGCACAGTATGCCAACCCCAGTGCCGGAATTTCAGCGCAGACTTAGTGTGTACGCAATCTATACTGCTCAATAAATATAAAATGGGTCGCTATTTTGTCAAGGTTGAATGTGATGTATTCTGTGATTGGCACAGTGAAAATCCACGCTACAGAGTGTTTGTAAATGATGAGTTGTTTGTTGAAAGAACTTGGATTTGGCAGCATCATTATCTGCGTGAATGTATTCAGATGCAGGTAAACCCTGGCAAATATGCCATAAAGATTGAACTGGTGGAACCTGCTCCCAATGCCACACTGACCTGGAGCAACACACAGATTACAACAGGCCCGGCCACCATCAAAAGCGGTTGGTTAATAAAGGTGCATGATGAGAGCTAGAGAATTTGCAGAAGGCGAACGTGAAGAATGGGCTCATATGCCCAGCCCAGACATGGCGCAACAGTACGATGCCTGGGATCAAGAAAAAAGAGGACGCAATGCACTGACAATCGTGCCTGCGCCAGAACCAAAACCCAGACTTGGGCCAGACTCCCCGTTTGCAGAAAAGCCCACCAAAGCTGATTCGGCGCCGGCTGACTCTGACTTAAAACGAAGAGACAGGTACGCAGGTGCTCCCACTGATGAATACAAAGCAGCAGCACCAACAAAATTTGGTGGAATGATTCCTAGTAGAAATCAAGTCACAGGCACAGAAAAAAGCATGACAGTCAGCCCTCCAGCACGGTTTGATCCTAAATCTGAAGTTGATCCCAGAGCAGCAAGACGTTCACCCCCAAGGTATAGAATATGAGAGCTAGAGAATTTGTAACAGAAACCACCACTGCCGGCTCAATTGCTACAGTGGCTGCCCCGCTGGGCAGTGCCCAGCACAGAAATGCTGGATCGTTCTTTGGCGGTAAATATACCAATGAACCATTCGCTAATACTCCGCAATGGATGAGAAAAGGAAAACGCCGTGCTCGCAGATGATTTAAAAGTTTTATTGGCCAGTAGTTACGCTTTCGCTGTCAAAGCGCAGTACTTTCACTGGAATGTAGAAGGTCCGGATTTTTCGCAACTACATGAGTTCTTTGGCAACATCTACGAAGAAGTCAATGACAACGCCATTGATCGCACTGCTGAATTTATTCGCACCTTGGATGAATACACCCCAGGTAGTTTTGAAAGATTCAGTGAACTAAGCATCATTGCCGGGCAGACTAAAATTCCACGTGCTCGTATCATGTTGGAAGAACTCTACACCAGCAATGCAGCAATGATTGACCTGTTGAATCAGTGTTTTGAATCAGCTGAGAACGAACGCCAGGAAGGCATTGCCAATTTCATTGCTGAACGTTTAGATGCGCACGGCAAGCATGGCTGGATGTTGCGCAGTTTCTTAAAGGATGCACGAGCATGATGTACGGACTAAAACCATTCAATGGCGCAGAGATGCGAGCATACTTAGATGTGCTGAACGAAGCACCAGATCCTCAAGCTGGTGTAGCTCCACAAACACCTGCTCCACAATCAACTCCTCAACAGGCAGCAGATTTGGATAAAGCTACCAATCAAGTTACCCAAGGTGTTGATGATTTTAGTCAAGGCAATGTTGCCAGGGGTGTAGCAAATGTAGCCAAAGGTATGAATGCTACAGCTGACGCAGCCGGAATGAGTACAATGGACAAAATTGGTGCCGTTGGAACAGCAGCAAAAGCCGCCGGTGCAGCGGGGATGGCTTACTTACGAGGGAAAGATCCAGTATCAGCGGCCACAGGAAGTGTGGCAAAAAATATAACAGGCCCAATGGCAGATTACACCAACTCACCTGATTATTATAAAGATTTCAAGGCTGGAGTAGACGCAACTAGAAATAATCCCAATGCTGATCCTAGAGCAGCACAACTGGCAGCAGACGTAGATGCAGGCAAGATATCTTCTGACAGTATGAAGGATTTTGCCAACAGAATGCAAAATAAGGCCGAACGAGCAAGTTCAGGTGAAGTGGTTGATTTTGCTGACGATCCTTACATTCAACATTCTGGATTAAAAACAGCCGACACCGCCGAGCTAGATGCTGCAAAAACCAAGGTAATGACCGGCCAACTACAGCCAGTGCAAGAAGATGAACTGTCAGAATTGCGCAGATATTTGGACATGGTTGAAGCCACATCTACACCAAGAATCAATGGGTTTCAACAGACCACAGACGACGATGGCACTGTTACTTCGGACTATAGTGTAGGCCCAGTGAGTGCATCAACAACTCAACGTCCCAACACAATCAACACTTCATCTGCCACTGTACCTTTGGCTCACAACGTTCAGTTGACTGTGGACAAAGGCATAGGATTTGGAGGAGCCGGCAAAGATGTAACGCCCGGCGGGAATCAAGTGTCAACCATAACAGCTAGAACTGCTCAGAATCCCGAAGGTACTACTTCAAGTTTTGTTGGAAAACCCACTGCACAAGATCTAGAAAAAGCAGTTCCTGCAGACTGGCAGTCAAGCGGCAACGAATTCAGTGATCCAGATATATCCGAATCCGAGTTACCTAAAACTCCCAGTTTAGTAATGCGTGAATGGATGGCACTGTGCCGATGAGCGACGATATTAAAAACATGTTGGACAAACTTAGATTGCTGGAAGGCACAGTTACCTCGCCAGCATTGCCCAAGCACGGACTGAACAAACAACAGAAGTCTGTGCCTGAGTTGCCGGCGCTGTTCAAACCCAAAAATATATCACCAGTACTGGGCAGTAAAAAAGACCCCCAGCATCCCACAGCAGGATATTTTGTGGGCGGCGAATCAAAAGAGACATACTGCGATGCTTGCGATCGTGTAGAATCCCAGTGTGTCTGTGACAAGAATGTGTCAGAAGATTTACTCAGCAACGTGCGTCGTACTCTAGACAGCTATTTGCAAGACATTGAACAAAAATTAGAAAAACAAAAAGATAGTGATTTAATCAGCAAGGCCGGTCAAGACGTACAAAAAGATACGCTGCGTGACCTGCTACCAGTTAAAACCATTGCCACTGACGATGGCAAAGACATGCGCATACATGGCAATGAGAATGATGGATTTGTTATTCGTATTCGTGACCGGCCAATGAAGGCCCGATTCCGCACACTTGATGAAGCAGAAATGGCCTGTGAACTTTTTGCAGCGCATCGTCGTAATCGTAACATGGAAGCTCAAGCACAAGACTACGTGGAAGAATCATGAAAATCAATGACTTTAAAACTGCAAAGAAGTCCCGCGTCAAAGAAGCCATTAATCCTGCGCTGAGTTTTGAGCACGACGATCCTGAGTTTGCTGCCAAAAAACGTGGCCCGGGATACTTTGATTACAGCACATTGAAGCGCGAAGATTTCAATGATGACGATTGGTATGTGTGGGATCCAGAAAAACAGCAGTTTGTGGCCAGTTACGGTGCCCGTAGTTCAACTGCCTTGGATTTTAGAATGCGAGAAAGTTTTGGTGGCACATATAAAATGCCTGATGGCAAAATAGCCATGCGCGGAATGCGGGCCAAGTTTATGCCTGGCGTTGAAAGCCGAAGCAATGACAATCTTGATGAAGCCGCTAAGACTCTGCAGATGATTGAGGGCTGGGAAGAGTTCAAAGAAACTACGCCAGCATTGAAAGAGATTCGTCATCGTCGTCGCCAAACCAACGAAGACATTGAAGTTCGTTTAGACGGTGATATTATTCCCGGACCCTATAATGATATTGATCATGCAAGGAACAAAGCGTCCAAATTAATCAGCTATCAAAAAGGTGAAGTGGCCGAAGTTTATGTTGACGGCAAACTCAAAATGCGCATGAAGCTAAACACACCGCGCGAGTATTTTGATGAGCAAGGTGTGGCGGAAGGCAAGAAAAATAGAAAGAAAAAATCTTCAAGAGCACTGAGCAGATATTTCTTCCCAGGCTACGGCTATTATGGCGGTGGTGAGTCTGGTGAGGGCGGTGGCGAAGGTGGTGGTGAAAGCATCAACTCACGCATGGCAGAAACTCGTAAGTCAGATTTTAGAAATAAAGTTGAACAACAATCATTAGCTGCCGTTGAAAGAATTAAAAATTCTGATTACCCTGACGTTATTAAGAAATATTTAATAGCTATCAATGATCCTGCTGGTCCAGTATTTAAAGCCGCGTATCGTAGTTACTCCAAAGGTAACGAGGCAAGAGACCAACTCAAAAACATATTTGCACAAAAATACAATATTGATCCTGCTGAGTTAGACAAGGCCGACCAAAACGAAATGGCAAAACAACTAACAGAAGTTGCTGATCTAGATGAAAATCTACGAGATTGGTTCAAAGAAAAGTGGGTGAGATTTGGTCCCGATGGCAAGATCCGCGGCGACTGTGCTAGGGGCAGTGAGTCCGAAGGCAAGCCCAAATGCTTGCCACAGGCCAAGGCACATGCACTGGGCAAAAAAGGCCGTGCGTCGGCTGCAGCCCGCAAGCGCAGAGAAGATCCCAATGCCAATCGTACAGGTGCTGCAATAAATGTTGCCACCAAAAAGAAAACCAACGAAGTTCAACTTGACGAGAAATGCTGGGATACTCACAAACAGGTGGGCATGAAGAAAAAAGGCAGTCGCATGGTTCCCAACTGTGTGCCAAAAGAAAGCCAAGAAAAAACACAGCAGTGTCCTGAGTGTGGTGGTTCAATGTATCCAGACACAATGCTAAATGAAAAGAAAGATGCCTGTTACTACAAAGTAAAAGCATCGGCCAAGGTATGGCCCAGTGCTTATGCATCAGGACGTCTAGTACAGTGTCGCAAACGCGGTGCTGCCAACTATGGCAAAAAATCTGAAAGTGTAGCAGAAGATCAGTTAGACGAAAAGTGGAGTAAGAAATACAAAAGCAGCATTGACTGCAACAACCCCAAAGGATTTAGTCAACGAGCACATTGTGCTGGCCGTCGGAAAAATGAAGATGTCACGGAAGAAAGCAACACCAATGACGACGAATTGTTTGGACCGCGAGCAGTGACTGGTACATTATTAGATAGACAGGCTCTAAACGTTGCCAAAAAACTGACTACTGATAAGAACTTGGCAAAGTTAAATGATATGGCCAATGATAGTACCATTTATCGTGCGTTAGAACGTTATTTTTCTAAAAATAATATTTCCACAACAATCTTTAATCGTGTCGCTGCTATTGTGTTTAAAAAACTGGACAAGTATGGTCGTAGATTATCCACTGACCCAAGAAATGAAGCAGTTGAGGAAGATAATGCTGCTGCACTAAAAACTATTCGAGGCCCACACGGCAAACTTGATGTTGATCGCAGTGAAAAAGGTGTGACCAAAGTTAAACGTCAAAACTGGAGACAAAGTGGTGGGGCAACAGTCAGCGGCGGTTACGGTGTGGGAGTCCCCCAATCTACTAAATTTTCTAGTGTAGATTCTGAACGTAACGCCAACCGACGTCGCCCACGTCTTGACAGGGATGAAGTGTCGGAAGAAGATGACAAAGACTCAGCAGCCAAGAAGCCCGGCTTTATAGACAACGTCAAACAAGGGGCTGAAGACTACAAAGATCTCTGGATGATGGGCGCAACTGGTCGCACACCTGAACGTTGGAAAAACTCAGCTGAAAAAGCAGCCGAGCGCGGATCCGCACCAGGTCCACAGTTTCCTTTGAAAGAAGGTCGTATGAAGGAAATTGCCATTGAATTTCAAGACTACAAACATCTACCTGACATGGCTTTTCAAAGCCGATACAAAATCAGCAAACGTGACTGGTGGAACAAGCACGCCAAACTGGTGCAGGGATCAGGCCTAGGCATTGGCATGGACGAAGCTCGTGGCAAAGTCAAAGCCAAGATTGTTTATCCCCGGCCCACTAGAGCTGAACGTGAACACGACCGTATTCGCAAAGAACGAGGACTGCCCAATCCCAGCCACTACAAAACACTGGGCGATAAACTAGACCAAGAGCTTGCAAAGTTACGCGGTGATGATGTCACCGAGGCTCACGTTGATGCTGATGAACTGGTTGATGTCTATATCAAAGGGCAACACAAAGGCCGCAGTATTAGAATCCCAGTGGCAAAAAACTTTCCCAACAAACACGTTGATCTACTGACACAGCGTCTCAAATCCCGTGGTATAAACCCGCATGCCATTGTGTATGGACCAACCACAAGAAAAGTTGCCGAAGATACTGATCAATGAAAACCTACACATTCAACACCATCATTGGAGAAGACAACAACGGAGCTCCAGTGTACCAAGAGTTTGTGATTGAAGCCGAGAACTTTGCCGAAGCCAGACACAAACTTGCTGAACTGATTGAACAACCCAGGTAACCACCTTAGGACCGCTAAGGTACGGTGGGCGGCTGCTGCCAGAAGTCAAGGATTCGCTACCCTTTGATGACAAAGTGAGCACTAAATATAGTTTTGGATCAGGACCATGGACATCAATGAAATAATCGCAGAAGACTGGCAGAAAGTCAACAAACGAGATAAAACCGACGGCATGAGTTCCAAAGCTGTCAAGGCCTATCGTCGTGAGAATCCAGGTTCAAAACTCAAAACCGCTGTGACCACAAAGCCCGGCAAGCTCAAAAAAGGTTCCAAGAGTGCCAAGCGTCGCAAGAGTTTCTGTGCTCGCATGAGCGGAATGAAAAAATCTCGTGCCAGTGCCAAGACCAAACGAGACCCAAACAGCCCAATCAACAAAGCTCTACGTCGCTGGAATTGCGAGAGTCTTGAGCAAGTGGCGCAACTGGTTGAAATGAAACTCAGCCAGATTGAACATTTGAAAAAAATAATAACAGAATCAAATGCTGCAAATAAGAGAACTCGAACTTGAGTCCAAACATGTCGTAACAAACAATGCCGGATTGATTTTGATTTACACCACCAATGGTGGACTGGCACTGTATATCAACGCTTTTACTAAAAACATCAATCCGGATCTACGTTTAAATGTAGGCGGCGATCCGGGCACCCGCAATAATAAAACTCCACGCATCTTTCATCACGTTCGACGATATCAACATTGACAACAGTAGTTTTTTAATGTAAAATTGTTTTTTTGGAGACCACAATGGATCAACGTAACTTCTCTGCCGAACAAAAGGCCAAACTCACACAACTCATCAACGAAGGCATTCAAGTGATGATGGAAGTTGAAACACTCAACGGTGGACTTAGTGACACCGTCAAAGCAGTGGCTGAAGAACTTGAAATCAAACCCAATGTACTGAAGAAAGCCATTAGATTGGCGCACAAGGCTGAATTTGGTAAAGAGCAACAAGATCATGCCTTGTTAGAAACTATCTTGACAACTGTTGGCAAGACACTGTAAAATAAACAATGAGCTATATAGACGCATTGTTTGATCGTGAACGCGATCGTATTCATGTAGTTGAACGTCGTGATGGCGAACGCCGATATCAAGAATATCCAGCCAACTACATTTTTTATTATGATGATCCACGTGGAAAATTTCAAAGCATCTATGGCACGCCGGTGTCTAGATTTTCCACACGCAGTAACAAGGAGTTTCGCAAGGAACTACGCATACAAAATGGTAAAAGATTCTATGAGTCTGATATCAATCCAGTGTTTCGTTGTCTAGAGGACAACTACAAAGGACAGGATGCACCTCGTTTACATGCTGCGTTTTTTGACATCGAGGTTGACTTTGATCCTGAAAAAGGCTACAGTCGGCCCGATGATCCTTTCAATGCCATCACTGCCATCAGCGTTTACTTGAGCTGGCTTGATCAACTGGTGACCATGGCAGTTCCTCCGCGACACATGAGTTGGGAAACAGCACAAGAACAAGTGGCTGAATTTGACAACTGTTACTTGTTTCGCGATGAAGCAGAAATGCTGTCAATGTTTTTGGATCTCATTGACGATGCTGATGTGTTGAGTGGATGGAACAGCGAAGGCTATGATATCCCTTACACAGTGAATCGTGTCACACGAGTTCTCAGCAAAGACGACACACGTAAATTCTGCCTCTGGGGACAGTTTCCCAAACAGCGAACATTTGAACGGTTTGGTGCAGAGAACATTACATTTGATCTTGTGGGTCGTGTACACATGGATTATATGCAACTGTATCGCAAGTACACATACGAAGAACGTCACAGTTACAGTCTTGATGCTATTCTTGAGTACGAAGACCTAGGATCAAAGACCAAGTACGAAGGTACCTTGGATCAACTCTACAATCAAGATTTCAAAACATTTATTGAATACAATCGACAAGACGTCAATGGTCTTGCTGCCATTGATAAAAAACTGAGATTTCTAGATTTAGCCAATACACTAGCACATGAAAATACTGTGTTGCTGCAGACCACCATGGGTGCTGTGGCAGTGACAGAACAGGCAATTATCAACGAAGCGCATGAACGTGGTATGGTAGTACCCAACCGTAGAGAAAGGCTTTCAGATGAAGATACACAAGCCGCAGGTGCCTATGTTGCTTATCCCAAAAAAGGCCTTCATGACTGGATCGGATCAATTGACATTAACTCGCTCTACCCCTCAGCGATCCGCGCTCTTAACATGGCGCCCGAAACAATTGTTGGGCAACTGAGACCACACATGACTGACCACTACATTGCAGATAAAACGCAAGGTGGTGCAAGTTTTGCAGCGGCCTGGGAAGGTTTGTTTGGTACATTAGAATACACGGCTGTGATGGAACAGCAGCGTGGCACTGAAATTACCATTGACTGGGAAGATGGTGAGGAAACTGTGCATTCAGGAGCCGAAGTCTGGCGCATGATGTTTGATTCAAATCAGCCCTGGATGATCAGTGCCAATGGTACTATTTTCACATACGAACGCGAAGGTGTGATACCCGGGTTACTCAAACGTTGGTATGCTGAACGCAAGGAGATGCAGAAGAAAGCACGTGAGTTTGAAGGACGAGATGACGTACAATTTGAATACTGGGACAAGCGACAGTTGGTCAAGAAGATTAATCTTAATAGTTTGTATGGTGCTATTCTCAATCCTGGTTGTAGGTTTTTTGATAAACGAATTGGTCAATCAACCACGCTTACTGGAAGAGCCATTGCAAAACATATGGACGCTTATGTCAATGAATGTCTCACAGGAAAGTATGATCACACAGGTGAAACTATCATCTATGGTGACACAGACTCATGTTATTTTTCAGCATGGCCAGTGCTGAAGCGAGAAGTGGAAGAAGGGCGTATGGAATGGAGCAAGGAAACCTGCATTGCGTTGTACAACGGCATTGCTGATCAAGTCAACGATAGTTTTCCAGGCTTTATGGAAACAGCATTCCATGTGCCGCGTGACATGGGCGAAGTAATACGTGGTGGACGTGAACTTGTGGCCATCAAAGGCCTGTTCATCACAAAGAAACGCTATGCTGTGCTGTACATTGACAAAGAAAACAAACGTCAAGATGTCAATGGCAAGCCTGGCAAAGTCAAGGCCATGGGCTTGGATCTCAAACGTAGTGACACACCCAAGGTGATTCAAGACTTTTTGAGCGATGTACTCAATGACGTGTTGACCGGTAGCAATCGTGATCATGTAGTTGAAAAGATCAAAGAGTTCAAGTACATTTTCAAAGAACGGCCAGGCTGGGAGAAAGGTTCGCCCAAACGTGTAAACAATCTCACCAAGTATGCCAAGGCCGAAGAACGTGAGGGCAAAGCCAACATGCCCGGCCATGTACGTGCAGCAATGAATTGGAACACCATGCGCCGTATGCACTCGGACAACTACAGTATGCAAATCATGGACGGACAAAAGGTCATTGTATGCAAACTCAAAAGCAACGCCTTGGGCTGGACATCAATTGCCTATCCCACTGATGAGTTGCATTTGCCCGCGTGGTTCAAAGAACTGCCATTTGACGATAGTGAAATGGAATCTACTGTGATTGGTTCCAAGGTAGATAATCTACTGGGTGTGTTGGATTGGGATCTTGCTGCTGCCACCAACACAGAAAACACATTTCAAAGTTTGTTTACATTTGAATGAAAATAAGTTATATTCTTCAAGCTCGAGACCGCCTGAGGCAGACTCTACAACTGACCGAACACAATTCTGCGTTTGATAACTATTTTCAATCGGTGTTTTCGGCAGTTGTGGACATATCTTTCTTGCGAGATAGATTTGAATCAGACATACAGAGCAAGGCTACCCAGTGGCGCAATGCCACATCAGTCATTGAAGACGCTCTTAAAATTGGCATAGAAGAATGCAACAGACTCATTGTCGAACACGAAGAGCCACTTGTTCAAGTCAGCAGAAATTTCTATGCTGACATGTATCACAATGAAACTGATTTTGTTACATTAAACAGAAGCCTTGGTGCGCCTGACAAATTGCATGATGCAATTTTCACTAGAATTGGAAAGTACAGCAGTTGGGAATATCCTGCACTGTTGATTAGACCCGGCAATGAAACTATTGTAGAGAGATTGGTTGCCAGTGATCCACTGTATCTAATGGATCAACGATTGTCACTGTTGCAACCAAGCCTTGATAAATTTCCGCCCGAGTATCAACGTAGATTGAGAATTTACACAGTTGAAGAAGGCAATCGATTGATGGATCACTTGCCAAGCCGACAGTTTAATCTAGTGGTTGCTTATAATTTTTTAAACTATAGGCCGTTGGATGTGCTGCAACAGTACATCACTGAAGTGTTTGAAAAATTACGCCCAGGTGGAATTTTTGGATTTACATTCAATGATTGTGAATATGTGGCGGCCACACAACTGGCCGAAAATAGTTTTGCATGTTACACCCCAGGTCGCTTGGTGTTGGCTCATGCCCGGCGAACTGGATTTGAAGTACTTTCACAGGACAGTGATGGGCATCATTTTCATTGGGTGGAATTACAAAAGCCCGGAACCTTGTCAACACTGCGAGGCGGACAAACTCTGGCAAAAATAATGCCAAAATACTAGCACGATCTAAATAAACCTGCTACAATTGCAACTTAATGGAGACACATATATGAGAGATCATTTACTTGATTTAGTAGAACACACCTATGACCTTGGATGCATTGACTTGATCAAGATCACAGGCACTGACAAAGAAACAACCATCATGGGCTGTGCTGAAAATCGCTCAGTGGTATTGGAAGGACGCTATCATACACCAGTGGCAGATTTCATTGGCACATTTGGTATGCCCAACTTGGGAAAATTAAAAATTCTCTTGAACTTGCCTGAGTACAGAGAAAATGCAAAAATTACTCTGACAAAAAAGGATACAGGTGCCCCAGATGGCCTGTTGTTTGAAAACACAGCAGGTGATTTCCACAACAACTTTAGATTCATGGCAGCAGAAATTGTCAACGAAAAGCTCAAGGCCATGAAGTTCAAAGAGCCTGCATGGCATGTGGAATTTGAACCAACTGTGGCAGGTATCCAGCGACTCAAGATGCAGGCACAGGCCAATGCTGAAGAATCCTTGTTCCAGGCCAAAACAGAAAACAATGATTTAAAATTCTTCTTTGGTGATCACTCAACACATGCTGGTAACTTTGTGTTCCATCCTGCAGTGTCAGGACAACTCAAACGTTCATGGGCATGGCCAGTCAAAGAAGTAATTTCAATCATGGATTTAACTGGCAACAAAACCATGCGTATCAGTGATGACGGTGCTGCTGACATCAGAGTTGATTCTGGCATTGCTGTGTATCGTTATATTTTGCCTGCGCAAACAAAATGATCAAGGGCATCTATCAGTCTGGCAAATATGTCACTGTCGCGGGCGGGTCAGCACCTAGTGTCAATGTCCATTTCACCAACGCTGCGCCGCAGAGCAGTGCTGCACATGGAGTTGCTGGGCAGATTCGCTACAGTACCATTGGCCAATGTCTAGAAATTTTTGATGGCAACAACTGGCAACCGTGGTACTCAAGTACAGCCAGCGTAGGACTCACACCTGACGCCGAAGAGATCATTGACTGGGCCAAGAATAAAATGCAACAAGAACAACGGCTCCAGGCACTGATGGAGCAACATCCAGGCCTTAAAGAATTGCATGAAAAACTGGAAGTGATGAAAATACTAGTTGAAAAACAGGAAATCAATGGAACCAGCTCAACATGACCTAACAGCGGCACAGCATGATTACGCTGTGTTTCTTCCTGCGGTATCAAGTTTCTACAGTACGTATGTGGGACGTCAACGGTTTGAACCCTATGTTGATGCCACACGCATGCCTGCAGGATTGCCAGACATGGAGATGCTGAATATTTTCAATGATCAAGCAGGATTGTTTCCGTATCGTTGGGCATTGTATTCAGCAGGGCATGCCAATTTAGATTTGACCAAACACGATCCTCGCGAAGATATGATGCGTAATCGAGGCAAGCACACCACCTTGCTGTGTGACTCAGGTGGATTCCAGATTGCCAAAGGTGTATGGGAAGGCGATTGGAAAGATCCTGCATGCCCCCGAGCACAGAAGAAACGTGATGCTGCCTTGAAGTGGTTAGATGGCATGGCCGACTATGGCATGACACTGGATATCCCCACATGGACCTCCAACGTTCCGGGTGCCACTGAGAAAACTGGTATCAGAGACTATGATGATGCTGTGCGAGCCACGCACTACAACAATGAATACTTCATCAAGCATCGCCAAGGCGTTGACAATGGTGGCACAAAGTTCTTGAATGTTCTGCAAGGTGCCAATCATAGCGAAGCCGATCGCTGGTATGACCTGATGAAACAATACTGTGACCCCCGGCAATATCCAGGTCGTCACTTCAATGGTTGGGGCATGGGCGGTCAGAACATGTGTGACGCACATCTTGTGCTGCGTAGAATTGTCAATATAATACATGATGGCTTGCTGGAGCAAGGCACACATGACTGGATGCACTTCTTGGGGACATCAAGACTGGAGTGGGCGTTGTTGCTCACAGACATTATGCGAGCAGTACGTCGCTATCACAATCCTGATTTCACTGTCTCTTTTGACTGTGCATCACCATTCCTGGCCACTGCCAATGGACAGTTGTATCACAGCATTGGATTGGAGGATCGTGGACGTTTCAACTACTTCATGGAACCCACAGTTGACAACAAGAAATATGCCACAGACTCGCGCAGTTTCCGTGATGCTGTGATACAAGATGGTATTCACAAACAGTTTGAAGACTCGCCTATCAGCGCACGTTTGAAGATATCAGATATCTGTGTGTACAAACCGGGCGATCTAAATAAGATTGGCAAGGAAGGCAAAACATCCTGGGATAGTTTTAGCTACGCATTGTTGATGGGGCATAATGTTTGGATGCATATTGAAGCAGTACAACGTGCCAATCGTGCATACGATTCGGGTGCCGTGCCCAGCATGTTGATACAGGAAACATTTGATCGTATCACAGTCAGAGACATTGTGGATCAAATTTTTGCCAAAAAAGACCGCCAACAAAGCCTGGCATTGGTTGATCATCACAAGAAACTCTGGGAGCAGATCATTGGCACTCGCGGACACACTGGAAAACGGGCAAACAATGCTCATACTATGTTTAACAGCCTTTTTGAAGTAGAAGAAAAGGATTCAGAGGAGGATTTGGATGAATCAAGACTTGACCAACTTGAACAACAGTAGTAATATAGAAGAACTTAGTATTGAAGAACTTGAACGAGAGCATCATAAATTGGAAAAACAACTAGGTAAATTAGAAAAGCATCCGGTTGCCGACCATGATCGAATACGCGATATCAAAAAACTCAAACTACAACTCAAAGATCAACTCACTAAATTGAAGGTCGAAGATGGAACGTCAGGGTCACGAAACAGTTAATATTTTTACTGGCATAGAAGTTGAACACACCGCGCAATATCAACAATCAACTGTGTTTGTGGTAGGAGTACAAAACGTCAATGAAATTGAACGACGTGCCGAAAGCTTTGGCGCTCGTCACATCTACCTTGGTGCCAATCACAGTTTCCCACGCAACCCCAATGCTGAATCCTGGGCCAACTTTGAAGGCATGGCCAAATACTTTCTCAAGAAGGATTATTGGGTCACCCTGGATCTTGACATTGCTGAGGCGGAAGGCCTATTGGAATCCGCACTGCCCGAGTATCGCAGATTCATTCCCATGATTTCAGCCAAGGTGCCCTACATCAATCAACTAGGCTATAACGCTGTGTTGAAAATAGATGACACAGATTTTGATCACAGTAATCCCGGAGTGTGGTGTCACCGACTGCACGATTTACAATCAGCGTCAACCTTCACTGGTTGGGACGCCTACAAAGACGACGAGGTATGGCAATGATGAAATGGTTTGATAGATGGTTTATTCGCAAAAGCAAGTGGGCTTGGGAAAACAAACATTTAATTGACCGTGATTATCCAGGAGAATCTACAGTATCAGGTAAACCCATAAGATTTGATGACGATGATCCGCACGAGCTCAATGATGGCTTGCGCATCAATCTAAAAAAAGTTATAGGTGGATCACTGGTGACATTCAAGACCTATGATAGAAAATTAGATCGCAATGAAAACAAGACTTATATAATTACATCAGATCAAGATTTCAATGTAGAACTTGCTAAAATCATCACAATGGAAAGTATGCGTCAATCATGAACTCAGAACAGCGACAAACAATAGATAGAATCATGGATCGTGCTCAACGGCAAATATGGATCACGTTTCGCAAAGAAGGCATTCATAAATATCCAGCAGCAGCGGAGGATCCAAAACTTGCGGATGTTAGTTTTCTTGCCAATGAGCATCGCCATATTTTTCACTTCCGGGTGTCAATTGATGTGTTCCACAATGACCGGGACATCGAATTCATCCAGTTCAAACGCTGGCTCGAAGGGCTGTATAGTGCTAGTACACTCGTTTTAGATTACAAGAGTTGCGAAATGATCGCTGATGACTTATATGTCCAAATATCTAGCAAATACCCCGAACGTAATGTTATAATCGAAGTAAGTGAAGATGGTGAAAACGGTTGCATCATCACTTACAATACTCATCAACCCTATCAATCAATAAAAATCTAAGGAGTGGTTATGCCTAGATCAAAGAAATCAGCTGCAAAGTTAGCCGAGCAAGAACAACTCATTGCGATGTTAAAATTTACACCATGTACCTATAAAATATCATTATGGGGCTACGGTGGCGAGTCAGTAATGGGCACAGTGCCTCGTAAAATCTACGATTACTTTCGAAGTCGTAGACTAGATGTCAGTGGCTTTGCTTGGGACAGTGACTATGCCGAAGAAAACAATATTCCCGAAGATATGTGGCCATTCTCTCCTGGATCATGGTATGAGTGCGATGACATGGCACATACCAATGGTGTTGTCTTGGATAGCGGCACTGTACATATTGATGATGAAAACGGCGATGAAGTACTTCAATGCGGGCTTGATACTTTCCAAGACGAAGACAGTCCAGGGTTTGACTACGCAAATCCAGTGTTCATTGATGACAAGCCACCTGGCACTGTAGTATTTGTTGGCAACAGTAGTGAAAAAGGTACATTCTTTGAAGGCGACATTGAACTCACTGCACCATTTGATATCAACAAACTGACTTTCTATGTTGAAGATGTGGACGGTAGTGAGGTTGTTGTTGGTGTAGAGTACGATGGCGAGACCATTGATAACTATGGCGGCGATACCACTGGCAAGAGTTCAGAGTTTGGATTCTATGTCGCAGGATCACTGAAGGACGGCCGGTGGGAACGTTATCGCAACGATGACGACTGCACTTATGAAATGACAGACTGGTTTCCCAATAAAGTCACGCCAGTGCGTGAAGGCATTTATGAAATCAACACAGGTAAGAAGAACGAATGGCCAAACTACAGTGCAACCACAGCACGTTGGACTGGCACACGATGGATTCCAGTTTGGGGCGATGACATTCCCGAAACAGAAGAAATAAAAATTAAACAGTGGCGTGGCATTGCCTACGATCCTGACACCCAACTACATTAAAATCTAGGAGATACAAATGGGAAAGCCTATTATCAAACCCAATGCAAGAGCCAATCAGATTCTTGACGATCTTGAACAGTTTTTAGACTTCTGCCGTGATTACGGATACAGATACAACGAAGCAGATCTATATAACTTCAAGAGTTATGCCTATCAGCAATACAACAAATTTGCCAACGGCAAGAACGCCAAGGACATGTGGATCCAAGACAATCGACGTGGATAAGCTTCGCGCATTGGTGAATGGGTGCAGTTTTTCAAGAGGGCCAATCGCATGGCCCTATTTTCTTCAAACAGTAGATCAATCTAATCTCACCAATCTTGCCTGTGCTGGTGCAGGCAATACTTACATTCATGAAACCACTGTGTCGGCTCTGGCTGAATGGCCTTGGTATGACATTGTGTTGATCATGTGGTCAGGTATTGAGCGTGTGGACATGAAAATTGCCGAGCCTGATCAATTTGATCTAAGTAGATATACCAGTCGCTATCAAAGTCAACAGAACGACTGGGCAGAGAAAGTCATTGAACCTGTGAACGATCAAGACTCAGTGGAGAAAGATTGGATCTTTAGTTGTGGGCACTACAATGGCGAGTCTGCCATGCGTGGATCCCGAGCATTTGATGCAGTGTATAGATATCAAGATTCACTGCAGTTTGAGTATGGATTTTTGCAAAAGGTCATTGCACTACAAAACACACTGAAACAAATGCAAGTGCCGTATGTTTTTACATTCTATCAAAACTACATTGAAAGGTTGCAAAAACACACAGCATTGTGTAAAATGATAGACTGGCATTGCTGCTACATTGATGACAATATTTCAGACCTTACTGAACGAAACAATTGGTTTGACACTGATGGACTTCACCCTGGAATACAAGCAAATCGTGCCTGGGCTGGGCAATTAGATAACTTTATACAAGGAACAATAAATGCGTAAACTGTTTTACATGGGGCTGGAAAGTTACGAAGCCCGCTACACACTACAACTGACTGAATGGAATCGCCGAGTATTTGAACAGCGTGGGTACGATGTGGTATATGTTCCAGGTCAGACCATTGACAACACACAGGCCATCAACGTAGGACAGGTTCTGGATGCACATGGACGCAGTTATTTTTCCATGAGCCAGATGATGAATCTAGTACAGATGATGAAGAATGGAGATGTCACTGATGAAGATGTTATCTATTTTGAAGACATGTTTCAGCCCGGCATCGAAAGCCTACCCTATATTTTGGATCAGGTGCATTGGAGCCAGCGTCCTCGTATTTTTGTTCGCTGTCTTGCACAGGCCATTGACCCTGACGATTTTGTACATGTGTGGAACATGGCGAAGTGGATGTCAACGTATGAAAAGATGGTGAATGAGTTTGTGACAGGTGTGTTGGCCACTAACGAAGAAATGGTAGCACACATGAAGATTGCCGGCTGGGATGCCAGACTGTTCAACATTGCAGGCCTGGCATTTGGCAAAGAGGAAGTGCTGGAACGTATTGGTGGTGCCAACAACATCACACCATTTGATCAACGTCCAATGCGTGTGGGCTTTGCGGCGCGATTTGATCAAGAGAAGCAACCTGACTTTTACATGGACTTGATTGAAATGTGGCATCGTCAAGGCCCATTCCCAGTTGAATTTTGCATCTACTCTGGCGGACCTTTGAGGTCAAACAATGATGCATATATTGATCGTGCAAGATCAATGGCCAGTCAAGGACAACTTACAATCTATGAAAATCTCAGTAAAAACGACTATTACGGATTGCTTAACACTACTAGAGTATTGTTTAATTGCGCTCTTCAGGATTGGGTATCAAACACCGTATCGGAAGCAGACACTCTCGGCTCGAATGTACTTTATCCTGCATACCGATCATTCCCCGAAACCTTTGCCAACGATCCAGATCGTCTCTACGTGCCTTGGAGTATTGATGATGCCTTCCATAAACTAGACAACTTATTGAAGCAGCCACATCACAACATGGGATTGATCTCGGACTGGAACAACGGTACAATTGATCGTATCTGTGACATTATTGAATATGGCCAAACTGACGAGCGTTGGAAAGGCAAGACCTGGGAACGTGTGGGCAACCGTTATCGTGATCATGTAACCAATGCAAAATATCCTGTAAGGAAAATTGAACTATGACAAAAACTGTTGTTGTGACCGGTGCATCAGGCTACATAGGTGGCCAAACAGTGATTAGACTATTGCAACAAGGCTACAGGGTGGTGGCTATTGACATGAGGCCGTTGCCTGCCAACTTGGTTACCTTTTGTAAAAAGTTTGAAGACACGTTTAGATTTCATCACTTTCCATTTGAATCTGAAACTGCTTTGAATTTAATATCTGTGGCCAATCAGCCAGTTGCTATCATACATTGTGCTGCGCAAAGTTTGGTAGGACCCAGCATGACAGATCCTGAAATATATTATCAAAACAATGTAGTTAATTTAAAGAAGTTGTTGGATAGTATGAGTGGTAGATTAAAAGACTGCAGATTGATTTTTTCAAGCAGTGCCAGCACCTACGGCAATCCCATAATGACTCCTATTGCCGAAGAAGATCCTCAGATGCCGATTTCTCCCTACGGCGAAACCAAACTCATTGGCGAATGGATGATCAAGAACTATGCTCGAGCCTATGGCATTGACTATGTGAGCTTTAGATACTTCAATGCCACAGGTGCAGACCCAGAACAATTACACGGGCAACGACTTGGTGCCACTCATATCATTGCGCAAATGCTTGAGCAACATCGCCAAGGCAAAACATTTACAATCTATGGCAATGACTATGAAACCGCAGACGGCACCTGTGTACGTGATTACACTCATGTGTGTGACATTGTTGATGCACACATAATGGCCATAGATCAATCATTGGTGCCCAGTGACTGTTATAACTTGGGCACTGGTCAAGGATTCAGCAATCTAGAAGTTTACAACACAGCCTGTCAGGTTGTTGGCAAAGAAATTGCAATGGAGTACGGACCAAGGCGTCCGGGCGATCCTGCTGTGTTGACTGCTATGTCTGACAAATTCAATAAAATTACTGGATGGAAGCCCAACTACTCGCTAGAACAAATTGTTCAACACGCATGGAATTGGTATGAGCGGGTTTAGCTCGCTGTTTGATTTTGAACAGGCGTTGGCCGACTTTGCTGGATCACCTTACGCAGTGGTCACAGACTGTTGTACTCATGCCATTGAATTGTGTTTGCGTTATCAAACGCCCAGTCAGTGTGAATTTACTGCATACACCTATCTGTCAGTACCAATGACTGTGCGTAATCTAGGCATTGAGTATAAATTGATTCCCGAAACATGGACTGGTGAGTATCAATTACACGGAACTACGATTTGGGACAGTGCTAGAAGATTAGAACGTAGCATGTACCGCGCCGGACAGATGCAGTGTGTGAGTTTTGGAGTCTCCAAACCTCTGCATCTTGGGCGTGGTGGAGCTGTGTTGTTAGACGATGCCCAGGCGTATGAAACATTGAGCCGCTGGCGCAGCGATGGGAGAGATCTACGGATATCTCCCTGGCAGAATCAATCTCAGTTTGCTCAGGGTTGGCACTATTGTCCCACTCTAGAACTTTGCGAGCAGGGTATAGACCGCCTTAAATACTTTGCAGGTGCTGTTACTCATCACACCTATCCAGATTGTAGGAAACTAACCATACTATGAAAATTTTTATTACCGGAGCCTCCGGATTTATTGGGTCTCACCTAGTGCCATTGCTGAGCAATAACCACGATGTCTACTGTATGACCAGCGATCTCATGGACTTTGCAGCAGTGGAAGCGGAACTTATAGATCAAGCCCCTGATGTTGTTGTACATCTTGCAGCAAGAACAGAAGTAGAACGTAGTTTTTACGAACAAACTGATTTCAGTCAAGTCAACTATGTTGGATCGGTTAATCTAATAGAAGCTGCAGCCAAAGTCAATAGATTAAAAAACTTTGTTTTTGCATCAACCATGGAAGTATACGGTTGGCAGCCCATCAGCGACGAAGTCAAACAGCATGGCAAGGTAGCACACTCAGTGGCATTTGATGAAACCACAGATCCTCATCCCAATGCGCCCTACGCAGTGGCCAAATTGGCAGTGGAAAAATATCTAGAATACATGCATCGAGCAGTTGGATTGCCGTTCACTGCTATTAGACAAACCAACAGCTATGGGCGGCGTGACAATGATTTCTTTGTGACTGAACAAATTATAACTCAGATGTTGAAGAATCCCAATGACTGTTTTTTAGGTTACAAAACTCCCTATAGAAATTTTATCTTCATCAACGATCTACTAGATGCATGGGTACGAGTAATTGAAAGCCCAGAGATGGTAAGGGACGGTAAAATTCTCACACTGGGTCCAGACAACCCTGTTAGAATTGACCAGTATGCACAGATGATTGCCGACAAACTCAATTGGAAAGGTACCATCCACTGGGACTCAAAGCCGCATCGCCCAGGTGAAATTTATTGGTTAAATAGCAACAACAATCTTATCTACAAGCTACTGGGCTGGCAACCTCAAGTCAGTCTTGATCAAGGACTAGACCGTACCATTGATATTTGGCGCAAACAACTGGACAAAAAATAATGATCACACAAGGCCATATTGAAGTAACATGGTCTCAGCACACACTAGAATCCATGCCGTTTCGGCATCGTAGTATCAAGGACTTTGATAATGGCGGTGCTGATGCCTATGTCTGGGACGACATTGACAGCACCAAGATTTACTGGGATCTAATAGGCGTAGATGTCAACGACTCAGTGGATGAAAAATTATTTTGGGAAACTGATCCTTGGCCTCACCTAACCAATAAATTTATTGTAATACACAAAATGCGCCCGGGCATGATTCAACCACTGCACGGCGACCTATATGCTAGATACAGCAAAAACAATAATGTCACCAACATTGAATCTGTGCAGAGAGTTTTGATTTTTTTAGCAGACTGGCAAATGGGGCATATTTTTCACTGCAATCAACAATCGTTTGATGGCTGGAGTGCCGGCGACTGGGTGTCGTGGTCTGGCACCACCAAACACATTGCTGCCAACTTTGGAAGTTCTACTAGATACACCATGCAGATAACTGGAATTCAACGTTGAAGAATGTATATCTATTTCAGCCTCAATACGCTGTTGATGTAAGAAACGAAATCAATTATTACTTTCCCTACAGCGCAGGGTGTGTTTGGAGTTATGTTGCACAGTTTCCTGATGTAACAGAGCATTTCAGACTGGCTGACATTATATTCCGTAGAGAATCAGTTGACGAGATTTTAAATCGTCTTGACAATCCTGCCATCTGCGGATTCAGTTGCTATGTTTGGAACGAGCGTTGGTGCTTGGCCGTAGCCGAAGCTATCAAACATAAATGGCCCAATTGCGTTGTTGTATTTGGTGGACCACAGACACATGGCGGAATGACCTCGCACAAATTCATTGACGTGTTTGTGCGCGGCGAGGGCGAAGAAAACTTTTTAGATCTACTGCGAACAATAATTGCCGGACAAGAACCTGATCTATTTTACAGCAAACGTCGATTGGAAAATCTAGATATTCCCAGTCCTTACACCACAGGTGTGTTTGATGAAATCATAAAAAATAATCCCGGTGCAGTATGGGCCATGACATTGGAAACCAATCGTGGATGCCCATACAGTTGCACTTTTTGTGACTGGGGCAGCCTAACTTACAGCAAAGTAAAAAAGTTTGGATTAGAAAAAGTACAGCAAGAATTGGAATGGATTGTGGGGCAGCCGGTACGATACATTGTTTGTGCTGATGCCAACATGGGCATCTTCAAAGAAAGAGATTTGGAAATAGCACGTATGGTGCGAGCCGTGGCAGATCAGGGAAAGTTTCTTGAAGGGTGCAATTTTCAGTATGCCAAAAATTCAACAGAAGTAGTTTTTCAAATTGCACAAACTATTGGAACTCTGGGGCGTGGTGTTACTATAAGTGTTCAAAGTATGTTTGAGGATACATTAGATGCTATCAAACGCAAGAACATGGACGTCAACAACATGCGTAGACTGTTGGATCTCAGTGTTGAATACGGTGTGCCCACTTACACTGAACTAATTCTTGGCATGCCCAATGAAACTTTGGAAACATGGATCAACGGGTTTGATGAACTTTTGGAGATTGGCCAACACAGTTTAATTGACATGTGGTTTACTCAAGTCTTGATAAACAGCGAGATGTCGCAACCAGACTATCGCAGCAAATATGGCATTACCACTGTGGTGGCTCGAGACTACATGCCGTTGTTCAATCCCAACGATTGCCGTGAAATAGAAGAAACCATTGAACTTATAAACAGCACCAACACAATGTCAACCACAGACATGGTCAAGGCTTACATGTTTGGCTGGACTGTGTTGTACTTTCATATTGGTGGCTACAGTCAAGTTGTCAGTAGATATCTAAGATCCGCCAAGAATATTTCTTACAAAGATTTTTATTTGAAGTTATTTGAAAGTTTACCTGATGATCCTGTGTTTGGTGAACATTTTTCTAAAACTAAAGAGGTTGTGCATCACTACTTGTTAACCGGAGATATATTGCCATTTGCTGACATTAGAAACGGCGGGCATGCATTACACAGCGCCAGTTATGGATACATGTATGAACGTGCTGATCAAGCCTATAAATTGAGTATTGCTGTAGGACGACAATTGGCTGACATACCAAGTTGGGTTGAAGAATTGCAAAGTGATTTTGTGTACCAAGTTGGCCGCCAATATCCATTGACTATCAAGGGCGATTGTAATATACTCACACAACTCCAAGGTGATACAATTTACACTGTCACCCCGCAACACAATATTACATCAGAGTTTAACTTCTATCAAACTAGAAGAAAAGGTCTGCTAAAAAATCTAATTACTACAAAGGAAGTACAATGATCATTGGTAAAGAACATTGGGATAACAAAACACTAGATTATGATCTAGAAAAATACAACTGGCCGGCCTGGGCATTGAGTGTGATTCAAGAAAAGTTTCCTCAAATCAAAGAACTTGAAACCATACACGAAGTATTGCAACCCAGTGAAATAGTTCGTGTCAGTCAATACATACATCAGGCCTGCAATCGTCTTGACTTTATGCAAAAGTTTGATGAGTTTGCTCAAGAGTATGTGCCCAGCAGGATTGAAGGTCGTAGATTTTTGATACAACGGCAAGGTACACTACGAGTGGTCATACCTGATCAAGCCAAAGCCGGACGTAGACTACAGTTTCATCAAGGTGTGTTTGTTGGCAATGGTCGCGGCTGCAGAACTATTTGGACTCCGTTTACCAAATGTGGTGGCACAAACACCATGTGGATCATGGGGCTTGATGAAAGTCGGGATATCACACGCCGCTTTTTATCAGAACACTGGGATCTAGAACGATTTGAAGATGAATGCTTGAAACACGCTTGGCCAGTGACCTTGTCGCCAGGACAAAGTCATTTGTTCTTTCAAGAACACTTGCATGGCAATGTCAACAACGAAGAAGGCTACACTCGTGTGAGTCTTGACATGCGCATTTTAATTGAGGGCGAAGAGTACGGTAGAAAGTTACCAGGGGGATTCTTTAGAATGCCCGGCGATCACGAGGCCGGCAAAGAAGCCGACTATTCCAATGCTACCTTTGTCACTTACTCAGGATGGGAGAGCAACTGGAGTAAGGGAATTCCTCTACCAATGCAACGTGCCACCATTGAAGATTACTGTCGCAAATACAACATCAGTTACAATGATTATCAATTTGAAAACGAGCATACTTGGTGGCAGCCCAGCCTAGAATACTTTATCAAACAACGTCCCACTGGCATTGTGCTGTGTTCAATGTTCTCCTTGCCTGACAATGTTGATCGTAGAAACGAATTGCTAGAGCTGGCATTGCATCATGGAGTTGAACTGCACTTTGCCAATGAGCTTTGTTCGTTGAGGAGTCGCCGAGATCTTGAGCGTATCCAGACCTATGTGGGCTGGGCGTTGCCCAAAAAAGGTGCCCTGAGTTGGGAACCTGGATTTGAAGAATAAAAGTTTGACTTCAAATCTAAATAACCTATATAATCAATCAATAGACATCCACGTCTAAAACTCGGAGATAAAATGGTATATGAAAAAATGTATGTAGACGGCGATGAGGAGCCGGCGTCAAATGCAACAGCAGGTGATGGCAAATATCTCAGTGAAGCTATTCGTGCCAGAATGCAACGTGACAACAAGCGTTTCTGGGCAGGCGACAATATCAGTGATTACTTACACAGCAGTGACAAAGAACATTTGATCAACGAAGCCACCAAAGCATTCGAAGGGGTGCTTGATGTGCTGCTGATTGATCGCGAAACAGATCCAAACTCAAAAGGCACAGCACGTCGGCTGGCCAAGATGTACTTCAACGAAATAATGGCAGGTAGATATGAACCGGGGCCAGATTGCACAGCGTTTCCCAATGACTCCGAGGAAAGATATGAAGGTATGCTTGTGGTTAGAAGTGAACTTCGCAGTATGTGTAGCCATCATCACCAGCCCGTTGCTGGTGTTGCTTACATCGGTATTATCGCCGCTAATAAACTCATTGGTCTTAGCAAGTACACTCGTATTGCTCAGTGGTGCGCTCGTCGTGGCACACTACAAGAAGAGTTGTGTAATGATATCGCTAGAGAGATTACAAAGGCCACCGGCAGTAAAAACGTAGGTGTGTACATACAAGCCACACATGGCTGCTGTGAGAATCGCGGCATCATGGCACACAGTTCATTGACACAAACCACTGTACTGACAGGTGCATTCAAAGATGATCCCAGTGTCAAGAAAGAGTTCATGGACAATATCAAACTACAACAAGAGTTTGCGCCTAGATGATGAGATAATTTAACATGGTAAAATGCTATATAAAATGGTAGTTGACATTTTATAGGGAATAAAAACCATGTCCACAGAAGACAGCCCAGAAGATTTTAAAAAAAAGTTAGATGCATTAAAACCCAAGAAAAAGAAACTAGCAGTACCTGAAGGATTCTTAGACAGTGCCAAAAGTTATGAAGGCAAAGTAGAAGCTGTCAAGATAATTTCAGAGCGAGAGAAGGATCGAGTTATTTTAATATTTAAAAAATTACTTGAACCAGAACCACCCCGGCAGCACGTAGAACCACCAGATAAACCAGTGCCCAAAGAACCCGTCAAGAAGAAAGGTATATTTGGGAAAAAATAAACTCAAGGAGAAAACATGGCAACAATCAATGATAAACTTGCAAAAGTAAACGATCACTACAGTGTCAACATGTATGACAATGGGTTCATGCTAGAAATCAGCGGGCGTGACCACAGTGACGAGTGGGCCAATGCAAAAATCGTAGCCAATGATATTGACGAGCTTGTAGAGCTGATCCGAGAAGCAGCATCGTTGCCTCGAGAGTAACACAGCAATGAAACTTTTGGCAGCAGGCGACAGTTTCACCAATGGCATGGAACTAACTGATCCCAGACTGGCTTGGCCGTATGTGTTGGCAGACAAATTGGGAATGACCGCAACTAATTTAGGATTTGATGGTAGCAGTAATTCCCGAATTGTTAAATCTGTAGTCACTGCTGATGTTAAAAAATATGATTTGGTAATTGTTGCCTGGAGTCACTTTGATCGTTTGGCCATGGCCGACGAGATGGGCATTTGGGACACATGGCCCGGCGGCCAAAGAACTTGCTATCGCGAAGCTAAATTTAGAATAGACTTTGTAAATTATTATACCCGGCATCATGATGATGATTACCTGTATCAGAATTATTTGCTAGATATTATTTTACTACAAAATTTCTTAGATAAAAACAACATCAACTATTTGATGTGTGATGCATTTGGTAATCATCGTGATCAACGAAGATTTGCTGTTGAAAATCAGAGCTTGATTGACCAAATTGATGTTGATAAATTTTTAGGTTGGCCGTATCAAAGCATGCAAGAATGGATCGGAGATGCCCCAATCGGTCCTCGAGGACATTTTTTAGAACTAGGGCATCAACGAGTAGCCGATAAGTTTTATGAAATATTGTCACAACACAGTGAACTATAATTAATATCTACAAAGACCAATATGAAAACTGCAGCCGATTACACTCAAGAAATCATTGCCCGAGCACAGCAGATGCGCAGCTACAAAGTTCGTTTGCGTGTTGACGACGGCTGGTTACCCATGGGCCGTGTGCCGTTTGATATTCATATCAAGAACGGAGTTGCCACTCTCACTGTGGTGGCAGAGAGTATGGCGTCTGCTCGTGAACAAGCATCAATTTATATGGAAAGCGATGACTGGTGTGAATGATTTAGAACAATCTCAACAACAAGGTGTTGCCCCCTGGGATGACGTTGTATGGGAAGATTTTCATGTAGTGGTTTATCGTGATCGTTACCCAGTCACCCCGGGTCACTTGCTGTTTGTTCCACGATATAATACCATGGGAGTAATCGCCGAAGCAATGTATTCAGCCATGGCCCAAGGCAATAAAATGGTAGCCGCAGGAGAATGTGATGCTTTTAACGTGGGTATAAATATGGGCAAAGCAGCTGGCCAAACTGTGATGTATCCACATATACATTTAATACCAAGGCGGCAGGACGACTGCGCAGATCCCGTTGGTGGTGTGCGTGGTGTAATTGCAGGACAAGCAAACTACAAATCAACTGAATATAAAAATCCCAATGGTTGAAGTACATAAAAACGTTTTATCTCAACAGGACATCAACGATCTCTTGAGCTACTTAGAACAGCAGGACGATGAAACTGATGCTCGCCCTGACTTTGTAAGCAAAGATCCGGTGTGGGTTGATCTATCCCATCAACAGGCAACATGGCCTCAGCAGCATTTACAAAAATTGCTTGACAATGTACTTGAAGATTATATTGTAGATCAAGTCAAATTCATCAAAAGTGATATACGGTATCCTTTGCATGCAGACACTGGGCTGGGCAATCATGATGATCTAGAGCTGCACAAAGGAATAATTGTCCCACTGAAGTTTGTCCCGCCATATGGAACTCCGTTCTTTGACAATCACTGGACTGGGTCTGCTGCAAAATTTACCCGCCAACCAGTGGACTGGTATGGGTATGAACTTGACAATCGGCACGGTGGTGTTACATACATCAAAAACCTCAAAGAATTTAGATTGCAAATCAACACCGATCTCCAGGAAGTGGAGAAAGATTTTGTTGTTGATCAGGAGTTTATAGATCTAGTGGATTACTTGATATCAACTAGAGATAGTCCTCGTAGAAATCAAATCATATCCGACTACAAAGACGTAACCAATACCACTGACGCCCCGTTTCCTGATGATGTTAGATCACAGTATTTTGATCACGTGGAACTGGAAGATTGCCAAGGTTTAAAATTTGGTGAATATGTAGAATGGAACATCGGAGACGTAATTGTCTGGGATCGATCTCACATACATGCCACTGGGCCTGACTCTGTGGGCAAACATTGGATTTTCATATTGACTTATCGGCGTAAAAAGTAAGTTATCAGCGGCCTTTTTGGCATTCATCCCGCTTTACAAATTCTGCAAGCCTATGCTATAATTAACATAGGAGAAAAACAATGCAACCTGTTACATACAAATTCACAAGCACCAAAGAATATCACGATGCTTTTCCTTGCGCCTATCGTCAGTGGCGTGCTGATAGTCATTGCAATCTAATACATGGCTATTCATTTAGCATGAAGTTTTACTTTGGCACCAATGATCTGGATGTCCGCAACTGGGCAGCCGACTATGGCGGACTCAAAGAACTAAAGAAGATCTTGGAAGATCAATTTGATCATACATTGATTGTGGCCGAAGATGATCCAGAACTTGCAACATTTAAAATGTTACAAGAGCGTAACATGGCCAAGATTGTCGTACTGCCTCGACTAGGTTGCGAAGGACTTGCTGACTCGCTGTACAAGTATGTCAACGGTGTTTACATTCCGGACATGTGGGGACCTAGCGAAGCCGAAAGATTGTGGTGCTATCGTGTAGAGGTTAGAGAAACACAAGCAAACATGGCATTCCGCGAGGGTCATCGCGAATGGAACGAAAATTTATTTGACTGAGGAGAACATGAGCGAACGTACATATGAATATGATATAGCAGTTCTGCTGCCCACTCGTGGTAGAACTGCTGCTTTGACACGCAGCATTTATAGTTTGATGAATCGAACAAAAAATATTTCTCGTGTAAAACTTTTGATAGCATTTGACGAAGATGATCCTGTTGGTATGGATCATTTTACCAACACCATACAAGATGAACTTGATCGTCGTAATGTGGACTGGGAGGCATTGGTGTTTGAGCCCATGGGTTATATTCGACTCAATGAATATGTAAACGAACTGGCAAGAAAGTGCGATGCAAAATGGTTTATGTTCTGGAACGACGATGCCATGATGGAAACCACTAACTGGGACGAAGAGATTCTCAAATACAACGATCAGTTTAAAATTCTAGCAGTGCATACCCACAAAGAACATCCTTATTCAATATTTCCCATAGTGCCAAGAGGCTGGTTGGATCTGTTTGACTATCTATCCCCACATCAGATGAGTGATGCATGGATTAGTCAAGTGGCATATATGTTGGATATTCTTGAACGTATTCCAGTTTGGGTGACGCATGATAGATTTGACTTGACTGGCAACAACCATGATGAAACCTACAAGAACCGTCCACAGTTAGAAGGCAATCCCAATAATCCCAACGACTTTCACAGTACACACTGGCACACACGCAGAGTTGCTGACACTGAAAAAATTGCCAATCATTTAAAAGATCTAGGAGTAGATACCTCTTGGTGGGAAAATATCAAAGCCAACAAACAAAACCCCTGGGAAAAACTCGAAGCCAACGACATCAACCGACAAATGTCATCAACAAGAAGCAACAACGGTATATCATCAGGAGTGGTCAATGTCCCAACAACTTGAAGAAAAAATACAAGACTACTGGAATCGGCAGCCTTGTAACATTCGACACAGTCAGAAGCCTGTGGGATCAGTTGAATACTTTGAAGAAGTAACTGCGCGGCGATACCGTGTGGAGCCACACATACTTGATTTTGCACAGTTTCATCGTTGGCAAGGTAAGAAGGTATTGGAAATTGGCTGCGGTATTGGCACTGATGCTGAACAATTTGTACGCCACGGTGCTGACTATACCGGCATTGATATCAGTGATGCTAGTTTAAACATCTGTCGTGACCGATTCCAGACTCTAGATTTACATGGCGATTTCCGCAACATCAATTTACTTGATCCAGCGGATGCAACAGCAATAGAAAATCTTGGCAAGTTTGATCTTGTGTACAGTTATGGTGTCATACATCACTCGCCCAATATTGCACAACACATCCAAGAGATTCACAGTTTAGTGGCGCCGGGCGGCGAGTTTCGTTTTATGGTCTACGCCAAAAACTCCTGGAAGTATGCAATGATTCAAAAGGGGCTGGATCAGTTTGAAGCACAGGCTGAATGTCCATATGCCGAAGCATTTACTAGAGGTGAAATTTATCAGATGCTTAATGGTCAGTTTGAAATAGAACGTATTAGGCAGGATCACTGTTTTATGTATAACATACCAGCATATCGCGAAGGTCGCTATGAATTAGAGCCTTGGTTTGCTGCCATGAGTGATACTATGCGTGATGCTGTGAAAGAATATCTGGGCTGGCATTTATTAATCAAAGCAAGGAAACTATGAAACGAGTATACTACACCTGGCGTGATGTAGAAAACTTCACACAGGAGATCATCAGACAGATCCATAACGACGGCTGGCGACCTGACTATGTTGTGGGCATCACTCGTGGTGGGCTTGTTCCGGCCAATCTCATCAGTCAATACCTAGGCGTGCGCATGGAGACACTCAAAGTGAGTTTGAGAGATGGTGGCGATTGTGAAAGCAATTTATGGATGGCCGAAGATGCATTTGGTTACGACAATGATCCACCAATTGGTGCAGATGAACGAAATCCAGCCCTGGCCAAAAACATACTCATAGTTGATGATATCAACGATTCGGGTGCCACACTGAATTGGATCCGACAAGATTGGCCCAGTAGTTGTTTGCCCAACAGTGATCGATGGGATCACGTCTGGGGCACAAATGTGCGTGTGGCTACATTGATTGACAATGAGTCTAGTGAGAGCAAACTTGACATCAACTACACTGCATGCACTATCAACAAATGGCTTGAACCGCAATGGATCGTATTTCCCTGGGAGGAGTGGTGGCAAATCAGCGCATCGGAATAGTAGGACATGGGCATATAGGACAAGCAGTGAGTTGGACACATAGGCATGCTAGTCTTTTTATAAATGATCCTGTCCGCAATGACAGTTGTCCTTTAACTGATTTTAAAGATTTAGATGCAATTTACATTTGTGTACCAAGTCCGGCACAAGAGGATGGATCTTGCGACACATCTGTATTAGAAAAAGTTTTAAAGGATCTTTACTTTACGAACCTAACTGCATCAACAGTTATAATTTCACACACTACCGCTCCGCCAAGTGTGTATAAAGAATTAATTAAACTTTATCCTAACTTAGTACATGTTCCAGAATTCGTAACAGAACGTAACGCAACTAAAGATTATCGAAGTATGCGTTGGGGTATATTTGGTGGAAACTTAGCTTGGGCAGAACGTGCTAGAGATATCAGTAGATCAAGCAGAAATTTGATGTATGATCACTGTTTCTTAGTTGACATTGAAACTGCAGCTCTATACAAGTATTTCAGCAACAGTTTTTTAGCGGCCAAAGTAACCATGGCAACTGAGTGGAGACAATTGGCAGACAAGTTCGGAGTAGATTGGCAACGTATAGTCTACATAGCTGGACATGATAATCGTATAGGACATTCTCACTTGGTGACTCCCGGTGCAGATGGCAAACCTGGATGGGGAGGATCTTGCTTTCCTAAGGATATTTCTGCTATAATTGCAGAAGCAGAAAATCAAAGCGTTGATTTTAAATTGTTAAAACATATCCAAACTCTAAATAACGAGCACAGAAAATGACAAATATTTTTGAAGATCAAAAACGATTCATGCTGGCATGTGACCAAACAGTGGATGAATTCAAGCCCAAGCAGTATCGCATGTATGTGAATCTCATCAAAGAAGAATGGCATGAACTCAAAGACGCTGTTCACGCAGCGGACCGAGTGGAACAATTGGATGCACTGATTGACTTGTTGGTTGTGACCACTGGAGCATTGCACAGCATGGGAGTAGATGCCGAAGCTGCCTGGAACGAAGTCATGCAAACAAACTTTGCCAAAATTGATCCAGAAACTGGCAAAGTCAACAAGCGCAAAGACGGCAAGGTTCTCAAGCCCGAAGGTTGGAAACCTCCCAAATTAAAACCGTTCTTGAAAGACATTGACTAATTTTATTTCTTGTGCTATACTCGCACAAAACTCTCAAGGAATATCATGCAACTTAAAATAGCTGAAATATTTTATAGTCTACAAGGTGAAGGACGCTGGGCCGGTGTGCCCAGTGTTTTCATGCGTACATTTGGCTGTAACTTTCAATGTCGTGGATTTGGTATGCCTCGTGGTGAGAAGACCACTGAACCCGACGAAATTGCAGCCAATGTACATCTTTACAAAACCTATCAAGACTTGCCGTTGGCACGAACTGGCTGTGACAGCTATGCGTCCTGGCATCCGGCATTCAAGCATTTATCACCATTTATGACCCTGGATGAAATCGCTGATCGTATGCATGGCATGATCCCCAAAGGCAAGTGGAGTCCAGACTCCATCAGTGACGATGTACATTTGGTTATCACTGGTGGCGAACCGTTGCTGGGCTATCAAGTTGAATATCCCAAGCTGATTGAAAAATGTCGCCAGCAAGGCCTGCGCAACATTACATTTGAAACCAATGGTACTCAGTTCTTACATGAAGACGTTAGAGAATACTTGTTTGAAGAATTCACTAGGCATGGTAGAGATTACGATCGCCTGACTTTCAGTGTCAGTGCCAAACTGCCATGTAGTGGAGAGAAATGGGAAGATGCCATACGTCCTGAAGTTGTCAAAAGCTATGAGATGATAGGTATGACTTATCTCAAGTTTGTGGTGGCCACTGAAGATGATTTAAAAGATGTTGACGAAGCAGTGTATCAATTCCGCAGAGCTGGCTTTGGTGGCCCTGTGTACTTAATGCCCACCGGTGGTGTCGCTGACATGTACAACTTCAACGTACCGCAAGTGGCTGAACTGGCCATGAAGCGTGGATACAGATACAGTCCTAGATTGCAGGTAGATATCTGGCGCAATGCCTGGGGCACTTGATGGAGTTACATAAGAGAACAATAGTAAGAGCAATCACCTGGCGTGTGGTGGCAACATTGATTACTGCAGCATGGACTGGATTAAGTGGTGCAATTATAATCAATATTTTCATGACACTGGCACATTACATACACGAACGTGTATGGTTGAAAATCAATTGGGGGAAAGAATGGAAACAAAACAACGAACAATAGCACGTATGGTATCATATAGAATCACAGCATGGTTGTTCACAATTTTTTGGACGTACCTGTTTACTGGTGATGTTGCATCGGCCACTGGATTTGCAACAACGTTGCACATTTTATTGAGTATTGACTATTACATTCATGAAAGAATATGGCTCAAAATACGTTGGGGACGACTCAATAACAATGATCAGTGAATCATCCGGCCTGGAAGAATATTTGTTTTACACAGGCCAATATCAAGAACCTGAGTTGGCTTTTTTACAAAAGGCCACGATAGAGTATCGAAGAAGTGCCTGGCCTCGTCGCTGTTGTGTCAGTAAACGCCTGTTGTGGTGGAAAACTGCAGTACGGGCACGAAGACTGTTCTATGGACTGGCAGGTGATTCGCCAATGCTCGAAGACCGTTGGTATGATTGCAACGAGTACTTGATGTTAAAATTAAAAGGACAATATGGGCTTGTTAGATAAATTTTTTAAACCAAAAAAGCCAGCACCCAAGGCCCCAGCTGAGCCACGTACACGGACACCGGCCCCAGTGCCAAAGACAGCCAAAGAGCTGGCCACTGAAAAAGGCGAGCCCTATGTTGCCATCATCAGCATGGACATAGATTCTGACAACTTACATCAAGGCAGTTTTGAATTAGATTGGAATGACAAATTTATCACCAATCTCATACGTGCTGGATATCAAATGAAACCTGATGAATCAGAAAATGTCATTATAGATCGCTGGTTCCAAAATGTATGTAGGCACGTGGTGCTGGAAACATGGGAGCAGGAAGAAGCCATGAACCCACAGAGATTTACCAAATCCGTTAACTTGGGTGGTGGATTCAGCGAGGTCAGTTGATGCGCATAGGAGTATTCGGAGATAGTTTTGCTTCGGCACAATCAGCACCTCAAATTTGGTGGAAGCAATTGACTCAGTACGGGCATGAAGTTCAAAGTCATGGTCACTTTGGATCTAGCATTGCCTGGAGTGCTGATTTGATTGTGAGATATGCCGAATACTACGACTTTTTGATTTGGTGTGTGACTACTCCAGGTCGGTACAGTGTGGCACTTGATGATGATTTTGTACATCTTGCCAACAGCGTTGATTCCGCAGATGTGCGTGTTCGTGCTATTGGACAAGCAGTGGATCTATATAAACAACATATCTTTGATTGGAAAATTGAGAATATGCTGGCTAGAGCGTTGGTCGAACACATTCAATCAAGATTTGCAAACTTGTTGATCATTCCGTGTTTTCCACCGCCAACATACATTTACCCAGAACCAATAGGGTTTAACTTGTTCCATCTCAGCGAACGAGAAGCTCAAACTTATTTTCCTGGCAAAGGGCTTGGTGAAATTTTTCAAAATTATGATGATCTCAGGCCCGGGCATCTAACACCTGTAAACAATGCTATACTAGCCCGTCAAGTTGCTGCCAATCTCAATCCTGGAGTATTTGTCAGCAACTTTGACGATTTTGAAACTCCCAAAGATCTTTTACACACAGTTTTTGAACGAAAACAATGAAAATTTATGTCAACGGGGATAGTCACACTGCAGCAGCCGAGGCTGCTGTGCCTTATGGTTGGGCCGAAGACGATCCATTTTATTATGGGCTAGGCAAGCGTCCTCATCCTGCCAACGAGCGTGTGAGCTACGGATGTGAACTGGCCAATCATCTCAATGCTATCTTGGACTGTGATGCACAGTCAGGTGCCAGCAACACAAGAATCTTACGCACAACACGGAGTTGGATGGACAGCATTCAACCCAACGACGATGTATTGGTAGTGGTACAATGGAGTACTTGGGAACGAGACGAATGGGAGATTGATGGTGAACTCTATCAGGTTGGCTTGTCAGGTGCTGACTCAGTGCCTGAGACTCACCAAGAGCAGTACAAAGAATTCATAGCATCAATCAACTGGATAGAACGTCGAGCATTTTGGCATCACAAAATTTGGAACTTGCATTGCGAAATGCGAGATAGAAATATACCACATTTGTTTTTCAATGGCAATCAGCATTTTGATGGATTCCTTTACCAACAAGATTGGCACAACAATTACATAGGACCTTACGATTCAAATCTTACATTTAATGCAATTCTACGTGAAAATGGTTATAAAACTGTTAACAAAGACAGCTGGCATTTCGGCGCGGATGCCCATTGCTTTTGGGCGGAATTTGTGTTAAACTATGCACACACTTACAAACTGGTACCTTGATATGCGATATGTTCTTATTGATTCTGCAAACATGTTTTTCCGTGCCAGGCACGTGGCATTCCGTGCATCGTCAGCTGAAGAAAAAGTTGGCTATGCCTTGCACATTACTCTGGCAGCTGTCAACAAAGTTGTCAACAAGTTTCAAGCCGACCATGTGGTATTTGCACTGGAAGGTCGTAGCTGGCGCAAAGATTTTTATGAACCCTACAAAAAGAATCGTGCGGTAGCTCGTGCTGCACTGACTGAAGCTGAACAAGAAGAAGATAAGTTGTTTTGGGAAACCTATGATAACTTTTGTAAATTTATCATTGAACAAACAAACTGTTCGGCCATCCGGCATCCCGAAGCCGAGGCTGATGATATCATTGCACGATTCATTGCGTTGCATCCCAACGATGAACATTTTGTAGTGAGTTCTGACACAGACTTTGTGCAACTTCTAGCACCCAACGTTCAGCAGTTTAACGGTATCACTGACGAACTCATTACACTGGAAGGAATTTTTGATGCCAAAGGTAAACAGGTCATTGACAAGAAGACCAAAGAGCCAAAGACGGTTCCAGATCCTACGTGGCTTCTCTTTGAAAAATGTATGCGAGGCGATGCGTCGGATAATGTGTTCTCGGCGTTTCCAGGCGTTAGGACCAAAGGCACTAAGAACAAAGTTGGGCTCCAAGAGGCCTATGCGGATCGCCATACAAAAGGCTATGCGTGGAACAATCTAATGTTACAACGATGGATTGATCACAACGGTGAAGAGCATCGTGTGTTGGATGACTACAACAGAAACGTCACCTTGGTGGATCTCACTGCACAACCTGCTGAGATCAAATCCAAAGTTGACAATGCAATTCAAGAACAAGTCTCTCACAAAGACATCGGACAAGTTGGTGTGCGTTTTATGAAGTTTTGTGGACGACACGATCTTGTAAAAATATCTGAGGCAGCCGAACAATATGGTCGCTGGCTCAATGCAACATATCAAGGAGCACTCGATGATAATACTAGCAAAACCAGTGATAGAAAATCAGTTTTGGATCCTGCGTAAAGGCGACGAAAAAATTGGTAACATTGAAGCCACCAATGATGGCTTTGAAGTAAAAATCAATGATCAGGTTCAAAAGTTTAAATCCATCCGCATGGTCAAAAGTCGTGTGGGCATTGACTTTGAATCCATAACCCAAAGTCATGCACCCAAGGATACATCAGTGTATGGGTTTGATACTGGTTGCCGATCATACAATGCCATGTATGAAGTCAAACGACATCTGCCATTGTTCACCAAAACAAAGAAAAGTAAATCATGGTATGCAGCCGGTTGGTATGCAATCAAACAAAACAACACCTGGCAGGTACAACGTAACCCCAAATTGATCACTCTACAAAGATACACCTACCGTGGCCCGTTTCATCGTGAAGAGGATGCCAAATGAGCCTACATATTTCAAGATTCATTGACCGGCTCAAAAGCTTTGAGGCTCGTGGGCAGCGTGATTTTTCCATGCCCATGCAAGATGCTCGTGATCTACATGCTGACATCACCAAGTTATTGATGAAGTTAGAGCAGCAAACCGAAGCCATCAAGCAGGAACCTTTACAGATTGAAGTCGTTGCACCCAAATTCTAGCGTTGATTCCAGGAATAAATAATAGCTAGATATATTGGAGACAACAATGTCGCGCCCGAAGCCACAAGTGCTGCTTGAATTAACTGACAAACAAACTTACAAAACTGAGCAGATTTTAGCCAGTGATGGGGTTTGGGCTGTGTTTTTTGACAGTCAGCCCATTAATCTCAAAACTGCCAACATGTTGACGCAGTTCCCTGGCCCCAAGTATAAAAAATCAAGTTTTTCAAACCCCGGGCATGCCATCAATCTTGCAAAAAAACTCAACACACAATTCAAGACAGATAAATTTTCAGTGGTGCTGTTGAAGTCAGGCGATCAAATCTATCCCACATAATGAATCTGCAGCGACGCGACCTTACTGCACGTTTGGTTGCACTATTACCTGATTCAGAAAAAATCAGCGTTGACGAGGCCATGTTGGCCTGGTGGAAAAACTTTCGTGGCACGGGCGGCTATAGACTTACGCCTGATGGATATGCTATAATGGCAGGTGTGTTGGAGTTTGAAAATTGGAAGATTGATGCACCTGCCAATCACAGACTCATGGTGGAACTTGACAAGAAGCTCACCACACCTTATTACATAGATGCAAAGAAAAAACAGTTGATATTGTTTGGCAGTCGCGAAGCAATGATGGCCACGTTGCATGGAGACATACGACGTTGGTTGGAATTATTAGATAGGAGAAACACGTGAGCTTTTTTCCAGTACTGGAACTAATTGACAGATTGTGCATTGCCCGATTGAAATGGGAAAAAACTTCTGCAAATCAAGAAGAGTTACTTTGGTATGAAAATCAGTGGGCTAAATTTGAAACCTCGCCTGAAGTTGATCAACACATACGAGACCTCACTGAGATTCACAGACAAATTTGGAATGCTGAATGGCAGCTCAAGACCGGAGTTGAACATCAGCTTACCTTGGAAGAGATCGGACGCAGGGCCATAGACATACGTGATTGGAACAACAAGCGATTGGTGTTAAAGAACTCTGCAGCAGAGTTGCTGAAGTGTGACGTTCGTGAAATTAAAAAAGATCACCTTTCGGCCTGACCTAGAATGCTAGACTGTCAAACTCAAGATAAGGTTTGTCTAACACAGTGCGAAAATCTTCAAGATTCACTATGCTGCCCACTATAGGATGGCCGGTGAATTTACAGAGTTTTTCTTCACTGTGCTGCACCAATAACTCATTGGCATGGCGTCGAAAAAAAGCAAGATAGTGGGGCCAGTCAATTGGTATATGTTCACCTTGTTCAATTACAAGATTGATTCCTGGCTTGCAGAAGTCATGAAACCGACAAGTCTGTGACACATTTGTTGAATCTCGTTGTTGATATATAAATTGTGGGTGGTGTCCTACATAGGGATTTTGTAATCGTATATCGCCAAAATCAAGAGTTGTTTTGCCCGGATACTCGTCAGCTGAAATTGGAAATCCTAGATCGTTGTACCATTCAATTTGCAACCAAGATGATCTTTGAGATCCAGCTTCAATGACATGCAAGGCAAAATGTAGTTCGTGCAGCACATCATCGTGTTCTTTGGGAATATTTTCATAGCCATGTGCAAGATATGCTTCGATGTCTTTGTGTAACTGAACAGTGGTTGCTAGATCGTAAACATCACGTATCCAATCCCAGCCAAGAATCTGTTGACCTTTAACGCAAAGTTCTCTAAAATACAACATATCATAGCGTTGAGGATCCCGAAAGATGGGCCGGGAATCATCCTGATATTGCTGTTTTAACAAGTGGTAGTAGCGAGTAGCCAACTCTGTATCATGCAACTCACAAAGCAGAGCTGGAGTATTTTTAAATTGAATTTCAAATTGTAGCATCGGTTATTTAAGCACCGTTCATCTAGTGGTTAGGATACCGCCCTTTCACGGCGGGTACACGAGTTCGAATCTCGTACGGTGTACCATATTAAAGCACATTACGGCCAAGGTCTAGAGATAACTTCATACTACGCCGTGACAGGATATAGAAGCAGACCTAAACCTGTCGTATAGTGTGTTTTAATATAGTAGAGCAACTAGATTTATGGAGAGTTGGCCGAGTGGTCAAGGCAGCAGTTTGCTAAACTGTCGCTGCGAAAGTGGCGCATAGGTTCGAATCCTATACTCTCCGCCAAACGTTCCAGCGTCACTGGATACTCTGACCCAGAGGATGAGAAGTAGTGTGACAACTACGGGTGGTACACTTCAAACCGAAAGTGCGCTGGCAATGCGAGAACGGTCCCGGTCGGGGAGCGGGTGGAGGCTGTAGAAGTATTCCCCTTGAAAGAGGACATGTTTACTGATACAGTATAATTACCGCCGCGGGACGCAGAGCATTTTACTTTCAAGGGGAATGTCATGAGTTATATTACCATATCAAAAGAAGTTGATGTTGACGTTGACATGGAAGATTTTGACACTGATGAGCTTATCGCTGAACTTGAGAAACGCGGCACAGCCACAAGTAATCAAGGCTACGGCGATGGTAAACAAGTATTGCAAGCCATTTACGAAAAGCGTAGACTAGGACAAGATTATCAAACCGACCTAGACCAACTTATCTGGATGGGTCTAGGTAAAACATTATAAGGAGTTCTGTTATGAACATCAAAATACGTGCAGCTTTCCAAACAGCAGCAGTGATTGTATCAGTTACGAGTATATCAGTCATGATATCTTTAATTGCCGAGTATTATCCTAGAGCGTTGGTCTGGACAGGCGGCATCATGCTGGCAGGTTCAATGATTTACCTCATATATAGTGTAGTGTTGGGTCGCTTAGAGACCCAAGAAAAGTTTGAAGAAATTACCAAGAAGTATTAAGTCGGTTTAGTATAATGGCAGTGCAACGGTCTCCAAATCCGTGAGTAGAGGTTCGATTCCTTTAACCGGCGCCAACATCAATAAGTGAATATGAAAGTCTATAAAAATATCATTGCCGGTGGATGTAGTTTTACAGCTGATGGCATCGGTGGGTCACCTCCCACAGATTACAACGAAGGCAACTGCAGTTTTATATCGTACTCTGGGTCAGAACCAACAATACCATTCAGCTGGGCCGGTCATGTTGCTGCAGCACTGCAACCAAGAAGCTTTGTCAACATGGCCGGGCACGGGCATGGCAACACAATGACTGTTCAGGTCGTGCTAGAAATGTTTCGTAGATACAGATATAACAGAGACGATACCTTGGTGGTGTTTAATTTGACCGAACCTGAGCGCATGGATTTTGCTTGTGATTGGTCAAGTCCCAATCGCAGCGGACTGATAGGATGGTCGCCAGACATTTTACCCTATACCTTTGTTGGTCCTGCAAAGCCTGTGATGACTGACATGAAAAAAACCATGGGGCTGGAACAAACTGCACAGACATCAGCGGTGGCAGTGGACCTGTTGTTTACTTGGTTAGAACAGCACAACATAGATTTTTTGTTTGCAATGATGAATGACTATACTCAATATCCTGTCATGCAAAAAACTTTAAAAATCCAAGAACATGCAGCTGGACGATCTAGTAGAATAGATAAATGCGTGACGTTTGATGGTTACTTTGGTATGCGTGAATATGTGGCAGTTAAAAAATTAAATACAGGTGATGGCGAACACCCTGACGCCGAGGGTCACCGAGCAATTGCGCAGAAATTCCTTGAACGCATTAGTCCGTATTCCTGGCGTTAGTATAATGGATAATACAGGGGATTTCTACTCCCTTGATGTGGGTTCGATTCCTGCACGCCGGACCAAACAAGGAGTTTTACCGTGTCAACTGAATGGATTCGAAAGAATATCAATCCCAAGCTGGTAGCACGATACGAAAGAGAAATGTTCAAACTACGTGGTGAAACAAGTAGCGTTGATCATATCGTAGACAATATCAACAAGATGAATGAGGATTCAGATCAAATTGAATCTGATTCAGAGTTGCATGCCAGAGCATTGGCCGAGGACGAGGAAGACGAAAAATTTTTTCGCAACAACAGATCTCGGAGTGACCAGTGAAAGATATCATAACAAAAATACTGCAAAATCTTCCACAGATACTGTCTGTGCTTCCACAGATTATCAAATGGGTTCCCATCCTTGTGATTCTTGCAGGACTGGGCTATGGTGGGTATCTTGTGTTGGAACGTATGCCTCCACTGTATGTGTGCGCAGGCAATCAAACATGGGAATGGAAATTTGGTTCCAACGTCTACACATTTGTGGGCGAAACATGTATTGATGGATCAAAGGTTGACCAGTATCAGTAGCTGTTATCTTGGTGGCAATGCAATGGGCTGATGGCACCAACAATCAACTTCGTCTCTGCAGTATTCCATGAATCTATGGTGGTTGTACTCTAGTCTGGGTATCAGTTTGTTGTAATACTTGGCAAGGTCGTGTGTCTGCAACTCACGAACAACATCACAAATCATTGAGTGGCATTTCTGTTGTGCGGCGTCTAAACTGTCATCTTCTGAACTTAGTTTGGCAACCGGCCATAGGTCTTTGAAAGTGTCAAACCCCATGCGTTCTAGTTCTTGGTAATTCCTGGGACTGCCATTTATGACAAACGGTCGCATACCAATAAAAGGTTTACTCTCTTTTTCACTCAGTAAAATAGTACCATTGCCAATGTTGAAAGCAGTCGAACCAACTATGGTCAAAAAGTGTTGATTCCAGATCTCTAGGTCTCCCAAAGACATGGTTTCTGCAGGGTCAGAGTGTACTTGGAACTCGCCCAGAGTATTGAATCCAACACTGTCAAGTTTTTGATTCTTTAGTTGCTCAAGCAATCTAAGTCTGTGAGTATGCGGTTTGGCAGTGTAGTTTAGGTAGATGTATTTGAAGTTTTTGGGTGTTACATTGTTGGACAACCCCTTCAAGCGTTCATTGTATGTTACCAAAAACCAAAAAATTATATTGATGTCAGGCGAATGATTACCTATGTAAAATTTTATTAGGTCTGGAAACTTGAGATCCAACTGTTCTTTGATATAGTGCCAGGCATAGGCTGGATCAGTCAAACTAAAAATTGCCACTACATCACAGGGGTTGTTGTGAATTATTGAGATTACCTGTTCGGCATTGATATAGGTGTTGTCAATGAACAGTGTTTTACTGCGGGGATAGGCAAGTTCAAATGCTTTTTCAAAATTTTGTATGATCGCTGCATAGGTACTGTAATACAGAGTACCGTCATCAATCGGCCATATGGGAATTTGACTGTGGGAAATCATCCCGGGGGTTACTGTTCGGCATCCATGACTTCGGCGTGCAAGGGCCAAGGACCAGAGTGCCCAGTATACTGTCGATATTGATCGTAGTTGTCATTGCTGCGAGCATGCTGCATGATTTTTTCGGCAATGGTTTCAGCAACGTCCCGATTGGCATAGGCAGCAACAGCAGCCCAGCCCTGTGTGTGAGCTTTCATCATGCGCTTGGTAGCTTCGCCCTGACTGAGTCCTGTGGCAGCCATTACTGCTTCCACAGCAACTTCAAATGGAGTTACGTGATCATTTAGAACCACCACAGTGGCACCACCCGGAACATGCAATGGTACTTCTTCACGCTGGGTGACTTTTTCGCGATCCAGAGTTTCGGCTTCGCGCACAATATCAAGGTATCTTTTAATAGTATCCATACTATATATTTATGCCCCTGTGGACAAACTGGTAAAGTCGGCTCTCTCAAAAGGAGTAGTTATCTCCGTTCAAATCGGAGCAGGGGTACCAAAAATTAGTAAAAAAGCAACGGTTGACCAATTATTGCAAAGTTGTTATAATTGTATTTTACAGTAAGGAGGCATTATGCCAGCAGTTTTTCTAGTAAGCGACACACATTTTGGACACGCTGGCGTCTGCAGATTCCTACGCAACGACGGGGTAACCAAACTGCGTCCTTGGGACAACCCCGAGGACATGGACGAGGCCATGGTCAAGGCCTGGAACGAACGTGTCCGACCCAACGACAAAGTCTATCACCTGGGCGATGTTGTGATCAACCGTAGAGCACTCACAACACTGGCTCGTCTAAACGGCGACAAGGTGTTGATACGTGGTAACCACGACATCTTCCGTGATGACGAATATAGAAAGTATTTCCGTGAACTACGTGCCTACCACGTCATGAACGGAATGATACTGAGCCATATTCCCATCCACGAAGAAAGCCTGGGTCGTTTTGGCACCAACATACACGGACATCTTCATGCCAACAGAGTCATGAAAAATGGTGCGGTTGATGTCAGATATCATTGCGTCTGCGTAGAGCAAACAGACTTTGCGCCAATACTGTTTGAGGATGCAATCAAACGCATTGAGGCAGAAGGTGGTACCATAGGCTTTAAAAATGGCAATGGCCCTATAATGTAAGGTTAAGTAATACACCATGGATCTAGTCACTGTTACCTGTACAAGAGATTTTGAGCAAATGATATTGCAGGCGCACAGTATTGACGTGTTTCTTACCAGACCTTGCAGGCATTGGGTATTTGTAGAAGATCAAACCACGGAGCTTGATACCTGGCGTCAGGCCTTGTCTCCGTGGTATAAAAAACACAAATTAGAACTGTTACCAGCTCGGAACTATGACATTCCTGGTATCAACACTGGTTGGGACCGTCAACAGTTGATCAAGATGGAAGCAGCAAAATTTGTTCGAACCAAAACTTACCTGGTGCTTGATAGTAAAAACTTTTTTGTAAAGCCAACAAATTTATACAATTGGCCTGTGAGTGAAGGCAACAATCTCATCTATGACATCAAGAGAGATCAATCACTTATTCCTTGGTTAACTATGTTCTGTGAAGATCGTAATTTATCTTTTAGTTCTACAGCATGTGAGCCAGTGACTCCATTTAGACTCAATACTGATATTGTTTTAAAGTTGTTGGATTTTGATGTGTCTAAAATTTTCAGTAACCCAACGGGAGGCATCAGTGAGTTTGTGTTGTATAGCCTATACTCACAGAGCCAAGGACAGCAACTGCCAGAAGGGCCAACAACCAATGTCACCATTTACGATCAAAAAATATTACTGAGCGATGACTCAGCAATATTTGAAGACATGCACAGTTGGCCGTTGGTACGTCAGCTTGGACTTCACAGATCAAGTCTTGAAAACTTGCCTAGATATCCTCAAGTGTTTTGTCAATGGTTGGCCGGCAAAGGACTGGAGTTGTCTGTGATCAACAACGTAATGCAACAATATATTTGATGAACGTTTTACTTCTTACTCCTGACGCAGTTGGCGGAACTTTGCTGCACACATTGTTGTCAGTGTACATGCAATTCCATGAGTTTGATCGTCCGGTTGTGAGTTTAAATGATCTTGTGCTGGGTGTAGAAAAAAACTGGCACACTGACTTTAACAGGGAAATACTACGGACTCATGCCCACTATCAACCGTTGGATGAAATACAGCAACTTGTACACAGTGTGGATCACTACAAAGTGGCCAAACTTACTCAATACAACATCAGACGCAGGAAAGACTCAATTGCACAGCAGGTAGAATTTTATAACTATCTCAATGACAACTTTTTTGTAATTGCCTGTCGTAGAGATAATGTGTTTGAACACTCGTTGAGTTGGGCATTGAACAAAATCACCAATAGATTGAACGTCTACAGTTTCAACGAGAAAGTCAGTGCATTTGCACATATCTACAGCGATGGTGTTAAAATTGATCCAATATCATTGGTACGGTCGTTGGATGATTACAAAGAATTTCTACAATGGTGCGATGATAACTTTTCTGTGGCTTCATACTATCGTTATGAACAAAATTTACACAACATAGAAAATTACATTTTAGACTTGCCCATATTCAATGGACAGAGCAAGAAAAAATCCTGGCAGGATGTTTATGATATCAGTTTCAATGATTGGAATAGGTATCACTATCTATCAAGTGACATTGGTGGGCTTGCAATGCAAGATAGTTCGGCTTTTAAAAATCTAGCAGCACCCCATCAAGTACCCAGCACTAGAGAACAAATCAACTACACCAAAGAAAAACAAGAAGCACTGGAGTTTTTTATTGCTGATTATCGCGCTGTGGCAGACCAACATTGGCCTCAAATACACTCACTGAGTGACTATGAAAACCTACCTGACCGGATTAAACATGAATGCGAGCACGTTCATTGTATTACCTACCATTTAGATACAATCAGACTGCACATCAATGCAGAAAAGTCATTGTATAGTTCAACCAACAGTATCGCCACAGTTGACAGTGCGCCTGCCTATCAAAAGTTATCTCAAGCCATACAGACTCGTAATCAATATTTTTTAGACAAACATCATTCCAAATACCATGTTGCAGCAGAATCCATCAGTCACATGCGTGATCTTGGGCTGTTGGTCAAAACTATACCAGTAAAAAAACAAACCTTGGCCGAAAAAGCATTTATAGTAAAAAATTTCAACCAGTGTGTTGACATCTATAATGAATGGGCATCTAAGAATCCCAGCATTGGATCCGTGGTGACAGTTGATGACCTTACACAACAGTCAATTCAAGAACTTGAGAGCTGGAATAAAAAACAAAACTTATTATGACTATCAAAATTGATTTTAACCCGCATCGTGGACTGCAACGCATTTTAGATCAATTGCCGGGTCGGACCTGCCTGCTGGATGTCAGCAGTGTGTACCCCAAAGATATTATCACACGATACAAAGACATCATAGAACAGCATGATTCTATTATGTTTTACAACGAAGATGTCTGGCGTTATAGCACTGACCCAGAGCTGCTGAATTTCTATCAAAGTTATCCCAACAAACAGTTTTACATACAACACCTCGGGCATGACAATAGATGGCTCACTGACAATTGCAGAGAATTTTCCATTCCTTTCCTGATCAAGGCCGACATGCTGCCAACGGTACCGCTGAAAAATTCAGCACACTGGGGGTTTGCAAGTTTGAACAACAGGCCCAGCTATGCTAGATTGTTGATGGGCTATCATCTTTGGCAAGCAGGAGTGCTGGATAGAATGGTGTACTCTCAAAATACATCAATGGATCCTGAAGTTCCACTGCTGGGAGGCTACACACGAGTGTTGTTGGATAGCCTGCCCAACGTCAGCGATTATCTTGATCTACTGCCAATTCAGTGGAAAGATGACATTTTAAAAACTCCTCCCAACAATCACACACAAAACGAATACTACAATACATTTAGATTTTACGACCATGATGCCTATGATCAGGCCTGGTGTTTTATCACTACCGAAACTGAAACCGAATGGTGGGGGTTTGACCAAAGTTATCCAACTCCCATTGCCACTGAAAAAACATTCAAACCGTTCTACAGTGGTCAAGTGGGACTTTGGTTGGTGGCACCGGGGCACTTTGCTTGGCTACGACAACATGGCATGATCATGTACGAAGATCTAGTTGGCGAGGACTACGACAGCAAGAACACTGAACAAAAAATACACACCATTGTTAATGTTGTTCAACGCGGAGATGATTTCATTGCCGATTACTATGACACTCATCGCAGGGAACTTCTCCATAATCAACAGTTGATGTTGACTGGAAAATTTGAATCCAGTATAATGTCTGCAGTAGAAACATTTTTGTTTGACTAATACAGTTAAAATTTCGGAATAAATAATCACATGTAGATGTGCCGAATCTGGGCATTTACAAAATCTTGCTTAATTCAAAGGAGAAAACAATGAGCACAATCATAGGCATTGACCTCGGCACCACCAACTCATGCGTGGCAGTAGTCGAAAACGGAATCCCCAAAGTAATTGAAAATTCAGAAGGCGCAAGAACTACGCCATCAATTGTTGCCTACACCGACGCTGAAGTACTGGTTGGAGCACCAGCCAAGCGTCAAGCAGTGACAAATCCCAAAAATACAATCTATGCCGCCAAGCGATTTATTGGACGTCGGTTTGAAGAAGGTGTCAAACACGCTGTGCCATACGAGGTTGTCAAGGCCGACAACGGCGACGCATGGATTCGAGCCAACAATCAGGATCTAGCACCTCCGCAAATATCAGCCGAAGTCTTGCGCAAGATGAAAAAAACTGCAGAAGACTATCTTGGGCACGAAGTCACACAGGCAGTGATCACAGTGCCTGCATACTTCAATGACAGCCAACGTCAGGCCACAAAAGACGCAGGTAAAATTGCTGGCCTGGAAGTATTGCGTATCATCAACGAACCCACTGCAGCGGCCCTGGCCTATGGAGTTGATAAGAATGAAAAAATTGACCGCAAAATTGCTGTTTACGATCTTGGCGGCGGTACTTTTGATATATCTATCATTGACATTGCTGTGGTGGATGGCGACAAACAGTTTGAAGTTTTATCCACCAATGGTAATACGTCACTCGGCGGCGAAGACTTTGACCAGCGTATCATTGACTATCTAATTGCTGAATTCAAGAAAGACACAGGTGTTGATCTTGCCAAGGATGCAATGGCCCTGCAGCGTCTCAAAGAAGCAGCAGAGCGCACAAAGATTGAACTGTCAAACAGCACACAAACCGATGTAAACTTGCCGTATGTCACTGCTGATGCATCAGGTCCCAAGCACATGAATATCAAGATGACTCGTGCCAAGTTTGAAAGTTTGGTTGAAGATTTGGTTGAAAAGAGTCTGGAACCTTGTCGTCAGGCCATGCAAGATGCTGGTGTCAAACCTTCGGACATTGATGAAGTTATCTTGGTTGGTGGTCAAACACGTATGCCGCGAGTACAAGAGGCAGTTGAGAAACTGTTTGGTCGCGCTCCACGCCGTGATGTCAACCCTGACGAAGCAGTGGCTGCTGGTGCTGCCCTGCAAGGTGCTGTGCTGGGTGGTGATCGCAAAGATGTACTGTTGTTAGATGTAACTCCCTTGAGTCTTGGTATTGAGACCCAAGGCGGAGTGTTTACCAAACTGATCAGCAAGAACACCACCATACCAACCAAACACAGTCAGGTGTTTAGCACAGCCGAAGACAATCAACCAGCTGTGACCATCAAGGTTGGTCAAGGTGAACGAGAGCTCTTCCAATACAACAAATTACTTGGAGAGTTTAATCTTGAAGGCATTGCGCCAGCACGTCGAGGTCAGCCACAGATTGAAGTCACGTTGAACATTGATGCCAATGGTATTTTACATGTTGGTGCTCAAGACAAAAACACTGGCAAAGAAAACAACATCACCATCAAAGCCAACTCAGGACTCAGTGATGCTGAAATTGCACAGATGGTCAAAGACGCAGAAGTCAATGCCGAGTCAGACAAGAAGCAACGCGAGTTGATTGATGTACGCAATCAAGCCGATGCTGCTGTACACAGTATCAACACTCAGCTTGAAGATCATCAGTCACACATCACTCAAGAACAACGCACGGTGATTGAAGATGCTGTGAAGTCAGTTGATGCTGCAAAAAACAGTGATGATGCGGATGCTATTCGTCAGGCCATCACAGCATTGTTTGAGTCAGCAAAACCGTTAATGGATGCCCAGCAAAAGGCAACTCCAGAGTCTGCTGCAGATGACACCGTGGTTGATGCAGATTTCAAAGAAACAAAGTAATTGCAACGGCCCAGCATTGCTGGGCCTTTTTGACTGTGCCTTGCCCAATCTTCGGTAAATACTAGACTATGATGGGAGATTATATTGATCAAATTTATAATAATAATGACGGTGGCCTTGTTGGCTACGCCGTCATACGCCAAACATAAACATAAACATCACCGTCACCTCAAACCTGCAGCAGTAAAAAAACATTCCACACCAAAAGCAGTTAACAAAATCAGTACCTGGGCGTATGATATAACCAACAATGTCACATTGCAAGGCAATGGAGTTGCTGTGATCCGACCCATGGCCAGTTTGACAAAACTAATGACAGCAATGGTGAGTCTAGACGGTGATCCAAATCTTGATCATCGCTATGGATCGCAGTCACGTGAAACACTTTTTAGAGCATTGTTGGTTAGATCCAACAACGAAGCAGCTGAAACTCTGGCCAGAAATTATCCAGGCGGCCGGGCAGCATTTCTTGATGCAATGAATCACAAGGCAGTGACATTGGGCATGTTGGATACGCATTTTGATGATCCATCGGGTCGCATCAGTACCAACGTCAGCACAGCACAAGATGTTGGACACATGTTGATGGCAGCAAGTCGGTACGCAGAGATTCGCAGAATTTCTACATATCAACATCTGGAACATACTCAAACTGTTCGAGCCAAACGTCGAACAAAAACAGTACATGTGGTTGAAAACAACACCAATGTAATGGTACTGCAGGCATTTCCTGACATTGTTGTCAGCAAAACTGGATTTACCAATCCTGCAGGGTACTGTGTTGGAGTGGTAGTCGAGCAAGGCACAAGTCGCTACGCAGTGGTGGTCATGGGTGCCCGAAATCGTTACGATAGATTTGACCATGTAAAGGAAATCATGCATAATAGTATCATGACTAACGGACATCAACATCGCAATGGTCGACAACAAGTTGCCAGCATCAATTGATTCAAAATATCAGCACCCAGTTCGGGGCATTGGTATTGAAGTTGCGGCCGAGGTAGTTGAGGAGTTCGGGCTACCCGGAGATCGATACATTACCACGTTTGAAAAGAATTCAATAACACTTCGATTCCAGCGATCTGATGATGCTGTTTTTTGTGCCTTAAAATTCCAGTAAGGATCAAATGATAATACTAAAACCCGAACAATGGCAAAATGTTATCAAACCGCGACTTGTGCAGGATCACGGTGCAAAGATCATGATTAGTTATGTGTGCCGGCGTGAATTGGGATTCACTGTGCGTGAACACAAGGGTTGGGTTGATAATCCCAACTATCGGTCTGAAATGTCTGCGCATGGGGCCAGAATAGAAGAAATTGAAAATCGTCGCAGTGGGCCACATTCCACCGAAGAGGCAATAGAATGGCTAATGATGACCGCGCCCAGCAAAGGTGAGCGAGTAAATCAGATCTGTCTTGATTTCTATAATGATGCAGCTGAAACTTACTTTAGACTGCGATATCTGTAGTCATGCCTTACCAAGGCTATAGTTTTCGGTTTGAAGGAACACCTGAAGAGGTAATCACTCATGTGCGTTGGTGTAGAGGCAATCTTGGCACAGTGGGCACAGACTGGGATTTTGCTTCAAACAGTCTGGGAAAAGTTGTCACAGTTTGGATTGTCAAAGAGCAACATGCATCGTGGTATAGGTTGAAATTTGCTGCTGTGGTAAAGCTGAATAATTAACAAAACGCGGGGTTGGCATATTGGTTGTGTCCCAGCCTTCCAAGCTGGTTAAACGAGTTCGATTCTCGTACCCCGCTCCAAATTTATATGATACTAATAGCCGGTGACAGTTGGGGGTGTGGCGAATGGTCTTCTACTGAAGGTATCACTCACGGTGGTCTAGCACAGCATTTGATTGACAACAATCTACCAGTGGTCAATATTAGTCTGCCCAGCGGCAACAACGATGAAGTCGTTTCTTACACCAAGTTCTTTTTAAAAAACAACCGGCATTTAAAAATTTCCAAAGTTGTTTTATTTCAAACTGATATTTTACGAAGGCCCAATCCTCCAGATTTATCCCGTGGTTGGCTGGATTTTAGAACAGCATCGTGTTACGGATATTTCAATAGAATTCAAGACTTGGCACGAAGCTTTGAGATACAATTCTTAGTGGTAGGAGGGCTGGCAGACATTGCAATATCAGAAGAAGCACTAAGTCTTTTACCAAATGTATCAATAGCATGTCAAAGTTTTACAAATTTAATTTTTAACGATTGTGCTGACATTGCCAACCCAATCACAAGTAATTTTGGATATGATTGTATTCACGGCATTAACAAAATAAAAAGCTACTCTACAGCAGATGACATTGAAATACTACTGTCTGATATAGAAGAGCAACGACAAAGACAAGATGTTATAAACAGCAACAAACAGTGGTTCCCAGATGGTTCTCATCCTGGGCGTGATGCACATAAAAAACTCTTTGATTATTTGATATCCAATAACTATCTTAAATAGTAAATTGGAGTGTGAACATGGGAACCGAGCAGTTATATTTTGTAATAGGGTTTTTACTTGGCACAATACTCACAGGCTGCATGGTGATATTTGCCTATGCATTATGGCAAGAATACTTGTTTAAGCCAAAAGATGAAACTGAATCTTGAAGATTTACTTGATACTTTGACATTTGTGCTGTTGGTAATTGCACTTGCAGCATGGATCTATCATTGGTATCAAGTAATGCATTAAAGAATTGTTGTAATTCCTTTAGAGTAAAGGCATTCTGGACGTGGGTTCGACTCCCACCTGGTCCACCAGAAACATATTTGCAGACCGTGCGACTCTTTGTGAAAAGGACCGTACTGCAGGACGAAGTATGTTTCTGATGGGCCAGACCTGGCTTCGACAGGGTGAGATAGCAAAGAAGGCAACACGCCAGGCGATGGACGTAATCCAAGCAAACTAGTAACTGCAAACGCAGCTAACGACGAGGTTTTCGCTCTCGCAGCGTAATCTCCGGGGCAACTATGCCTTGTTACCAAAAATAGTAGGCCCGCTTCGGCGGGCTTTTTCACAAATGTAACACTGCTGTAATACGTACCGCCTTAAATATTTGTTCAAGCACAACAGTCCATGACAACAAAAACATATCGCAGTGTATTCATTTCAGATGTTCACCTTGGCACCAAAGATTGCAAGGCCGAACAACTCAACAATTTTCTCAAACACACCACCTGTGATACATTGTATCTAGTTGGCGATATCATTGATGCCTGGAAAATAAAACAAAACAAATGGCGGTGGAAACAAAGCCACACCAATGTAGTGCGCCGTGTGCTGGGCTATAGCAAACGTGGCACACGAGTTGTCTACGTTGCCGGCAACCATGACGAATTCCTAAGACCATTCATGCAGTATGGCATAGGGTTTGGCAACTTTGAAATAGTTAACCAATGCGAACACATAGGTGCTGACGGACGACATTATCTAGTCACACATGGTGACTTGTTTGATGGCATCACTAGACTGGCGCCATGGCTATCGCTGCTAGGAGACAAAGCATATGATTTTATACTCACACTTAATTCCCGCTTTAATTGGATTCGCCACAGGCTCGGCTTTGGTTATTGGAGTCTCAGTTTATATCTTAAAGGTCGAGTCAAGAAAGCGATTGATTTCATCTTTCAATTTGAAAAAAATCTAGCCACATATTGTAAGAAACGTGGCTACGATGGTGTAATCTGTGGACACATACACAAAGCAGAAATAAAAGAAATAGATGGTATTGTGTACATGAACGATGGCGACTGGGTTGAATCATGTACTGCACTAGTAGAACACCATGACGGTCGCTGGGAAATTATAACTTGGACACAGGAGCGAGATGATGTGGCTGATGATATTGATAGCAGTACACGTGAACGATCCCCAGGATCAACCCGGAAGGATAGAGTTGGAATTCACTGATCGCACTCAGTGCGAACGAGTTCTTAAAACTATGCGTTACGATTTTAAATTCAAAAGTTTCCGAGTGGAGGGGGCATGTCAGCAAAAACAATCTTGATAGTCACAGATAATTTACCGGACCAGATCAATGGCGTTGTCACAACATACAAAAATATTGAAGCGTGTGCGATTATGGACGGTTATCGGGTTGTTTACATTACTCCCGGGGACTTCAGCTACATTAGTTGTCCTCGCTACAACGAACTCAAGATTGCCTATCCGCGGGCGATGGGCAAGAAGATTGAGGAGATCAATCCGGATCATATCCATATCGCCACCGAGGGTCCTATTGGTCTGTCTGCTAGAAAATATCTTTCAAAACGTGGTTATCGCTACAATACTGCTTATCATACTAAATTCCCTGAAGGACTCAAAAAACTTTTTGGAATTCCTGAAGCCCTTACTTGGCCTCTAATACGTTGGTTCCACAAACACTCAGGCAAAGTATTGACCACAACTGATACCATGGTACAAGAGTTAAAGGATCATGGGTTTGATGGTGAACTAGTTTCTTGGACTCGTGGAGTGGATCGCAATGTATTCAATCCATCAAGTCGAACACAATCACGGCGTGGCCCGGTACTGTTATGTGTGAGTCGCATCAGTCAAGAAAAAAATTTAGATGACTTTTGTAAACTAGATTATCCTGGTGCAACAAAAATCATGGTGGGCGATGGACCATACCGAGAAGAACTAGAACGTCGTTATCCTGATGTGCATTTTGTGGGTTTCAAAACTGGAGAACGATTGGCCACGTACTACGCCAATGCTGATGTATTTGTATTCCCCAGTCAGTGGGAAACATTTGGTATTGTGATGATTGAAGCCATGGCCTGTGGCACACCAGTTGCGGCTTATCCATGCGCTGGTCCTTTAGATGTTGTTGATCCTGGGGTCACAGGATACCTTAGTTTAGACTTAAAGCATGCGGTAGATGAGTGTTTGAAACTGGATCGTGCCGCTGTGGAAGCCGGCAGTCAGCGTTGGTCATGGCAATCTGCCTGGACAATTTTCCGTAACAATTTGGTAGAATTGATTTAGATTTTGTAATGCTGTTGTAATATTAATGTGTTTAAATAATGACTGCAGAGCAACATCGTCTGCTTTACTTTTAAGGACAACTTATGAAACGACTTATTGCAGCCGTATTGATCTCACTAACAGGGGCGGCATTCGCAGCAGATTTAACAGGCGCTGGCGCTACATTTCCCTATCCAATTTATTCTAAGTGGGCCGAAGCCTACAAAGCAGCCACAGGCATTGGCCTGAACTACCAAAGTATCGGATCCGGTGGTGGCATACGTCAAATCAAAGCCAAGACTGTGGACTTTGGCGCCAGTGACATGCCATTGAAGCCAGAAGAATTAGACAAAGAAGGATTAATGCAATTCCCTGCAATCATTGGCGGTGTTGTTCCAGTCGTCAATCTTGATGGTGTACAACCTGGTGAATTGAAACTGACCAGTGACGTAATTTCCAATATTCACTTGGGTAAAATTACCAAGTGGAATGACCGAGCAATTGCCGAACTCAATCCTGGTGTCACACTGCCAGCAATCAACATCACCGTGGTGCATCGTGCAGACGGATCAGGTACAACATTTATTTGGACAAACTATCTAAGCAAGGCAAATGCCGAGTTCGCCAAAGCAGTTGGTGAAGGTTCTGCTGTGAAATGGCCAGTTGGTGTAGGCGGCAAAGGCAACGAAGGTGTTGCAGCCAACGTTCAACGTGTCAAAGGTGCATTTGGTTATGTAGAATATGCATTTGCCAAGAAAAATAAAATTGCTCATGCACAATTGAAAAATCGTGATGGTAACTTTGTACAACCAGACGACAGCACATTCAAAGCCGCAGCGGCCAACGCAGACTGGAACAATGCTCCGGGCATGTATCTGTTGCTGACAAACCAAACTGGCAAAGATGCTTGGCCAGCAACTGGTGCTAGTTTTATTATTATGCATCGTCAACAGGCAGATGGCTTGACTGGTCGTGCCATTCTAAAATTCTTTGATTGGTCATACAAGAATGGCGGCAAGATGAGTGAAGAGTTGGAATATGTCCACATGCCTCAATCAGTTATCAAGTTGGTTCAAGACAACTGGAAAAAAGAACTCAAAGACCCAAGTGGCCAACCAATTTGGAAATAAAGTACTTGACAACCTTCAACACACTGTAGTATAGTGTTGAAGGTTCAATTTAAAGGAAAACGTAATGAAAAAATTTAAACTACTAACAGTGTCACTGGCAATCGCTATGTCGTTTGCCGGATTGGCGCAGGCAGATGAGTACACTGACACGTTGGACATTCTTTTGCAAAAAGGAATTCTATCTAAGCAGGAACACGCTGCCAAAATTGAAGCACACAAAGATCGTTTGGAAAACAAAGAATTCCAATCATCTAGAATTGACAAAGATGTCAAGGACAGCAATAACTATCGTTTGAGCCGTGTCAATGATGGTTCTGTAATGGAAAATGGTCTGGGTATCAAGTCAAAAGATGGCAATACCACAGCACAATTTACTGGTCGTATCCACATGGACTACAGGCGTTACACTCCATCGTATAGTTCAGGTCAAAGCACTGACCCATATCAAGATGCACTTGAAGTACGTCGTGGACGTTTTGGTGTGCGTGGACAGATTGCCAAAGACTTTAAATATCTGCTGTTGGCAAACTTTGGTAACGATGTTGGTGCAAGTTCAACCACATCAACCATTGATGAGTTCTGGGTAAACTATGCTGCTGTTACAGAAGCACAGATACAAGTTGGGACATTCAAGATGCCGTTCAGTCTTGAACAGTTGACAAGTTCCAACAACATCGACTTCATGGAACGTAGTCTAATTGGCCAGACCGAAGGCGAATTTATTCCTGCCAAAGAAACTGGTGTGATGTTACATGGTATTCCCAAAACAGGATTCACGTATGCATTGGCACTGAGTCGTGGTCGTGCCAACAAAAGCACTGCTGTTGATGGTGTAGATTTTGTTGGTCGTGTGACAACAAACGTTGCTGAAGTGATTCAGAACAAAGACTTTGTGGCACACTTGGGTGCAGCATACAGCACAGGCAATGTCAAGACCGGAGTTGCTCCTGCCAGTGGACGTACTGAAGGACGTCAGCAAAGTGCATGGTTCACAGGTTCATCCGCATTGAGTGGTGACACGGCACGAACACGTCAAGGCCTTGAAGCAGCATTTGCCTGGAAGGGCTTGAAACTGCAAGGTGAGCAATTTGTCTTTAACTATGATCCAGCTACAGGCACAGACAAAGAGATCACTGGACACTATGTTCAAGCAATCTATAACATCACTGGTGAGAGCCACAACTACAAAGATGGTACATTTGGTTGGATCAAACCCAACTCTGCTTATACCAGCGGTGGACGAGGCGCATGGCAAGTTGGCGTAAGAGCCAGCGAGTTCAATGCTGAAGATATCACTGTGGCAACAGGTAAAGCAAACAAAGCAACATCGCTCACTTACGGTGTTACTTGGTTCTTAAACGACAATGTACGTTTGATGGCAAACTTTGTTGACACTAAATTTAACAGCCCAGTTGGTACATCTGGTGCTCGTGTAGACGGTGAAAAGGCAGTGATGCTTAGAGGTCAAGTCAGCTTCTAATCTATGAAATCGGGCGCAAAGATTGGGCGATCACTGGAACCCGTAACCAGTAGCAACACAGGACTCTTAGGAGTCCTTTTTGTTTGAGCTAAATATCATTAACCTAGCCGATAATTATGAACAACACAACCCCTACAAATATGGACAACAAAACTCCCACAAAACTAGACATCGCTGAACGCATTTTTGACAATGTGTTGAGATTGGCTTGGCTAGTTTTTATCATTAAAATAGTATTCTACGGATATTGACATGCGCGGGCGCATAGCCTTGTTTGTACATCAGCCACGATGTTCAGTACAGAGTGGCAACGGGGTCATGCGAGCTCTTGAGCCATACTATAACTTCAAACTGTTTACTCGTCACGAGCTAGAAGATGACTTTTTTGACGACGTTGACATGGTTTGTTTCCCTGGTGGGATAGGAGACTCAGACAGTTACGATTTCCTAATGCGTCAACATGCTCAACGCATACGCAATTTTGTGGCTTCGGGTGGTAGATATCTAGGCATCTGCATGGGTGCATACTGGGCCGACACAGATTATTTTGGGCTGCTAAATGACGTCAGAGCAGTGCAATACATTCGACAACCCAATACAGACACACGGCGTCCGCATGCCAAGCATATTTCAGTGACTTGGAACGACATGCCCACAAACATGTACTTTTATGACGGCGCTGCCTTTGTAGGCAACAACAACTTTGAAACTGTAGCACGTTATGCCAACGGTGACGCCATGGCTATTATACAAGATCGTGTGGGATTAATAGGATGTCATCCCGAAGCTGATCAGCATTGGTACAATTACTACACCTGGATGCGCAGACATTGGCACGGTGGACAACATCATCTTTTGCTTGACTTTGTTGACAAACTCATGCAAAGGTAGTATACTTTCAGTTATGAACATATACACCAACGCTCTTCCTCCTCAATTGTTTTCAAGACTTGTATCAACAATAAGTCATTCTGAATTCCCTTGGTATTTCAATAGTACTGCGTATGAACATGTCAATGAACCTCTACTAGGCTATAGTTACAGTCACTTGGCCTGGAAGGACGGACAAAGTAATAGTCCTATTGGGTCAATGATAGAAACGGTATTTTTAATGCTGGCCGATATAATGCAACAAGATGTTGACAAATTAGTCAGGGCCAGAATAGGATGCATTGGCGTAACCACAACACCACACCGACACTCCCCTCACGTTGATCTTGAGTACCCACATCAAACTGCATTGTTGTACTTGAATGACAGCGATGGCAACACTGAATTATACGATCAGTTTTATGATAATATCTCCCAGATTGGTAATCAAGATTATTTTCAAACTATAAAAAACGATATTTTGATAGCACAGTCTATCAGTCCTGAGGCCAACAAACTTGTTTGCTTTGATGGGTTTCGTTATCACAGCAGCGCAACACCCACCACTGTGCCAAGAAGACTGGCAATCAATTTCAACTATACCCTCAAATAATCAACCCAGGCAATTAAATTTGCCTATTGATTCAATAAAAAAATATTCAAGAAAAACCTATGGAAAACCACTTGACAATAGGTTTTATTTGACTATATAATTGCAGTGCAACACAAATTTTTTAAGGAGAATTATATGAAAACAGTAGGCGATAAATTAGAACCGTTTGTAATTACAGGTGTTAAGCCAGGACAACCAGAAGATGCTTTCTTCGACATCACAGATGAAAGTTTTGCTGGCAAGTGGAAAGTGATTGTTTACTACCCAAAGGATTTCACATTCGTTTGCCCTACAGAGATTGTAGCATACGATAAATTGGCACAAGATTTTGCCGACCGTGACGCAGTATTGCTGACAGGTAGCACAGACAATGAGTTCTGCAAAGTGGCATGGCAAAAAGCACACAGTGATTTACAGAAGATCACACATACACAGTTTGCTGATACACAACGTTGGAATCCAGAGACAGGTGAGAATCTTAACTTAATCGAACAACTAGGTATTTTCTATGCGCCAGCAGGTGCGGCATTACGTGCAACATTCATTGTTGATCCAGACAATGTTATCCAACACGTCACTGTCAATAACTTGAACGTTGGTCGCAGCCCCGAAGAAACATTGCGTGTGTTAGATGCATTGCAAACTGGCGAGCTATGCGCTTGTAATCGTACAGTGGGCGGGGAGACACTGTAATGAGTTATAAAGAGTTATTTGATTATCTAAAAAATAATCATTGTCCAACATGTAAAGGAAAATAAAATGAGTTGGGTTGATACAATAAAAGAAGGATTACCTGAGTATGCCAAAGACACTAAACTTAATCTGGATGCGGTCATCAATCGCAGCACTCTGGACTTGGCTGAAGCCAATGGCATTGCACTGGCAGCAGCAATGGCAACAGGCAATGGAAAACTTGTCAGCTTTATCCAGACTAATTTTGAAGATGCCACCGAGCGAGATGCGGCCTTGACTGCTGCTGCAATCATGGCACAAAACAATGTCTGGTATCCTTATGTTGAAATGGCCGATGATCCCAACCTCACCGGACTTCCAGCACAATTGCGTATGAATGCCATTGCCTCGCACGGCGGCACAACCAAGGCTAGATTTGAAGCATACAGCCTAGCTGCCAGCATTGTGGGCAAGTGTCACTTCTGTATCAAGGCACATTACGAAACCTTGAAGAAGGAAGGTTACTCAGTGGAACAACTTCGTGATATTGGTCGCATTGCTGCAGTTATTACCAGTGTGTCTCGTGTGTTGAATAGTTAAAACACACAGACAACTTTAATGATAATCACGATACGGACGCACTGCAACATCAAGTACAATAGTGGTACATACTAATGCAGTATGTTAATTTTCTAGGAGATTTAAAATGAAATGGACTACACCATCAGCTCAAGACATGCGTTTTGGTTTTGAGATCACTATGTACATTGCAAATCGTTAATCCAATATGCTTTGTCAAAACCCACTTCGGTGGGTTTTTCTTTGATTTTACACTGATATTGTGTTATAGTTAAATACTTCTCTATAAGGAACAACAATGCTAGATCAACATGGATTAGCCAGTCAAGTAGCAGCACAGCAGGTGGGAGGAATATTCAATGTGGTATTAATTGCCAGTCGCAGAGTGAGAGAACTAAAATCTGGATATGCGCCACACATAAAACCCGAACGTCATGGACACAGTGTCACTGCTATTAGAGAAATAGAAGAAGGGCATATTGGCAAAGAGTATCTATATCTCAACCAATTCCCCGCACAAAAATCATCTAAAGGACCCAAATGAAACCAGGTAAACATTTTAACCTATCAAAAACCAGCAAGCGAGTAATGGCGACATTGCTTGGTAATCAGAAACATGCATACAAATCAGCAATGATACAGGCCGAACTTGCAGCAGCAATTCAACCACGCCGTGAACGCCGCCCACCAGGAGCCACAGACAATGCACAATGACTTTAAAGTAGCCGACATTGACCTGGCAGCCTGGGGTCGCAGAGAAATTGCCATTGCCGAACAAGAGATGCCAGGCTTGATGAGTGTACGTGAGAAGTATCGTGATAGTCAGCCTCTTAGAGGCGCACGTATCACAGGTAGTCTGCACATGACTATACAGACTGCAGTATTGGTGGAAACACTTGTTGACCTTGGTGCTGAGGTGCGTTGGTCAAGTTGTAATATTTTTTCAACACAAGATCATGCTGCGGCCGCATTGGCTGCGCAGGGTATTCCGGTGTTTGCCTGGAAAGGCGAAACTGAAGAAGAATACTGGTGGTGTATTGAACAAACTGTACGTGGTCCCAACAGTTGGACACCTAACCTACTGTTAGATGATGGCCATGATCTCACAGCATGGGTTCACGATCGTCATCCTGATCTATTGCCCGGCATCATTGGAGTCAGCGAGGAAACCACCACAGGTATACATAAACTAATTGAACGTATTGCTGCAGGTACATTGAAGATTCCAGCAATCAACGTCAATGATTCAGTAACCAAGTCAAAGTTTGACAACCTGTACGGTTGCCGCGAAAGTCTAGTTGATGCTATCAAACGTGCCACAGATGTAATGATTGCCGGCAAGGTTGCCGTGGTATGTGGCTATGGCGATGTAGGTAAAGGATCAGCTGAAGCCTTGAGTGCATTGAACGCTAGAGTTTGGGTCACTGAGATTGATCCTATCTGCGCATTGCAGGCGGCCATGGATGGGTATGAAGTTGTGACCATGGACTATGCTGCGGGAATGGCCGACATCTTTGTCACTGCCACAGGCAATGTTGATGTGATTACTCGCAGTCACATGGATCACATGAAGAACAATGCCATTGTGTGTAATATTGGTCACTTTGACAGTGAAATTGACATTGCTGGGTTACAAGACCTGGTCTGGGAAGAAATCAAACCTCTAGTAGATCATGTTGTATGGCCTGATGGTCGTAGAATTATTGTGCTGGCCAAAGGTCGTTTGGTGAATCTGGGCTGTGCCACAGGACATCCTAGTTATGTGATGTCAAACAGTTTTACCAATCAGGTACTGGCACAGATTGAGTTGTGGACTAATTCATCAAAGTATTATGCCGTGGACATTTATCTTTTGCCAAAACATATAGATGAGGAGGTTGCCAGGTTGCATTTAGCTCACGTTGGTGCTACACTAACAACTCTTACTAACAAGCAGGCACAGTATATTGGTGTGCCTTTGGAAGGTCCTTATAAACCTGAAACTTATCGTTATTAATATGAGCAGACTTCAACTTTTGCACAGACCTTGGGTAGTGTTTGATCCCACAGATAAAAATCATCGCAAATATTACGCAGACTTTGTGCGTTTCAGTACCTGGGGCCGTTGCCCAGTACGATTTTTTGTAGATGATGACAGTGGTGATCTTATTACAATGATCCAAAGAAAGTTAGTAGATTACTACGTTCAAAAGGAATTTATGCGTTAACAAAATGTTAACTCATCCCTAAACCCCTAGCAAACACTAGGGGTTTTTCATTGAAATTTTGGTTGGCCATTAATTGTATTTGTTCTATAATATGGGTATAGTGAACGACAAGGAGTGTGTAATGCAAGCAGAACAAGAGCTGGTGTTTAATATTTTGAAGGACAGCCCGCAGTTTAAACGTGATCGTCATGGTGGTTTGTGGGATCGTGGCAGTGCAGACAGTTATTACCATCGCCCACGCAGTCCACATTGGTGGCCTGAAGGTACCGGTAATGGTGAAAAGATCGTGGACCTAACCGCTGCCGAACGTGCGGAATACAATGCAGGCTACGATTACAACGAACAGTTGGGCGACAAAAAGAACTACGGCTAACAGTTTGGTTGACCAATAATCTCCCATTTGCTATAATATGGGTATAGTAAACGACAAGGAGCAACGATGTTCAAGTTACTTTCTACTGCTAACCCAAAGATTCAAAAAGGCACCAAGTTTGGATATTTGAGCTTTATCTTGCATCTTGCTCCCAGTGATGTCAGCGGTTATAACACTTGTCCCAAGGCCACAGCAGGCTGCCGGGCAGCATGTCTCAATACAGCAGGACGTGGTGGTATGTTCAAGCGAGGCGAGACCACCAATGTGATTCAAAAGGCTCGCATACGCAAAACAAAAATGTTCTTTGAAAATCGTGCTGCATTTATGAGTGCGTTACTGTCTGACATCAATAAAGCAATTAAACTATCGGCCAAGGTAGGGCTGACTCCGGTGTTCCGTTTGAATGGTACCAGCGATGTGTCCTGGGAAAAGTATGAAATACTTGAAGGTCGTAACATTTTCCAAATGTTTCCAAACGTACAGTTCTATGACTACACCAAGGTTCTGGGTCGTAAGGTCAAGCATATTCCCAATTACCACTTGACATTCTCCAAAGCTGACGGCAATGACGCTGATGTGGCCAAGGCCTTGGAACAAGGTATGAATGTAACCGTGGTGTTTGATAAGATTCCTGAGACCTACATGGGTAAACCAGTTTTCAACGCAGACGAAACAGACTTGCGATTTTTGGATCCAACTGGTGTGGTACTTGGTCTCAAAGCCAAAGGTCGTGCCAAGAAAGATACGACTGGGTTTGTGATTATGTTGAAAACTGTTTGACCTTAAAATCTCAACATACTATAATAGATGTTCAGTAACTAATTACAAGGAGAAGCCTGTGTCAGAAACAAGAACCGTGTCCAGTAAGCAAGCTCGCAAATCTATCTTGCGGGCATTCAAAGTCAAACGCCCTATCTTTTTGTGGGGGCCTCCTGGCATTGGCAAAAGTGAACTAGTTGAAGGTATCACCGGAGATCTTGGTGGCTACATGATTGACTTGCGACTGGGTCAGATGGAGCCCACGGACATTCGTGGTATCCCATTTTACAACAAAGAACTTGGCAAAATGGACTGGGCACCACCGGTGGACTTGCCCGACGAAGAGCTTGCTTCACAATACCCTATCGTGGTATTGTTCTTGGACGAACTCAACTCAGCGGCTCCGGCTGTGCAGGCAGCGGCGTATCAGTTGATTCTAAATCGCCGTGTGGGCAGATATCGTTTGCCTGACAATGTTGTGTTGATTGCAGCAGGTAATCGTGAGTCAGACAAGGGTGTGACATTCCGTATGCCTACTCCGTTGGCAAATCGTTTTATCCACCAAGAAATGAAAGTGAAGTTTGAAGACTGGCTTGATTGGGCTGCTGAAAATAAAATCCACAAAGATGTTGTGGGTTACTTGAGCTTTGCCAAGCAAGACTTGTATGACTTTGACTCTAAGTCAAGCTCACGTGCATTTGCAACACCGCGCACATGGACTTTTGTCAGCGAACTGTTGGATGACGAAACAATGGACGATGACACCGCAGTAAACTTAATTGCCGGTACCATTGGCGAAGGCCTTGCTGTGAAGTTTCATGCTCATCGTAAAATTGCAGGTCGCATGCCCAAGCCTATAGATGTACTCAAAGGCAAGGTAGACACACTTGACGTCAAAGAAGTATCAGCAATGTATTCGCTGGTAATTTCAATGTGCTATGAACTCAAAGATGCAGTTGACAACAAGGTGTCAGAAAAAGAGTTCCATGACATGGCCGATAACTTCTTTATCTACATGATGAAGAACTTTGAAACTGAACTTGTGGTGATGGGTGCGCGAATTGCGTTGACTACGTACAACCTTCCGTTCCAGCCCAGCAAACTCAAACACTTTGATGCGTTCCACGAGAAATACGGCAAATACATTTTGCAAGCAGCAGGATAAGGCTAGAGTATCACAGTGAAACGATTGTTTACATTTGGGTGTAGTTTTACTCAGTATATGTGGCCAACTTGGGCTGATATCATCGGCCGAGAGTTTGATTATTTTGAAAATTGGGGGAAGCCAAGTCAAGGTAATCTTTTTATTTTTAACTCGGTAAACGAATGTGCAGTTAAAAATAATCTCAACGCCGATGATACAGTGGTTGTAATGTGGAGTGACATCTACAGAAATGACACATACAAAAACAACGTCTGGGAAGTTGCACCCGAACACGGAGTCAATCGTAATGCCATGGATGATAGAGGATATTTGATCCGAGATCTAGCATACATGAACGCAGCAAAAACCATGTTAGATCACTATGGTGTAACCTATTATTTTCTATCAATGGTTCCTGTGGCAATTATGCCCAACGATACCTGGTTGAACATTTTCTCAACTCAGTTTCCAAAATCAACTGAGTGCGACGATGTTGCAGAACACTACAAAGATACCGTGTCTCTACTAAGACCCAGTGTGTTTGAAACGGTGTTTAACTATGATTGGTTTAGTCGCCCGTTGATACCAGTAAATTGCAAAAGCATCAAACGTCCTCGAATAGATCGGCATCCATCACCACTTGAACATCTTGAATACTTGGATAAAGTATTGCCAGAAATCTCAGTGAGTGCTGCTACGCGATCCTGGGTCAATCTTGCAAACAGTCATGTATTGCAAGATCCCCGGGGCAAAGATCCATTTCAAATGGGAACATATAGACCGTGGGTACATTCGTTGAATGAAATTTGGCAAGCCAATAATGTCAACCGACTCTAATGTTGTTACCATACTAAATGTCAAATATTCTGATTACAATCATCGGCAGGTACTTGATCTTCATATTAGGATGCAACGAGATTTTGGTAAAGTCAATCAACGCTGGAGATTTCGTGTAGTAAGCAACGACGAGTATTGGAAGAACAAAGTTGTTAAATTTGAATATTGGTTTCAAGATGCTAGAGATGCAACTTTGTTTGCGCTGAAATACAGCGGTGAAGGTTTTTCAATTGACCAGTAATTGCGGATGTACTATAATAATAGAATACTAAGGAGGTAGCATGACTAAAGGCACAACAGAAAACACCAAAGAGTTGGCAAAGAAATTTGCTAATTTAATTGGCCCCATGGATCCTAAAATTGATCGTGAAGTTCGCGAACAGTTGATCACTGCACGTATTGGTTTGCTGTTGCGTTCTAGTTTTTTTGGTAATCTTGCAACGCGATTAAAACTCATCAATGCTGACGAATGGTGCTCCACTGCAGCCACAGACGGCAGAAACTTTTATTACAACTCGCGGTTTATTAAAATGTTGGGACCGCGAGAACTAGAATTCTTATTTGGGCATGAGGTGCTGCATGTAGTTTATGATCACTTTGGTCGCCGTGGTAACCGCGATCCACAACTTTGGAATGTGGCCAATGACTACTGTGTCAACGGTGACTTGGTAAAACACCGTGTTGGCGAAAAGATTACTTCAGTACCTTGCCTGTATGATACCAAGTACGATGGCATGAGTTCCGAGCAAGTCTACGATGAGCTCTATGAAAACGCAGACAAAATTTCCATTGAAGAGCTCTTGGACCGTTTAGTAGACGAACACATGGACGGTGAAACCGACGGTGATGGCAACAGCAACGGCGAACAAGATGGTAAGGGAGGAAAACGTCCCAAGTCAATGACTGCTGAAGAACGTCAACAACTGCGTGATGAAATCAAAGAAGCTATTTTGTCAGCAGCACAGGCGTCAGATGCTGGATCAATCCCAATGGGAGTGAAACGTATCATTCAGGACATGACCGAGCCCAAGATGAACTGGCGAGAGTTGTTGCGTATGCAGATGGAGTCAACTATCAAGAGTGACTATAGCTGGATGCGAGCAAGTCGCAAAGGTTGGCACATGGATGCTGTGATGCCAGGATTGAAGAATGATGAGATGATTGATATCTGCATAATGTTGGATGCATCAGGATCAATTGATAACTCCATGCTCAAAGACTTCCTGAGCGAAGCACAGGGCATTATGGACCAGTTTGGACAGTTTAAGATTCACATTGCTACATTTGACACCGAATGTTACAATGGCGTTTGGTATGACAGCGAAAACATGGATACCATGCTGGACTACGAAGTGTCTGGCGGTGGCGGTACTGACTTTGAGTGCATGTTTAGCTATCTCAAAGAGAATAACATTGAACCCAAGCGTTTGATTGTGTTTACAGATGGCTACCCATTTGGTAGCTGGGGCGATGAGAACTATGCCGACACACTGTGGATCTTGCACGGCACCAAAACTATTGTCCCGCCCTGGGGGCAATATGCATACTACGAAGAATCCACTGAACACTGATTTGCCCAAAATCGCAGATAATTTTAATTCTGCGATTTTTTTTGATTAAATATTAACATGGATACCACTACACAACCAACCCCCGAAATCACTACCCAAATCACGCTCAGTGATCTACAAAGTCTCAAAGTCTGCGTAGAAGTTGCATGTCAACGCGGAGCGTACCGAGCTGAAGAAATGCAGGCAATTGGCACAGTTTACAATACCCTTGCAAAATTTCTCAGTGCAGTAGCACCGCAGGCAACTCCAGCAGATGACTCGCAAGAGTCTGCAATGCAGCCAGTTGATACTCAACAAGAAGCCCAGTGAAACTGACCCACGATCCCATTCAGGACAGTGAGATCCAAGGCAGCATTGATAAAATTTTATCAAATTTATCATTGGATACTATTACAAGTGTCACTCACAGTGAATTGGATTTGCAATGGAGACGCTGGCTTCAGTCCAGCAGTTACAACACAATAATTGGCTTGGACAGTCTGCCATACTCGGCATTTTGTCCAGGCACCACTGATGCGTTTGGTGAATTCATTGCCAGATACTCAACGCATACAATTAGAGTAAGTCGCAGCGATTTTGTTGTCACTAAAATTCTAGCCCGAAGTTGGAATCGCAAATTAAAGTTCTTAGAGGATGGTCCGCTGGAAAACAATGACTGTGTTCTAATAAGTTTGCCATTCAGTGGCAACGGCAGTTATCATTCAACATGGCCCAATATCTTAGATCAAGCCGAAGAGTTAGATGTTCCAGTTTTTATTGATGCCGCATACTTTGGAATCAGCCATGATGTTGTGTATCCATTGAATCGAACCTGCATTAAAGATTTCACTGTGAGTTTGAGTAAAAATCTAGTGGGCAAGCCATTGCGACTGGGCATACGATTCACTAGAGATCGTGTTGATGACGGAATCACTGCAGGCCTACTAGGCAGTGATATATTTGATCGATTGAATGCTTACATCAGCATTGAATTGTTAAAAACTCACTCACACGATTGGTTTATTTCTAAGTACAAAAATCACAGTGATACAATTGCTAAAAATCTAGGGCTGTCTAACACGCAGACAGTGACATTGAAGATTGGCAATGAACCAATGACAGAATTTAAACGAGGCGATTTTGTCCGTGTTGTTATTTCGGACGAGCTTTCCAAGTTAGCAACAACAGACAATTTTTAATAGCAATAAAGATTATTGCTATATAACAGATGCACAGGAGATAAACATGGCATTTTTAAAACACATAGGTAAACACGGTGATCGCAAAGTAGCAATCGTGTTTAAAACAGTTCCAAATGAAGAGCACATGTGCTTGGTCATATACCCCGAGACTGTACAGTCGGCCTGGCACGATACCATCATGAAGGTGTTGGAATCGCCTGCTGGTCAAGAAGCTGCTGAGTTGGCTGATATTTTGCATCGCAATCTACTTCCAGACGGTCGTAACATTCTTGAAACTCTACATGTAGAAAGAATGTTGAAGCGAGTTCGCACTGATCAAATTGTAGTTACGCCAACCCCGCAGAGTTCAGTGCGACTTGACGAACTAAATCGCATGCTAAAGGAAATGAAGGATCCAGCCATGGCTCAGAAACGAGCAGCTGAAAATGCCAACCGTGGTATGGTTGATGGTCCTACAAAACGTGCAGCAGAAAATGCGTTTAAGTCCGGACAAATGCCACCAGTTCAAGGCAGTCCTGACGCACTGAGTGATCAAGACATTGCAGGCAATATGCTGGCCCAGGCCAAGCGCATGGAACTTGAAGCCCGAGGATTGGTCAATGAAGCGGCCAGAATGAAGAAAGAAGCCGAACGTTTATTCCCCAACGCCAAGGCCAAAGACACGCCAACAACAGTGATTTCCGAGTCAGCACCAAAGAAGACTCGCGGTCGTCCACCAAAGGTGTTGGCTGCCCATGAAGCTCAGTGATGATTTTGTGGAGAAGTGGGAACATATAATCTCTAGTGTGCATAAAACTAGTGTCCCACTTGAATGCATAAAAAAGGTTATAATAAAACTAGAAGGCCGTAAACGTAAAACTTTGAACTTTCAGAGTTTAAAGCGTCAAGGGCTTTCTATTGAAGAAGTAGAAACTCTACTGAACCGACAACTGGAAGAAATGGGAGATGAGGTTGTTGATCTTGAATTTATTGTAGATGTCAATGCAGTTGCTGAACTTGTTCAACCCGAAACCAATCGTATTTTAAATAATCTATGAAAGTTAGTTTAGTATCATACTCGCAACCAACCGAAGAATTTGAATCACAAGGCATACACGACGCACAAGAGCTAATTGCATTTTGTGCTCGTGTATCAAACCCAGCAAATCAGTTCAACACTGAAACTTCTGCAAAACTAATCAGATATCTGGTCAAACATCAACACTGGAGCCCACTTGAAATGGTGTCGGCCTGTGTTGAGATTGAAACCACTAGAGATATTGCTAGACAGATACTCAGGCACAGAAGTTTTAGTTTCCAAGAGTTTAGTCAACGCTATGCTGATCCAACAACGGATTTAGATTTTGTAATCAGAGAAGCCAGATTGCAAGATCCCAAAAACAGGCAGGCCAGCGTCAAGCTGGATCTCACTGCAGACTTTGAAGCTAGAGAAATTTCAGCTGAATGGTTTCGACTTCAGCAAGAAGTCATTGCCACTGCTCAACGAGCCTATACCTGGGCCGTGGACAATGGTATTGCCAAGGAACAAGCTCGTGCGGTATTGCCCGAAGGTAATACTGTGTCAAGACTGTACATGAACGGTACCTTGCGTAGTTGGATTCATTTTATTGAATTACGCAGTGGGCATGGTACTCAGTTAGAACATCAAGAAGTAGCGCGAGCTGTGGCCACTGCCATTGCTGCAGTGTTTCCAATGACTGCGGAGTTTGTCAATGGCGATAGCATATAGTAAACACTGGCCCAACCAGCTTCCGGAAAAATTTAAATTTCACAACAATCCACGAATTGCCATGCACACTCGTACAGTTGTTTTGCACACCTTTAGTATTGGAGATGTTGAAGATCCCATGCTTTATGCATCGCACCCCATACACAAATGGCAACAATCAGAAAAAGGCCAGTGGTGTATGGAAAACTGTGAAGGTGAAGTTTACTTCTGCAGTTCAGCTGATCCAGTGTCACTTGGATACAAAATTGTCTTGCAAGGCGAGATGAGTGAAAAAAACTATACGTTTTTTAAATTGAAGTGGGCCGACACTTCTGCCCAACGCTGATCCAACCATTGCCATTCATATGTTGATTGAAGTTTAGCCAAGTTGCCTTGGCAAACATTATAATAGTCAACTCCGGCCTGCGCACCAAGTTGACTATACTGTCCATTGACCCCGTTTGATCCTTCCAACCACATTTCTAATCTATACTCAGTTTCAATGTCTGCGGTTTGACTCAAGTAGTATTTTAATTTCACTGCTTCTCTAAATGCAGTTCTCCAGGCCATTTGAGGATCAGCATTGTAAGTGGCCGTACCTGACACCGTGGGAACTATTGCATGAGGCTTTTCCAATGTAAAGTCAATTCCTGCACCCGATGTTTCAAGCACCAGACGTTGATTGTAAGCCACCACAGCCATGTGACCGTAACACAGTCCTGTCACAGGATTTTCAGCATGGAACACATAATGCTTGGCTGCCTGCAAACGATCAGGTTGCCAATTCCATTTAAAATCTTCACTGACTCGTAGTTTGGCTGGAACAAAAAAGTACCAGGGGCGGCCGGCTATTAACGCTGCTTTGTGTTGACTTGCAACTCGGCCTTTTACTTTGTCTATGCGTCTTACTTGATGATATTCTTTTGTCACTTGTCTAAGATGTTCCCAGTTTTCTTCAGCACAGCTTTCTCCGTTACTGACAAACACAATTGGCAGTATTGGATCAGTACCTGCGCTGTAATCTTTCATTATAAATGGATAATCATAGGCCTGTGTTTTGATAGATGTCTGTGCTTCTCTTGGAACTACCACTGAGCTGGCACCTCTGCTCATGGGAATAATAGCCTTGTAGACATTTCGCCATAGACTCATTGTTGGAACATCCATGACAAAGAAGTCATCGGTAAAAAGTTCCATGGGCCATGTAAACTCGTGATTCTTTATCACCTCAACATGCGTGTCCTGTTCGTGAGTATGCTGTGGCATGGGCAGTCTAGGCACAGATTTGTCAGCAATGTAGTTTAGATTGTACCAATCTAGGATTTCTACTTTGCCAAGTTGCTGCCGAGCCGATGGCACATGCATGTAAAAAGTGTCACCTTGAATTTGTTCATTGCTGGCAACTACATGCAACATCTCAGCCTGCCACGCACTGGAATGCCAACTAAAATCAAAATATTTGTAATCACAGATACTAGAACACACCCAGACAAACTCAGATTCAGCAGCATGCGCCACACGCTTTAGTGTATCAAGATAGTTGTCAACGTATCGGACTTTTTTGTGATAGTTGATAGTGGGTGGATCTGGATTGCCATGATCAATGTATATGATTTCTTGCGATGACTTTCGGAATATTACGTCACTGTGATAGTTGGTATCAGCGAATCCTTGCTTGGGCACTAAGTGTGTACCACCATCTTGTTGATGCTGACTGGGCCATACATGTCTTTGATGAGATTCCCACGACACTGGTTCCCAAGTAAAATCAAAGTCAGCATCATCATAGTCCGATAAGTAGTTCACTATCCAAAAAAACCTTGTACGACTTAGTTGTTGAGCTTGTTCTAAAGAATCAACTTTTCTTTCATGAGGAAAGAGATTTGGTTTTTTGTCAAAGTAAAATACATCGAACATCTTACTATTATATATTAAAACACAATGCAGTTCAACCTTGTTTTTGATCAGTTTGAAAACAACTACCCCTATCCAAATCTAGCAAAGTATGTAGATACATCACCTGGCGATCAAGCTCTATGGTGTGCCTATCCGTTTGTGGTGCAATCAAGGCTATTAAAGTTTTGTCAAACCCATGACTTTCCTGTGCAGTTTTGGCACATTGATCAACAGTTTCCAATTGATAGCTGGTATATGATTGCGTTTGCCTACTATCACTTTGACATAGATTATTTTAACATACTGCCCAATCATGTCAAACTGTTGTTGCGTGAACGGAAAATTAAATTGTTATTCTACTATCACGAAGGAGACAATCCTGCCAACATTCAACAAGACTTGATGACAAAGTGTGTGCGTAATCAATTTGACAAACAGTGCTGGCGTTTGATCTCCGCTAATTCTGCTGCAGATGTTTGCTTTAACGATCATGAATTGTTCTACTGGCAAGCCAATGCCAGGCATCCTGCACTGCCATGGAACCCCAAATCAAAACAACAAGAGTTCACCGCATTGAACCGAGTTCACAAGTGGTGGCGTGCTACTGCCATGGTTGATTTGCACAGAGTGGGCGTACTTGCCAACTCCTACTGGAGTTACGGAGGTGTTGACAACAATGATCAATTTGATGATAACCCTATAGAAATAGACAGCGTTGATGGACTTAGACAACAGGTCTGTGATTTTTTAGAATATATTCCATACTCGTGTGATGCATTGACGCTGGACGATCAAAATCGCCACGGAACGTTGGTACCCGAACACTTCAACAACAGTTACATACATCTGGTATTGGAAACATTCTTTGATGCTGATCAAAGCGGCGGAAGTTTTTTAACTGAAAAAACGTTCAAACCAATCAAGCATGCTCAACCTTTTGTGTTGATTGCACCTCCAGGCAGTTTACAACTGCTGAGAGACCTTGGGTACAAAACATTTGATGCAGTTATTGATCCCAGTTATGACGCCATTGTCAACAACACGCAACGCTGGCAATGCATTAGAGAACTGCTGCTGCAAATTCAATCACAGGGTGTAGACGAAATATCTAGAGCTTGTGCAGATGATGTGATACATAATCAACAACACTTTTTATCAACAAAGTTTGATAGAATTTACCAACTTTACAGAAACTTACATGAACCAAGTCAATAGTTTTACCAGCTGGCAACCGCTTGAAGAAGTCATTGTAGGACGAGCCTATGATCCTGACTATTTTGAATTTATAGACAACCCGCAAGTTCGCAATCAGTTACAACAGATTCTTCATGAAACTGCCGAAGATCTTGACAACCTACAAAAGACTATAGAACAATACGGAGCTCAGGTGCGTAGGCCATCACTGCCTGACAAAGATCAATTCCAACGACAACAGATCAACAATGTAGGAGTGCCACTACCACCACTTACCCCAAGAGATTGGCAAATCACCTTGGGCAATAAACTGCTGCGCATTTTACCCATGACAGAACTCAATGAAATTTGTGCTGACTATGGTGATGCAGTTGTCAATCCGCACGGTGAACATTGGAATCCTGATTGCGTATTGAATGGCGCATCAGCAAGTTGTATTGTACGTGTAGGTCGTGATGTGTTTTTTGACAACAGTGATTATCTCAAGCCCGAACAAAGTCGTTGGATCATTGACAACATACTTGGCTCTGATTATCGCATACACGAAGCTGTGACAGACGGGCATGGAGATGCTGTGTTTGCCATACTCAAGCCCGGCGTAATACTGTCAAGCAAACACGATGTCAACTTAAATTTCAATCAAGACTTTCCAGGCTGGGATGTTTGCAAGGTCTGGGACTCTAGTATCTGGGCCGCAATGGCTGTAGGGAAATTCAAATATGACACCAACCCCGGTGCATGGTACGTGCAAGGACAAACACCCACACCAGAGTTTACAGAGTATGTCAACACTTATCTCAACAAGTGGACCGGATATGTTGCCGAAACAGTATTTGATGTCAACTGTTTGGTACTAGATGAAGAGAATGTAATTTTCTCAGCCTACAACAAAACTGTGTTTGACTTCTGCGAACGGCATCGCATCAATCCTATTATTTCAGAACTGCGTCACAGTTATTTTTGGGATGGTGGAGTAAGTTGCTGCACCCAAGACATCAGGCGCAGCGGCGGACTTGAAAATTATCTTTAACCTTCAAACTTGTGCCAGTCATCGTCGGGCCCGGTGACTTCTTCAGCCGTCAGCGATAGTGGCCATCCCGGCGGCCAGGCCACTACACTAAACAATGCAGTGTGTTGAAATATGTCTTCTGAATTCTGATTGAAGTTTTTGGGATTGTAGTTCATACACTGCAGCCAGTACAAACGATAATCAAACTGTTTTAGAAAGTGCCAGATCTCACTAAATTGTTCGGTTTCATGGGCTTCGTACACAATGCAAGGCACTGATTCGGCAATTTTTTTCTCACAGCCCAGTAGCACATCAAGTTCGCAGCCTTCTACATCAATTTTTATTAGATTGGGTATAGGTATATCAAGATAGTCCAATGCCATCAAGTCTACTTCAACTCCGCGATCATGCTTTGTTGACATTGTTCCATAGTTGCCAGGTTCTTCGGGATTAAAATCATCAATGAAAATTTTTCCAAAACTGTTGCCAACAGCAGTTTGTCGGCAGTGTACATTTGTCAAGCCTTGAGTATTTTGTTTTAACAAAGAATAATTGCGAGGATTTGGCTCAAACGCATAGACCTGAGCACCAGTTGATGCCAGTGCTGCTGAATACACTCCTATGTTGGCACCCACATCATAAATTGTATAACGTTGATCAGCTACCCAAAGTAAAAAATCAAGTTCTGTTTGGCCATACTCACCGTACAGTTGTAAACTACGACCTATGACTTCATCGTTGTTGTAGTAATAAAAATTATCTCTATATCGTGTTTTAGTGGAGGATATCATTAACTCAGTACCTTTACTTTGTATAACTTTTCAAATCTATCTGCGTCAGTACGATCGTTGACCATGGGCTCTCCGCGCACATTTAAACTTGTGTTGAGCAGCATTGGGCATCCTGTGCGAGCATACCATGCTTCTAACAGTTGTCGGATTCCTGAGCCATCTGCTGGTACCGTCTGTACTCTACTGGAGCCATCAATATGACAGATAGCAGGATACAGGTTAGGTACGCGACAACGAGCGACTGACTGCATATAGCGGCTATTATTCCACCCATGGGGGAAATCAAAGTACTGATCAGCCACCTCTTCCAGTATGACTGGGGCAAAAGGTCTAAATTTTTGACGTCGCTTAATTTCATTGACACGGTCCTTTATATCTGCACCACGAGGATCTGCTAACAGACTGCGATTACCTAAGGCCCTAGGCCCAAACTCTGCGCGACCACTAGCAACACCAACAATACCATCAACCAGTAAACTATCAAGAATGGCATCAACAGGATATGCACCAGGTATATCATGCCCAAGATAAGCGTTGCGCCAATTAAGGCGATGCCCAGTAACAAGAGCTGCGGCACCAAGACTACTACCAGCATCGCCAGGGCTAGGAACAATCCAAATATGATCATACACTCTTCCCAAAAGTCTATTTGCCACACAGTTAAGAGCAACTCCGCCAGAAAAAACTAAATTTCTACAATTTGTCAGACGGCGAGCTAGCCGCATGACAGTCATTATCATTTGTTCAGTGAGGTGCTGCCCGGCTGCGGCTAAATCAACCTTGGCTGCACTGGCTTGCCAGTCAGCATCTATTCCTAGATGCAAGTTTTGTGTGAGTTTTATTTTGTTCATGTCACGAACAAACTGTTTACTCATTGTAGGATACAAGGCTCGCCCGTTGCCAAATGCTGCCATTCCCATGGTGATATATTCTTCATCCATGGGTGCTAGTCCCACATGTTGAGTCAACGCCGAGTAAAACAATCCAATGCTATGAGGGTAACTTTGCGACCAGACTCTACGATAATGAGCTTGATCATGTTGATCAAACTCTGCCTGAAATATACTGATGGTGTCAAATTCACCAATGGCGTCTATCACTACAACTGCAGCCCGATCAAACGGTGATGTTTGGAAACCTGCTGCTGCATGACTCAAGTGATGTGGGAAGCTATGTAACTTTTTTCCTGTGACAAAATCTTCACCAAGGCACTGTGACAGCACAGTTTTAACTCGCCATGGCCCAGTGGGAGTTTGTCCACTGCGAAGTTTTTGCAGTTGATGCAACCATGGACGTTCATAGTATGCAATAGACCCAATGTCGTAGTGTCGCAGTTCCTTGACCAAGTCAGGGCTTATACCTGCATCGTTTTTGAGTTTGCTGTAGCGTTCACTGTGAGCTGCAAATAGTATGTCACCGTTGGCGTTGACGACGCTGGCCGCGGCATCGTGAAACCCGGCACTTATTCCTAGTATATTCATTTATATATAAACGGATCTCTTTTACGAAGTTCGCGAAGTTTTTTTCTGTAACGTATTTCTAGTACGATTCTGTAATATAAATTTTTAAGCCAGTTCATTGTGTATCCTTGATTGGTAGCGGTAGCCAGGGCGAAGCATATCTATTTGTAACCTTTCGTATGTTGGATCACTCCATACATAGTCGTACACTGCAGTTTTGCCATTGACTTCTATGGAATATATATCCAGATGTTGTTCCAGCTGTTGCCAAATTTCTTGTTGATCTGTGGTGCCAAAACTTTCTTCTAGCAGCACTTTACCAATTGGCAAATGCCCAATACTAAACTTTGGATCCAAATAATTTATTCCCTGGGCAGCGAGCCAGTCGTAAAATGGTTTCATTTCCTGTTGCCACCAACCAAGAGAATTGTCCACCGATCGTCCCCACTCAATGTCAAACTCTCCGCTGTAATACTTTAAATGTGTAATAGCCTCGCATACTGTGTCAGTTAGATTAGGCGCATGTTCGTCGCGCCAAACTTCAAAGTAGGTTTTGCCAATTTGGCACCAATGCATGTACACTGTTCCAAAATGTCTTTGGTAACCATTGGTGACAAATCCTTGCCGATGTGCATCAACTAGTTCATGCCTGGGTGCAGTGAGCCATGTGGTAATTTGGCTGGGACGTATCCATTCAGGATTGTTTTGTTGTTTGCGTTGACTCAGTATCAAACTCTCTAATTCATGACAAATGTTGTTGAGTTGTCGAATAGAATACTTGGTAATGTCATTGGCAGCACGATAAAAGTTACTTAAATTATCAACTGTGCCTTGTAATCGTTCAAAGTGATTGTGCAAGGCGTTGAATGTTTCATGGTTGGGTCCCAAATCCTCTGCCACACACAGTGCAGGGGTGTATATTTCAGTCATTGCATAGTGGTTACCAAAAAAGCGATTTATTCTAGTGACATGCTGATTCAGTTGATTGCAAAGATAGTCCAAGCTTCGTGCAGAATTTGGGAATCCCAAAAAACAAAAGTTCTTTTCCAGCATTAGATTGCGGTCAATAATGTTCTCCAAAGCTTGTACCCAATCATTGGCCAGCTGAGTATCTGCAGGTTGGATGTAGTAGGGCAACAACTTTGATTTGTTCAGCGGATCACGCAATGTTATTTTAATCAATTGATTTCCACCAGTCGTGTACCTGGGGCCTTTGCTGAAGAATTTGACTCATACTAGTATTGCATGCTCTAATAGATTCTAATTTTAACATACGTTGCTTGCCTTTAGCAAGACCTTGTTGATATTGTTCTGCCGAATACTGTTCTTCATAACAAGGCTTGGTTTTGAGTTCAACCAACAGTTGCCGCATTGTAGGCACAGTTGATTGTGCTATTAACTCATCAAGCCAAGGATCAAGTAAGTGGCGAGGCAACGCCAAGGGAGACATGATTATATCTGGTGAAAAACTAAACACAACTTTGGCCAACAATGCCACATGCAACTCTTGACACAGTTGCTCAATTGCTGCAACTTCGGTCATGCCAGGCAATGTGAGAGTAAAGTCAATTCTCATTTGCCGTGGATGAGTTTGATATCCTAGACCTTGTTTAAAATTTTCCAACCATCTCGTGTAATCAAGACCTGTACGGATGTATTCTCCGGTGTCTCCGGTTCCGTCAAGGCTTGCACATATTTGCCAGTCTCTGATGTGCTGGAGAATATCCTTGAACAGATCACAGCCACGATAGTGTATACGACTAAGATTAGTATTATATCTAGCATAAACGTTTGGTCCATCCCCTAGCTCAATTATTCTTTTCATGTACCGCCAATGTTGTTCGTACATCAACGGTTCACCACCCACCCAGTATATTTCTTCAATTTGGTGTTGTTCTACAGCCTGAGCGAACTCTTGTTCTATTTGTGTGTCTTGAAACTTACTTATCTGCTCACGCACATCATATTTCATCCAGTTGTTTTTGGAATCGTGCCAGTTGATCATTTGATACTGTCGCTGTTCACTTTCCCAGGCGCTGGATAACATATCACCGCACATACGACATTTGAAGTTGCAGAGGTTACTGAATCGGTAATCCCAACTTCGAGGCTGCATAGTAGTGGACCCATCACTGGCAGTGGTCTCCCAAATTTCATCATACCGGTGTTGGAACAAATGCCAAAAATAATCTCTGTAAACATCGGTATTCAATAACTTGTTGTTGCAGACATCACACTCAGACAGGGTTTCTCCTGCCATCATACGTCTGCGTACATCACGCATGTGATCGCCGTTCCAATGCTCGTCAAGCGTGATGGGAATATATTCACCAGTGCCAGCTTCAGTGTCAATGTATTGTTGAAAGTTCTGTGCTGGCTCTCTACTGGCACAGCACATACGACGTTCAGTCTGCGGCGACAGATAGGTATGCACCCACGGTGCCATGCACAACGAATCAGGTTTAGTCGTCATAAGGTCCATCGTAATATAGAATTTCTGCCAATAAAGGTGCAACATCCTTCAAACGTTGATTGCGTAGTCGATCAAGTCGTTCAATTTCATCAGTCAATGCACCGCCACGACCGCAACCCATGTATCCTTCTCTTGAATACATAAAATCAATTATCTTATCTCTGGCATCAGCATGTTGATCAACAATCAATTGACTCTGTAAATGCTTTGCTATGTTATCTTTGACTGGGTCAACTTGATTGGCAATACACCACACCGGTGAATCATGCAAGTAATTCCAGTACACATAATCCCAGGGAAACAAACTAGCCCAGGCAGCAATTTCATTGAAGTACACAACGTTCCAAATGCTTATGGTACAACACAATTGCAGTTGAACGTTTTTGCTGTTGCGTCGCAGACGTCTGAATTTATAGATGTTATCTTGTACTTCTGCCCATCGGGCACCACTTCGTTGATATTCAAATCGTTCGCCTAGGTCATCAATGCTAATGGCGATTTCAACTGTTTTAAAATGTGGCCATAACTCAATACCACGTTCAGGATACTGTGTGCCATTGGTGTTGTAATGTATTTCAATGTTGTGAGCAACACCACGATCCACAAGTGTCTGCAGGAAATCAAAGTGTTCAGCAATCATAAATGGCTCGCCACCAGTAAACTCCAGGTAACGTATTTGGTCAGCAATGTCACTGAGTTGTTGCCAGAACGCCGGACTCTCCCTTGGCCAACGTCCTTGTCGCAGCATCTGATAGGCATAGGTTTGTTTGCGTTCCAAGGTCATTACAGTGCCCACTTCTTCTGAGGCGTAGGTACTTGAACTCCATGGGCCGCATATACGACATTTGAGATTACAGATGTTGCCTAGTTTAAGATCCAAGAATATTAAATCTTTAGCGTCGTCAGTCCACTCCGTGTCAGTGACTATGTGTTTGAGTCGGTTGAGAGTGTGCTGTCGCTTGGAGGTTCCTCCTGAGTCTTCAATAGCCCAGCAACGCTCACACGTTGATGGAAGTTGACCTGCAATGAATTCCTGTCGGAGTCCTTGCATGTAACTGCTATCTCGTATTTGATTGAAGGTTGAGGTCGTAAGGTGGAATTTATCGTTGTTGTCATCTAAGATTTCATCCTTGGCTAAACAGCATGGTCGTACAGTTCCTATGGGAGATGTTTCTAAACTTACCCAAGGAAGAATACAAAATTTATCGTGTGGGATTTGCATTTAATCTTGACAGTTCAGGTATAACTTCAAAAATACTTTCACCACGTATGTCATCAAGCTGACGAGTACGTTCAAAAAACTTTGATTGCAAATGACTATTGTCTTGAGACATCATAAAATTTACAGCTGATTCAAATCCTTTTGTAGCACGTTGAAGTTGGTCATGTGGGCGTAGCCATGCCAAATGCTGTTCAAACTTGTATTGAAGTTCTTGTTTGTATGCTGCACCAGCAATGTCAATTCTATAAAAATCTGGATCTTGAAGAATGTTGACGTTTAAATCTTGATGCCGTATAAAACCACGGTTGACCCAATCACGATGAAAGTCAGGCAAGTGCCAGGCATTCATGATACTTAGGGTAGGACTAATGTAAAAGTCAACTTCAGGACAGATGCGCAGCATATCACGGCGATTCTGTTCTACTTGCTGCCAGTCAGTGCCCTTGCGAATATATTCAGCATAGTGGTCAGAACCGTCAAGGCTTGCGCCAACACTGACGCTGTCAAACATTTTCCAATACTCAAACACACTGCGATCTTTGAGCTTGGTGTGTGTAAAGTTGGTGTTGTAAATCAATCTTACATGAAACATCTTGCGTCGCACAAGTTCTTCTAAAATGTTGTAATGCTCTTCCATGAGCAAAGGTTCGCCGCCGGCAAAGTATATTTGTTCTACATAGTCAATGTGGGTCAATAACTGTTCCCAGATATCAGTTTCAAATCGTCCTGCATAGTTCAGTGGCTTGTTTTGTAATTTCCACTGTGGGCCAGCCAACTTGACTTGATCTTGATACCACTGGCTTGAGAAAATGTGCCCACAACTACGACACTTTAAATTACACAGATTACTGAATCTAATATCCCAGTAGCTCATTACAAATGGGTCAACTGCTCCACGGTGGTCAGTGGCGTTGATCTCATTGATATTGTGTCCATGATGTTTGTTGGCACTTTGCCTACCACTAAAAAAGCCACTGGCTTCTTGTTCGTAACAACGAGTACAATAGTCATTGGGCTTTTCATCTAGCATATCCAATCTTAGTTTGCACATGGCATCACTATTGGCAATTTCACTGAGAGTATTGTCGCGGCAGTTGCCCACTGGACCTACTTTCATTTCTGCGTGGCAACATGGCCAGGCTTCACCAGTGGGATAGGCATGCAAGTGTATCCAAGGATACATGCAAAATGTTTTTGACTCAGTGAGTAAGAAACGCTGTCGTGGGGTGAGCTGATCCAGTGATATCTGAATTGGGTCTGAGCTGTTATACTGATATTGACTCATACCATGCTTTCAAATTTGGAAATGTCGCCGCAAAGTTCTTGTCGCGACGTTGATCGTATTGTGTGTAAAACTTTTTAAAATCCTGTTGTAGTATTGCCTGTTCGGCTGCACCACTGTGCGGAGTCTTGACAATGTCAAGATAGTCTACTAGCCGTTGCATGTGATTCCACTCATGTTGGTGCAAGTATGTTTGATCCTTGTGTCTGATCATAAAATCAGCCAGTTGGTTCTTGTACTGTGTGCGCAGTTCTTCGGACAACACCAAGGGCGATTGAAAACTAGGAAAGCGCAGTATATTTAGAGTAAAACTCACTGCATCTTTGCCATAACTTAATTTCCAATTGACTATGCAATCTAAAAAGTCCACTAGACTATCCAAGCACAAGGCGTTGATGGTACACATGATATGCAACCCACGTAACTTGTGGTCAATTTGATTGTCAAGTATAAGTTCTACACTATTAGCCCAATCGTCCCAAACCAATCCGTCTCTAATATACTCTGCATGACTTCCGATAGATTCATTACTAGTGTATAGGTCAATGGGTGCGTCCACACTATTAAACAGGCGATCGATATCAACTTGAGTTCCTAAATTACTGTTAATTGCCAGTCTTGTTTTTGATTTGCCTTGATTTGTTCGAAACCAATCAAGCAACTGCCAGGTGTAGCCTGACATCAATGGTTCACCACCGGTGATGCGTAGTTCGTCTAGGGTTTGATGGAGGTCTGATTCCCACCAAGCGAAGAAGGCCTCGACATAAGGATTAGTCTCACCGAATTTATAAAGTTGACTATTATCATGAGTGTGAGTAAAGTGATTCCTACCATCTGACTCCAGTCCCAGGTATGGCCCGTTCGCATGTATGTCGCGTACCCATGTGCTGCTAAAGGCGGGATTGCAATAACTACAAGCAAATTGGCAAGTACGATCAAAACTAATTTCAAGAGTTCGTAAGTTGAAATCTTCTGTGTAATTTGTTTGGTAAGCACGATCTAACTCCTCCAGGGGATATATTTTGCTTTTATACACTCGATCTGATATTGCGTCAACACCCATGTCTTCTATTTTCCAGCAGTACTCGCAACCTGCAGGTCTTTCGCCACGTTGCATCAACTGACGTTCGGCTTTCTTTTTATGAGTATTGTGCAGGGCACTGGGATTCTCTACAACATCTTCTACTTCAATACGGTGTGGCAGTGGATGATGGCAACTTGTAGTCATACCTGAGCCCAACCAAATAGTGGCATTGTACCACTTGGCTGCACAGAAACTAGCAGTCTTGGTATCCAACACCTGTTTTCGAAATTCTAAATCATCCATTGACGAATCCATTGGTAATTAAAAAGTGTTTGAATCTATCAGGGAACTCTTTGCGCACAGTGTCACGCATGGTCCACAGATGTTGTTGATTATACTCGCACACAGATCTTGCTTCTTGCAAAAAACTTTTTAGGTTGTAATCAGACTGACATAAATCTTCCACAACATCACGTATTCGACTCAGCCTATCAACATTATTATAGATTAAATCAAACTTTTCGTCAATCAAATTTCCAAAAGACTTGAACCCTAATGCATGCATATCTCTGTAATAACCAAAGTTGCTGACTGCAATCCAAGGATGTCCTATTGCTATGGGTTTCCAAATTTTTTCAGTTCTAAAACTGTAGGGATAGGTAAACACTGTTTCGGACACTAGACTGAAATATGTGTCAATGTATGGCTTGGGTTTAAGGTAAATTTCTCCCCATTCAAACTGTGCCTGCCCACCTGGATTGGTGCCAGAATAAAACAAATCATTTTTGACATAGTTGTCTGTTGAGATTCTATCTAAGTTGTTTTGATAACGCTCAACTTCATATTCTTTTGGCAGGTATTTTATAGGGAAAGGCTCGGTCATTAAATTTTTGCCATCATCAAACAAAGTAATTTCATGATGGCGGTGACCTTTGAGATCCAAATTAGTCCATAGGCATTGATCCAACAGCCCTGACCGTTGAAAACTTTCTAGTAGAAATTTACGATGTGGGCGGGATCTTCCGTTTAAAAATAAAAACTTATAGGGCTTGCTGGAGTCAGAGAACAATAGAGGAAGTGTTTGAGACGCCGTGACGTTTTCTTCGTAGTCAAACACCTTGGGCAAGAAACTATCATATCTAAGATGGTGGTATTGAGATTCCATGTCACCACCGCCTATCAACAACATACGACCTTGTCTTATTAATTCGCCGTAGCCCACATATTCGGTTTGTTGTTTGACTGTTTCAGACCCTTCGGCTGGGCTACTCAACACTACTTTTATGGTATCTGATTCTATCAACTGTTTTATTTGATGTTGATTGAGATTGCCTTGTTCTCTGCCAATTACATAGATGGCGTTGGGGACTATCTGCGTTTTGTCAAAATCCCAGAACTCGGCATCAGCCCAAGGGCGGAGTTGATCGTAAACTTCGCAGAACGTATCAATTATTAATCTTCGGTTACCTAGCATGTTGTTCACATTCCTGCCAAAAGGTTGTCATCTCTGGAAAGGTTTCTAAAAAGTTGGTATTGCGACGACGATCGTGTTCATTGAAAAAGCGATAAAAGTCTGCTCGTGATGAGTTTACTTCTACAGCATCTTGTGGTTCACGCATCCAATCCAGGGCACGTTGCATACGTTGTACTTCATAATCCTTGAAGCCTACAAAACTACCCTCAGGCATGAGATTCTGCTGCATGAATTCTATGTGTTGCTCCATGCGCCGTTGATATGCTGGGGGTAAAATTTGCAGACTTTGCCAGCGAGGTTGTCTCAGCAGTGGTGTATCAAACCACACACGTTGATATGTTCGGCTGTGCCTAGCACGTAGTTCTAAGATATAATCAAGTAATTGATCTAGTCCTGTTACACTGAGATTGTTGAGTGTGACAATAAATGTAAGACTGTTGCGATTGGGAACATCAGTGAGATATTCATTGACATGGTCCAGCATTAGGTTCATGTCAAGTCCGTCTCTAATGTATTCGGCCTGTGTCCAATCACCAGTGTCAACACTGACATACTGCATGAAGTGTTCAATTTGTGTGTTGCATAATCTCTTGACATAATCAAGGTAGCGTGAAAATATGTGATGTTCAACACTGAAATTTGATGTGACGTTTAAGTGCAGGTCCATCTTGGGCAATGCCAACACATAGTCAAACACACGGTATGTGTTTTTATCCAGCAATGGCTCACCACCGGTCATGCGAAAATGTTTTAGCCTTGGGTATAACTGAGGCCACCAACGCCAAAATGCTTCTACATAAGGGTTATCTTCGCGAACAGGTATAGGCTTACGACGCCCGTTAAAATGACTCGGCTCATTATGAGGGACTCTAGTAGGATAGGCCCCATGTCGGTTAGTTTCGTCGGCCCACGTTGAACTATATTGTGGGCTGCAATAGCTACACTTGAGATTGCAAACATTACTAAAATTAACTTCCACGTAAGTAGGTATGACATCTTCATCTCCGGTTAGATTAGTTAGGTCTATCTCAGCCCAGGGCTCACCTGAACGGTAATGCCGGTCTGACAAGTTGCCCATGTCCTCTTGTGTCCAACAGTAACTACATTCACTAGGACGTTCATTGCGCAACATAATTTTACGTTGTTCTTTTTTATAGGGCGTGTTATGTAACGCACCAGGATTGTCTGCTAGTAATGTAGCATCTATTTCGTGCAACGGTGGATGATAGCAACTGTTGGTCATGCCTGTGGTTAGATGCAAACTAACCTGCCTCCACTTGGCATAGCAACGTGCAGGTCCAAGCTCGGCCTGCATGCGTTCAGCTGCCCCCATGAAGTCGCTGGTGTTACTCATCGCGCAACCTGCGGTAAAAATCGTCGGGCAATAAGTTTTTGAACATCTGGTAGTTGTGATCCAATACTGGTTGCATTTCTGTGTACATTTTGTAGAGTTCTGCCGGGGACAACGTGGCAAGTCTATCAATGACTTTTTTTATTTCATGCACTTGATGTGAGGGAGGATCTTCGCTGTATCCTTCATCCCACCAACGATCAAATGTTGCAAACCCCAAACGCTTTAGATTTTTTAAAAACCACTGCGGGCCTTGCACAATAAACGGTGTCTTAAGAGCAATGGGTCTCCAGGTTTTTTCAGTGACAAAGAATGTTTCACCAGTATAAAACGTCTCGCAAACTATTTCTGCTAGAAAATTTGAATACTGATCTACCAATTGTGTTTTATCAGCCAGCAAAAATTGATGAGCAGGATTGTAATCAGCATTGGTGTCAATGTCAACAACTTCATTGCCTTCCAACAGCACCGGACATTGATTTAAAAACGCAGCATGACTGGTGAGATCAGTGATGCCAAATGTTTGATACAGATCTTCTAGTCCAATATTGTCACGGTGAAACTCAACTTGATTGTTGAAGTGATAGGTAAGATAACTCTGTGTTGAATAATGCTTGGCCATGTGTGTGGCCAAATCCAATCTGGGTGCATTGCTGCGTCCCACAAACAACGCAAATGGCAGTAAATTTTGATTCTTGTCAACAGGACTTCCATACGTCGTTGCTTTGTTGACCATGTGATACATGTTGGTAAACCTAATATTAAATTTGGCATGCTGTTTCACAGCATTGGCAGTTGACACACATAGAGAGTTTAAATCATAATTTGTTTGTTGAGCTAATTTTTCAATGATGCCTTCTATACCTAGACTGTGTATGCATGGACCTTCGCCAAGAAAGTCAATGACAATCGTGTTGCCAGCGCACATGGCTGTGGCAAGTTCTGCGATAAACTCTTCGCGATTCCAAATAACAGTGTCGCTGGTTTTGACTTTGATGTTAACTATTGGCATCACGTTCGGTGACCATTATTCCAAGATTGCGCCAGTTTACTTTGTAGTGGTGTTTGAAAAATTCACTGTCCTCGGCTGTCATAAAGTTCATTGGTAGGTCAAGTTGTGTTTTAAGATCATCCGCCACTCGCCCTGCCACAATGTCAGGATGATAATCTTTCACTGTTTTCCATAATTCAGCAAGTTCATCAAAATCTTGCACTTTGGTATAATCCCATTCTGTGAGCATTGTCATGTAGGTTCCTTGCCTGGCACCAGCAATACACCACGCACCGTTGACAGCATCTCTGCCCACGTTGTGCCAAATAGTTAGACTGTCTAGGTTACGTGATGCCACTCGTTGTTTGAATTCATTTAGAGTGGGTTTGCTACCTCTATCCAGGCACATCTTTACACCTTCACGGAACCCAGCACGCCAGGCCTGAAAGTCTGTGGCGTTAATGTGTGTTGTTGAGTAGCAATCATGCATTGCCCAGTATTGGGGGTGAAAACAAAATTCCACAGCAGTTTCATCAGAGCCATCTGATGCTTCGTGTGTGCGCATGTTTAGGGCAAAGTCCCGGGTCCAACAGCTGATGCCACCGTTGCCGTACATCAATGCGTTAACGTTATTCCTAGCCCGCCAGCGAAATACACAATCCCGGTTAGTGTCATCCAACTCCAATGTACTTGAAAAAAACTCAATATCAGGAATATTGTCCCCGTCAACAAGCACAAACCTATCAGTGGACGACGCCATCGCTGCCGCTTTGTGAGCGGCGTCTGACCCTTTAATACCATCCACTCGTCGTGCCCAGGGTACCATGTTCCGAACACGGACCCAATTTTCCTCAGCATTAGGTTCATCATAGGTTAAAAATATACAATCTAAGTCAGCAATGTCAATCGTTTGATTCATAATTTTTTAAATTCCACTTGCAATTTTCTTTGGTTGTTACAACCACTGCAACATCATTGGCATGACATGCAGTCCCCGATTCACTAGGTACTAATTTAGAGGTGTGCGCAGGGTTAATCTTTACAATCTTTCCATTACGCACTTTGACATTGACGTCATTGGCTCTAAAAGTTTCTACATCAATTTCAATGTAGTTACCGGGCAAATCCTCCATGCTGTAGAATAACATGTTGCCATGTTCATCGTGGTAAAGTCTGTAAAAAATTTCGTGCTGGGGGTTGATCAAAAGTTTTGAAACTTCTTCCCAAAATTTTGTTATATCTTCCATGTTTTTTGATGGTAATGAAATGCCCCCCACTGAGTCACTGTTTGCACTCTTAGAGGATTGTTTTCCCAAATTAATTCTTTGGTCCAATCTTCTGCGGCAATGGGTATAATGTGTTTTTTCATGTGTACTATTTTAGGATACGACGCAAATGGCATTGTACATAGGTCAGGTCCAATGATCTGTGCAGCAATAGCATAGACCAAATCTGTTGATGCTTCGTCATTGCAAAACTTCAACAAGCTTCTATACTGATACCAATTCTCAAAAATATTTTGTACCAATGTAAAAAATTCATGTGCCAAGTCACTGCGACGCCAGTAAGTCACAGCATTGTAGACATCAGGTAAGTTGTTGTCGTCAAAAGTTTTTCTATAAAATCTTGATGCTGCTGGTTGATCATAGAAATCTCTGCACCCAGTACTGATCACTAGATCTCTATGTTCTAACATTGTCCACCAATGCGCAATTGATGAGGCAATAACCATATCAGCTTCTAATTTTATAGTTTGTCGGTAAGGACTCAGTGCATAGGCATAGATGTCATTGCCATAGCCAAGAAGTTTGTAAGGGATATCATCATTGTCTATGATTGTTACTTGAGCTGAATTGTCAAATGACTGAATACTGTGTTTGAGTTGTTCAGCACAGCGACGATAATCAACTGTGTCAGTGTTGAAAGCAGGAATGACGTATCCGCGTTCAGCCGTTATCTTGCGCAATTAATGTCTCCAAATGTTTTTTGCCCATGGCATGAAAATCAAGATTTTTCAACCGAACCCAAACGTTTTTATCATCTCTAACAAAGTCAAATTGATATGCATCATCAACTCGTGTGATTTTTACATCTGGCATGGCAGTGGGCATGCTTGATACTGAAGATTTAATTTTGATAGTATGACCAGACAGCAACCCAAGCGCAATGCTCAATGCATAGTCATTCCTAAAATTTGTTTGTGCAATTTTATACAAGTTACGATAATGCTGCCAGTTATCTCGTACCATGCGCATTGAATCAAATATATAACGAGATGTATTGGTTTTGTCAAACATCATCACAGTGGCCCACCACATTGGAAATTGGTGAGTACCAAATGTTTGTAGATCAGTCATTGGAGTTCGACCGGTTATGTCAAATGCTTTTTTGTAGCACATAAATTCTTGGTCAACGTTCATCCAAGAACTTAAAAGATTGCTGCCAACCACATAATCTGCATCCAACAATAATGTGCGATCGTAGGGTGAAAGATCCAATGCGTCAACTCTGTTACCGTTGTACCAGTCCACCGCACTGCCAACATCTTCAAAATACCGTGTACCGTGCGCAGGTCTCTCAACTACAACCACTTGATCAAAGATTGAATTTTCAACAGGCTGGTCTGTCACCAACGTTGTTGGTAGTCCTAGAAACTGTTTGATGTGTTGGGCATTCCATGTTGCCAGTTTAACATAATCAAGTTTCTGATTGTTGAACGCAAACATCATTGCGCCCTGGGTCATCGGTTTTTCCTTGAGTCTTCAAGTTCCACTAGCCAGGCTGTCATTTGCTCTTGCCAACGTTGTTTGGCCAAATCAAACAATTCTTGCGCATTTACTTGTACCGGATTATCGTACAAATCCAAAATCACCAACGGAGTGCTGTCACTGCAAATATTCAGTACAGTCAACAATTCTGGCCCAGCACGCCACATACCGCCGGCATGTGCAAATAGCATTTTGGCTTCATACTTTTCTTTTAATACACGCCGATTCGCTTCGTGTGCAAATCTTGCTTTGGCAGTGGTTAGTATCTTGTCAGTATCCATTGTGCTATTGTACAGTATTTCTAATCAAAAGTAAAGGGCCCGTAGGCCCTTTTGGATTGATACATCTACTATTATGTAGTAGTTGCAGCGACTGTGGGAGTTCCCCAGGCAGCGGTTGTTAAGTATGTACTGGAAGGCGGATAGTATGTTACAATAGTGGAAGGTGCAGTGCCGTGAGTTGCGCCGCTTGGTGCCGTACCGCCACTCAACGCATCAAATTGACCTGGATTATTGTACCAGGTTGTGGTTAGATCCAATGTAGTACCAGTGTTGCCAGTTTTGGCATTGACTGCAATGTAATTAGATGTGTATGGTGCACTGTCAGCAAATTGTTTGTAAATTTCTGTATTTGTAGTAGACAGTTGGAACCAACCAGTTGTACCATACTTTGTTCCACTGGGAGTAGTTTGGGTACCAGTTCCACCAATAATTGTGGTTCCACTGTACAGTGTTCCAGCAACAGTTGCGTTCGCTCCAGTGGAGCGTCCAGAAATCCAAACAGCACCTGCTAGGGTTGATGCCAAGTCATTCCATTCTGCATCGCCCAACTCACCGGTTGATGATTTTCCAAATGTAATTTTAACTAACCCGCCGGCATTAAAGAAGTAGCGAGCTGCATTGGCCGAAGCAAATGTTACGGTGTGTGTAAAAGTGATGCTTGTGCCTGCTGGCGTGCTACTAGTTTTTCCAGAAGTACCTGTCCAACTGGTGAACTGACTTCCCACTGCCGAGGCATTGCCGCGATTGTTGTAGATATTTGTTATATCCGTTGCCACGTTATTGAGAACATTAATTGTGCCACCAGCCACCGGAGCCGATCTAGAAGTGATGGTAACACCGGTCTGGCTGCCCATTGAAGTCAATGTGTTGACCAATGCAGCCCACTGAGTGGCAGTGACAGTTCCTAGAGTAGAAACTGTCGCAATTGATGTTTCTCCCCAGCCACTGTTGCCAGATCCTACTCCCCAGATTACATTTACATTGGGAGTGCCAGTGCTGACAAATCCATTGTAGTCTGTGGCTTCAATCAACCCACCTGATGTATAACTCATATCTATTCCTTACTTGATCATAACAACTGACTCAACCATGCCTTCTCCAGCAGTAGTTTTATCTACCAAAGCACGACCAATGACATTAAAAGATGTGGCTTCTCCCGGAGCTGCTGCTCTAGCAGTGCCATCACCAGCCGACACAAGTCTGTCACCTTTTTTGATAATGCCTACGCATTTAACAGGGACTCTACCAGTTATCGCAACTGGAGGATGTGTGTCGTCTTCGCCTGCTCCGCCATTCATTAGATATGCGGCATTGGTGCTGATAACTCCAAATACTTTATCACTGAGTTCTTCTCTAGCACGAGTAATTTCTTTCTCACCACCCAACTCAACCACAGTTCCAGCTTCAAGAATGTCATCGGCTGCAAATCGTTCTGCAACGTCAGCATAGAGTGCTGTGGTTGCTGTGGCAAATACTCGGTTAAAGTACCCAGTACTTGATCCAATATTACCAACTGCATTTGGGCCACTGTGAGTAATATCACTGCAACTCAATGCATTGCCAAAGTTAACATTGCCATTGGCTCCATCCAGTGTTATAACGGTAGTGGCTAACCCGCCTTTGTTGACACTGAACACAATATTGCCGTCTTGAGTTTGATTCTGCAATGTAACCACGCCCGCTGCAACACTGGCTTTGAAGTCGTTTGATGCACCAACTGTCAACCCGGTGTTGTTTTGCACATTGAGTGCCACACTCATGGTTTGGGTTGACCCAGAGTTACGTACAAAACTAGTTGATGTTAGCCCATTTAATGATGTTGAGTTATTAGCAGTACCGTAAAATCCTGGAATCACTCCATCAACACTGCTGGCCAAAGTAATACCTGGACGAACATTTGCAAATCCTGTGATGCCTGCGCCGCTGGGCACAAAATCTGCATCTTTGCTGACTATGCCAACAACAGCATTGGCCACTGTCATTTCAATGATAGTGTGTGTATTACCAATGTTGTCAACAATTGTTGTAGGCACTGCACCGGTGGTACCGGTGGTGCTGTTAAATTGTGGGCCAACTAGGATAAATGCATTGCCAGTATAGACTTTGAGCTGTTGATTTACAGTATCATACCATAAATCGCCGGTGTTGTTGTTGGTGGGAGTGGATGCACTAGCAGTGGCACCGCCCAGACTTTTCCAACTAACACCGCTCCATACTTGAATAATTTTGGTTGTGGTATTAAACCATAGCTGCCCTACAAGGGGTGCTGATGGTGCTGTGCCGTTGGCAGCATTTTCTAGTAGATGAACAAAGTTTTCATCAAGAAATGCTCCGTATCCTGGATAGTTTTTACCTACCAAGACCATGTTTGAGCTGGTATTGATAGTACCATCTGCAATTGTAGCAAACGGAGTGCCGTTTGTTAAGTTAATCTGATATGCCATTGTGGTTTACCTTTTTACGTCATATTTATTAGGGGTTAATCTACGCATATTTATGCAGCACTGAGGTTGGTCAATGTCTGTATGCGTAACGTGTAGTCTATCTGTATTTGCCTGTTAAGACTTTTTTGCACTGGGTGGAAAATTACATGGGTAATTAGGCGTAAATCATCAACGCTTCCATTCCAGGTTTTTAATCCTAATTCGTCAAATACGTACTCACCTGCGAAATTGGTACTATTATCAAATGCCTGTTGTCCTGCGGGTTCACCATAGTCAAGTAAGCAACGAACTACAATGTCACTGTACACTTTGCCCGGGGTGTGTAAAACTGTCATGTTGTTGTTGGCAACGTCTGTGTTGGCAGCACTGTTGTCATCAACTACTTTTGAATATGTTTGGTTATACAAGTTGGCATTTTGGCCAATAGTATTAGGGGGCAGATAGGTAATTACACCTGTGGGGTCAACGGAACTGCCGCCGTTCCCGAACGCCATGCTGTATATGTAACCCAACGGACGATCTGCCAAGGTCTGCGCCATGGCCAAACTGATGTTTTCGTAATGTATGGCGTTCTTTTTGTCTACAAAAATTTCACCATCATTGGGATCATAGATTTTTACAAACCCTTCAATTTTCACTGGGATTTCCATTATGCTCGCCCCTCTACATAGACATATTTGCTGTTGGGATCAGAAATTTTGAAATGTGCATCAATCTGCACTGATCCAAAATCATTGGGCTGCCCGGGTTTAATCCTTGGCTCTGAGCTGGATTCTTTTTGGGTCTGTTGTTTTGTTGACTCTTTATTTTCCATAATGTTCTATTTACCTAGTTTATAAACCACGTAAAAACCTTGCTGCTGTAGTTTCAGTGAGTTGCAGAGGCTGTCCATCGCTAGGAGTGTTGATGCCAGGTTGATACCAACCGTCGCCTCTGTATACTGCAAACGTAATTTCAACTCCGCTAGGAACCCGATCTGCCAGTTGAACTGTCAGCGGTTCTTCGTTTAACACAGTGTATTCACTAATCAGCAATGTTCGCCCGCCCACTATCACTCGCAATGACTCTTCGGCTAACGTGGTGCTGTCAATGTTTAGCAATGTAAACGCAGTAACGACAAATGTTGTCTGTGTGCCGTTGCTTAAGAAGTTCTGGCTCACAAGATAATTTTGATACTGTGATGGCAGTAAATTTCCTTGACTCATGTCATACACAGTTGATCCGCTGACATGGGTGGCTGCTGCAGTTCCTGCAGTTCCTCTCAACAGTCCACTCACTGTGTTGTTGACAGTGTCGCGATAGCGATACATTATTCTCTCTGCGTTCACAGTAATCACTCCCCAGATGTTGATATTAACATTGGGCTGTCCCAACGCACTGGCATTGGCAACATGAACAACGTCTTCATCTGCATACAATATCTGAGTTAATTGTGTGGTAGTGGCAGGAGTCATTCTATAAGTTAACTGAAGTCCTCGCATGTCCTGGAAAATCCTAAAGGCCATGGCCTCTGGAACTGTGCTATCTGTCACCATGGTCACTGACACAACATCATTGGTTGAGATCACAAACGGCAGCACTAGATAACTGGTGCCATCTTGTGGCTGAACAGTGTACCCAATGCCATTGACCAATCTATACCCGTTGTAGTATACCCAAATTCTAGTGGGATCAACATCGGCTCTAGCCAAATCAAAGTCATTGACATAGGTAATAGTCGAAGCTGAGTAATCAAATGACCCAGGTTCAAACAGTACGCTGCCAGAACTGTAAGGAGTGCTATCAAATGGTTCGCTGATACCAACTCCTATTTGCACTGGGCCTTTCCAAAGTTTTGTTATTATACTTTGCTGACTGGTGTCATTCCATGATGTGATGCTGATCACATCGCCATTGGCAATACCAAAAGTTGAACTCAGTCTAAACACTATCTGACCAGCATCAATAAAATACTGTGCGTAGGTTGATACACAAATTAAAATCCTTGCACCTGTTGCTGGTCTAGTAGTAAACGAAACATAACGATCTTGTGTGCCAGTCCATGCGCTCAAAACAAAATCTGATCCATAACTTTGAAAGACATCATCAACATACACATGCACGTCGTTGTTGGCAATGTATTCTTGTGAATCCACGTTGCGTGTTGGCAAGAAATATTCAGTGCTGCCGTCTTCGTAGTACTCAATGTCGCTGCCAGGTCTAACACGCACACCATTGCGTTCAACAATCAACTCATCTTGATTGGATCCTTGTAAACTATTATCAAGATCGTAAATGATGATATTGCTGTCTTCAATAGTAATGTATTGAGTTACTGGATCGCTCCAACTTCTCACCGTGTCGCCAGGACTGACTCCCAAAACTGTAACATTGATATAGTCAAGGTCAGTGAAAATTTCACCAAACACAAGTTCAGTTTTGTTTGGTGCTCCAACTATTGCAATGTAACTGTAGGAGCCACTGTACAGCAAGCCATTGACCCAGACAACAATTTCTTGTATTTCAGAATATGCAACATCAAGAATCTTTGACTGTGCTACTCCATTGCCAATATACGATAACTTGAGCAATTGATTGCCGCCGCCAACTTCAAACACTCGCAGCATCAATATATCATTGGGATTAACACTTACATCGGCTGAATCAACTGTGACAGTCTGAGTGGGCCAATCCACTGAATACTGATAGATGTTATAATCAATGCGTTGAGTAACATTGGTCAACTGTATGGTAGCAGGATACGGTACTAGCCCTGCAAAACTAAACGACGGATTGTCAGATGTCCATTCATGTCTAAAATTGTTGAGAGCAAATCCGTGTCCGTTGAAGTCCCAGTCAGCACCAGGTCTTGTGTACACTTTGAAATCTAGCGTATCAAACTCAGCACCAGGTACAAGCTCTTCCGGTGCAAAACTTGAGTACGTGTCAACAAATGCACCGCCATCAGTGATTAAATCATAGGGCCGTGTTCCTATGTAGGAATCCAGGAATCTGCTGGTGAAGATTGTGTCTAATATTGTGTCGCTGTAGGTGACTCCACCTTCAGGAGCATTTTGTATGTTGTCAAACGGATACAAGTCGTAGGGATCGCTGTCAAAACCAGTAGCTGCGTCAAACGGAACTGGTTCAAGTATTGTACCAGGATATTCAACTCCATCAATCAACAACGGTAACACACGTCCGGGAATAGTGGGATTGGGCACATAGTACCCCATGGTACGATCCACACCACTGAGTTCGCTCGGAGGCATCAAAATCCAATCAGCGGGGTCAAATGTTGCTGTGTTGACTCCAGAACTGTCAGGACTATTGGCTTCCCAAATACGATCATCGTAACTGACCAAGGTGCCATTGTCAAATGTGTCATTGGGAACCCATGGCACAAAGGTCTGTCTGTATTGGTACCGGTCATACTTGAGAGTTACATTAAAGGTTCTCACTGCCTGATGAGTCATGATAGGTACCACACGAGCACCAGTTCCACTTCCGCCAGTTATTGTTATGGTTGGTGTTGTAAGGTATCCTTCACCTGGATCAGTGATAGTAATACTTGAGATTTCTCCTGCACTGTTGATAAATGCTTCAGCGGTGCCCAGACGTGTAGCTGTACCAGTGATGATAATTGTGGGTGCAAAGATATACCCAGACCCAGGATTGTCAATTCTAATATCATCAAGATATAGCAGATAGTTGTTGAACCATTGACTGTAAGGCCATGCTTGCCACACTGCTGCGTTAGGCGGAAACGCACTGACATTGTTGGAGAAGCTGCCATCATAATCTAGGATTGGACTCACATACTGCGCTGGAACCACGCTAGTGTCATAGTATGAAGGAAGGTCAAAGTCTGTTAGATCACCTTGGAATTCATCAGCGCCATCGTATTGCAAATTGAACTGTCTAATTTGCACATGGTAAGGCTTGACTTCGTTGATGTAGTCAAGAACAAAGTTTTGATTGTCACGGCGATAGTTCTGGAACGGTAACAACTGTCTGATCTTGTGTGTGACATCAATCAGACTTGTCTTACCTAGCCAACTTGGAGCTTCTTGTTCACTGAGAATGTAATCAAACAACAAAATCAATAATTCATTGCGATAGATTGCTAGATCGTCAACAAACAACTGCTGGTTGACTGCTTCAACTATTTTTCTAGTTTCAGCTTCAGGACTGTAATCAAAATACTGTGTGTCAAACACTTCAGCATCATATCCAATTCTTCCTGCTGCATAGTCAAACAGTCCAACGCTGATTGCGATTGTGCCGTCTTGAAGGCCCACGCGATCCCATCCAGCGACAGTCTTTTGGTAAACTTCCCATTTGTTCTGTGAGTTGGCAGTGACTCTCACAAATGCTCCCAAGGGAACTGTCAAGGAAGAGAGATTGGCATAGTTAGGAACTTCGGCAATTGGTAACAGAGTTGGATTGTATGTGGCAGCATACCAATCAATGTAACTCCAGTATTGACGAGTGTCATAGCCTTGAACTTTGGTCAATAGCAGTGTCTTCAGTGCAGCAGAACTGGTCTGAGTCACTGTGTAAATTGTCCAAAATCCAAAGTTACTGGAATCACTGTCTACTAGATATTTGTAACCAACAGGTTGAATTTGTATGTTTTGCCAACTCAGTTGCTCAAGATTTGCAACTTGCATATCCCACTCACCGCTGAGTGATGATGGTGGTGGTTCAGCACTGTTGAGCAAAGAGAAACTGATGTTGAGTTCGCTGATTGGATATTGTGCCAATACATTGTTGGTAAATTGCACAAAGTTTTGGCCAGCCAATAGTCTGTCTATAAACATGCTTTGACGTGGGCGGAAAAACACCCCGTATCTCATTGCATAAGGTAAATTAGGATCAGGCACAGGCAACCCTGATGCATTGATGCCGCTGAGACTGTCGACCAGTTTTAAGTAAAGTTGCGGATTTAAAAGTCCATCAACACGATTCTCAGGTATGAGATCATACACAACATGAACATTGTCGTCATTGGGAGTTTGATCATACTCAATATGCAAGATTGTGTCTGACGCTTTGATGTAGTCAGCACCGTTGTAAATTGCAATTGCACTGGCAGCCACAGGTGCAATGTAAGATATACCACTGCTGCGTGGATCTTCAATGTATCTTGCAATGACTTCTGTGCTCAGTGTTTTTTCTGCTGCAGTGGCAACGGTGGGAATATTTCTAACCCAGTAGTAATAAACATTTTCAATGACGCCTTGTGTGTTTAACACAGTTGCCACAGTGTACTGCAGGATTGAATGCACTTCGCCAGGGCCGGTGTAATTGGCTGGCAACTGGGAACTCTGTATCCACTGATATACGTCAATTTGACTGCCCGGGAACACCTGTCCCCAACGCTTGGCGGCATAATCTATGTTTCCAGTATTGGGATCAACAAATCTCACTCTTGCAGTATCCCACCAAATTTGCCCAAGGTGATCTCCAAACCAAGTATTGCCAGGAGTATTTTGTCCCACGTTGTAAACTGCTGGATCAATTGCCCCAACGTAGTCAATGTTTCTTTGAGCTGGGCCTAAAATCTTTCCTTGCAACGGATTGAAGAAGTCAAAGAATTGATTTGTTGTAGAAATCAGTCTGTCATACATGCTGACAGAATTCAGCAGTCGAATGTTGACAATAGGCTGTTGCTGTCTTATAACTTGCCAGGCTGGTTGGTATGTTGGATTGATAAACAGTGCCACTCGCCCAAGAGCATCTATAGTAGAATCTTGTTTTTCTTTGCCAGGGCTGCCAACTAATAAAATGTTGTTGACATAGCTGATACTAGTGCCAAATTCATCGTACTCGTTGACTGCATCATCGTAAATTTCTTGTCCAAAAATGAAGTTACCAAAATTTGCGATGCTGCTAGAAGCAGCTGGTAAAAAATTAAATGTATAGACCACACCACTTTGTGGAGTGTAATCCGAGAACGTTGTTGACAGTGAATCAAAAATTGTTGTGTTGTTGTCAAACGTAGTTGGAATAATCAGTGTGCCATTGGGCGAACCCACGGTCAATATTTCAGCACTGCTGTCAATGTTAACTGCGTATCCAAACTGTGCATAGTCCTGCGGATACGGACTTGAGATAGTCTGAGCATACACAAATGTATCATAGCCCAAGGCAGTAAATGCCGATCCAGTGGCACCAGGAAGCACACTGAGTCTATTCAGTGGGGTTGACGCATCCAAATTTTGAACTTGTATAGTCAGATAACCATCAGCAACCGAAGCTGTGACATTTGGAACCGATGACGCTATTGCTGCTGCAAATGCAGTGAGTCTCAGTGCTGCAGTGGATCCTGCAGGAACAGCCACTTCGTAGTTGTTTACACGCAATGTGTCTCCAGCTGTCAATGTGGGGTTTTGAGTGGTATTTGTGATAATACCAAACACTCTTGATTGATTTACTGTGCGTTCGACTGAGCCAGCCTGTGGCAGCACTCCACTGTAAAACGGAGCCGAAGTATAGATACTGCAGTTGTTAGGGCAGAAGTCTAGAGAAAATCCATACTTTGCACCTTCCTCAACATCTGCTGAAGTCAAAGTTTGTAATTGTGTGAACTGATTGGTTTCAATTTCAATGACATCGCCAATGTTCAAATCAATTAAAAAGGTAATTGCCGTTCCATTGGAGGAGTAAGTGCCGTTGTAGTAGTATTGATTGCTGTACTGCAGGACTCCATTGAGCCACACTGTGGTGGGGGTGACCAACGGTTGGCTAGGTGTGTAAGTCAACACACGAGCATCGGTGACTTGAAAACTCTGTACAAATCTATCAAAAACAAAAACCTTACCTGCTGTTGTTGTGCCTGACACTGTTGCATCAGGAGTGCCAACTATGAGTTGTCTGCCGTCAGTGCCCGATGACACTGAAGTGCCAAATCTTTCGCCAGGGCTGGCTGCAGTAAACGAAGTTACATATTTGAAATATGTTGCTGCAGTGACAACGATTGTAGCACCAACATCAGGATTTCGTACAAATGTCACTGTTGTTCCTGCCATTGTATAATCCAATACAGGACGATACAGAGTACCATCAACTGCAACAGTGATGCTGTCATAGCCATTGGCAGAATATAGATAGTTGGCAAGATTGAAAATCTTCACAAGGCCCGATGGTGGAATAAAGTACCCTGATGTAGTGTAGGCTTCAATTGTTCCTAGTAGGCCAACATCGGTCACCGTGATTACACAGTTGTTCAACGGTGCTGTTCCACCAAATTGTGTACCATATATGGTTAGAACATCACCAATAGAATAAGTTTTGCCTTTGTTCAGCACAAATGCAGTGTATTCGCCGCGCACAACAGTGACGTTGAATGTGGCTTCTGATCCAAGTCCTGTGGTGATATTTGGAGAAATTTTAAAAAATTCTTGTTTGTCCAGTTGTGTTGCAACACTTCGGGATATCACCAATGTAGATCCAAGAATTGGGAAAAAGGAAAGATTTACTGTGTTGCTTGTCACAGTATAATCGTAATTGTAAATCAGCGTCTGCCCATTGTATACCACAGTTAATTGTGAACCTGTGGTAAACTGTATCCCAGTCAGTGGAAATACCTGTTGATTTGATGTGGTAGTAAATGTGTTGATTTGATTTTCTACATCAACTTTGCCGTATGCGTACACAGCATCTACACCAGGTGCACCAATGTACAACCAACGTTCGTCTTTGCTCATTGCAACTGAATATCCAAATTCAGCTGCTCCAGGACTGTCCAGGGCCAATAGAATTTGCGATTCAAAAAACCCATTTGATAATTCATCAAATATTAAAACACTGGCATACCCTTTTAACACTGCACTGTTTGGTGCTCCTGCTGATCCGTATGTGTTGTTTCCAACTGACAAACTGGAACCATAATTTACAACACCAGTGGCAGACCGAAGGCTCAGTGTTGGGCCTTGAGTGTAGCTACCAATGTTGATAGAGCCATAAGTTGATACTCCACCACGATCGTTGGCTTGGTCAGGCTGTCCCACCAACACAACTGAGTTGTCTTGTCGCTGTGCCACTGAATACCCAAATCTTGTAAACGCAGGCTCTGTATCGCCGGGGCTGAGTGATGTTAGGCTCTCAATTGGAGAATTTTTTTGCAATACCTGCCACTTACCGGCACCATTGTTGTCAACCCAGATCAATGCTCCTGGTTGAATATCGTTTACATATGGTAAGTCAATTGCATCGCTGGCCTGTGCCACTCGCATAGTCTGCAATCGCAGTACCAGGCCAACACCTGTGGCCACAATTTGATTGTTGTTGGCAAATGAAAAAGTAATTGTCACAGTTGTGAGACTTGGCACTCGGATGACTCTGTACACACCATTTACAGTATCATCAAAGAACTTGACAATAATAGTGTCGCCCACTGATAGGCCGTGCTGTGCTGTAAGAGTTAAAATACTGGTGCCATCAAGATTGTCAGTGACTGTGGTCAGCTGTCCTGGAACATCTGCAGCTCTATAGATGTCCCATTCATAGTTGTTGACTTTGGCCACCCAAATACTTGTGCCCACACCTATAACACTCAAGTATTGGTTTAATACTGTGGGATCATCAAGAGAGAATACTGTGATGTCAACATCATCTAAATTTACGTATCCAGCTGATGGGTATGCGTCGTCGGTGAAACCCAATGTAATTGTTGGGAATATGTCAGGGGACGTCAACACCGTACTGGTGCTCCATACATTGTTCAATTCAATTGCTTGGTCGGCAATGCTGTCTTGACCTATTCTTACAATTTGTACAACACTGGGGTTGGCGGTCAACAGGGCTTGATTGAGTCTAAGATCAATATAGCTACGATTTGCCTGTGCTCCATACACGCCAGCTTGAATTGCCCAGTTTTCATAGACAGTGTAGTCTGCGCCTTCTTTGTCAAAGTTTGCATTGGTCAACAGTCGCACTGATTCAATTGTGCCCTTGGAACCAAGGAATTGTTTGTAGACGTTGACTTGACTTACATCATCTAAGTCAAGAGCAGCCATGTACTGTCTTGGTCTAAATCCTATCAATCCATAGGCAAGAAGATCATTGTCGCTTTCTAAGTTAGCGACATTTACATTGTAGCTGTTGGCCAACTGATTGGCTTTGTTGGGAATATTTGGCAACAACCCAGTCTGGATTTTTGCTCGGTCACTTGCAGCCCAATCGTTGAAATCAAATTTTTCCTTGGGCTGAACAATAGTCAGGGCACTCCAGTAGTTGTTTTTAAACAATACAATTTCACCCTTGGTGTACTTGACGTTGGGTGCCCACTCTTCTATGTTGTCTTGATTTAAGATAAATCCTGGTGCATTGAGTTGACCGTTCCAGTCATTGGTTAGATTACCAAACAGTCTCAAACGATTTTGTCTAGCTCCGGTTGTGGGATCATAGATTAAGTCACCAAACACAGTTACATTGCGGAACACAATTAAATGTTCATAGGCAGTGAATTTTAAATTTACAAAACTTATAACTTGGTTATCTTGTGTGCTGGCTCTAAACTCGTTGTTAAAACGCTCAATGATTAAATTCTGTACACTTAGCAACTGCTTGTTTTGATCTTGTATTTGATTGTCAGGGCTCAATGTAACAATGTTATCTACCACAGCATTGTTGCGTTGTACAAACAGCTCTTTGGCCGAAGGGTTTAAGTTAATCAAACTGCCTGGACCCCAGCCTTGATTGCTCCAATATAAGAACTCCACAGCCATCTGCTGCCAGTTCATATCGTAACCGTTTTCAACTGTGCCAAAACTAAATCCTCGACCTTCCAAGAATTTTCCATAGCTCATTAAAAAGTCAACCATCACAGTGTCATTGACAAATGTATATCCGTATGGAATACGCACAACATCAGTGGTGTATTGCGCAGGTACTTTGACAGTGGTGCCGCCGCCTGAAATTTCTTGTAATCTTCCTGAAGGTCTACTCACCAACACTTGGAAATAAGGCTCCACAGTGCTGTATCCAAAAACTTGATAGCCGTTGTCCACTTTTTGCACTATGACTGAACTGTAACTCACTGCATCAAATGGTTGATTTTTGTACAACAGCAAATCAAATCCGTTGTCAGGAATCAGCAATGTAGTGTTCAATGAAGCTGGGCTTGGCTTTTCAAGAAATAATTTTAGATATTGTTTGTTGCTAAACGCCGCCATTCTATAACACAACCTGACATCTAAGTCTTTGAGTGCTGTGCTTAGAGTCTGCGGTGCTTGAAGATTGCCAAGGTAAGCATTATAATCAACAATCCAGTTGATAAAACTGGCCTTGCTGGTGCCAAGCCCGTAGATTTCTATGCTGTTGGCGTCAAGTCTATAACGATCGTTATATAAAAATTGGTCTAATGTTGTGTTGTATTTGTAAAGATCACGGTCAGCCAACAAAGAAAAAAACTTAGCTGGTTGGGTCAATGCAAACAATCGCATCACTGCAAAGGGATAGTTGCTACTGGCACGCCATGAATATTCCACTGGGCCATAATCACCAGTTTGCCAACTATGCCTGAACCCCGAAGGATCATAAGCACCAACTACACTTTCAAATGGACTCAGTAATTCACCAGTGGGGCCAACTGGTATGATTTTTGTAAGACCTGGTCTGGCAAATGCGGGTTTGATATAAAATCCCGCAGGATCAGCTACCAGTCCTGCTTCCAGATCATCCCAAAGAACCAAGTTGCCTGACGTATAAGGTGCAGGCCCGTAGCGATCGTTCCACCAGGTGGGTTTCTGTGCTATTCCCAGCATTTCCCAAGGTGTGGTGTTCGGCGTGACTGTGTCATAGAAATCAAGGTAAATGCCGCGCCAGGCGCCTGGCAAAACTTGCCCGTTGAGTTTGTTGCCGGCTTGATCATAGTTCCAGGTAAATGAATTTTGTGCATTGTAATCTTGCCTGTTGTAATCAAGTTTATTCCAGCCTATCCAGCTCAAAAACTCGCCAGTGAAGATTTCTTGCACCTCTTGCGGAGAATAGTCTGTTGTTCTAAATGCACCAGGAATGATGTCTTCTGGTAATATAGGTATTGGGGAAACTATTTTGATGTTGTTGAATATTCTGGTTTCAAACTCCAACAACACATCGTCTCTAAAGTCACCAAATGCCACAGTCTTGCTGCCGTCATGCCCAAGAATAATAGTAGTTGGTTCAACATAAGAAGTATCAACATAAATCTGTGGGCGCCACGAGGGATATAATCCCATCTTTGTAGGAGTATTGGGGCAGAAACTTCCCACAGTTGATGAAAATTCTTGTATCAAAATAACATCGCCAACTGCCAACGGTATTGTAATCTCTAGACTGGCTGAATCTACAATTGTGTTAAAATCAAACTCTCGAGTCAGCATTCTATTGTTGACAAATACATTAAGTCCAAGATAGTTACTTGAAGTAAAATTATAAACTTGAACAGTCTCAAACACCGGTGTGGAAATTGCAGTATAAGTGTAGCTGTTTTGTGTAAACACAGCACCTGCTGGCAGCATGTCGCTCCAGTAAAATGCATTGCTTTCAGTTCTACCCAGTGTGATATCACTTATTGCTGACGTCAATATCTGTGCTGTGGTTAGATTGCTGTAGTCGTTTTTGGCCAAAGTGTCCAACAACAGGGTTTTATATTTGACATATTCTCTGCTATTGAAGTCAATGGAAGAAAAAACATTGTATTCGGGCAATCTTAAAAACAGTCCGCTCAATGTCAATGGTGAACTTTGTTGCACAATTGTTTCACCGTAAGGAACAATATTGCCAAGATCTCGACTGTTGTTGGCTCCATTGATTGAGCCAACTAGCTCAGTTAGATTTTCTCCTATGCTGTTGTAGTGTGTTCTAACTGTGCCTAGAGTAAAGTTAGGAGAGTTGGCATTGAACGGGTTGTTTTGTAAATTGATTGGGACTTGATAAAAGCCAATCTGACTGACCTGATCACTGTAGGCTAAAACTTCAATTACATCAGTGGCAAGATAAGTTTCGTACAAACGAATAGTGGTAGTGTTGGGAGTTGTGGTCACCAGGTACTTGCTGGGAGGTATAAAAGTTGACCCAACGTATACTTTTAAATTAGGTACAGATTCAGGTGCATTTACTGTGACAGGTACATCTGAGATCTTGATGTCCAACAGCAACGGATCGCCGTTGTAACTAAATCTAAACTGCTGCAGACTTCTGCTTTGAGTAACTGCTGGTTGCCAACCCAGCAGATTTTGATAGATTTCTCTAGTAGAGTATTGTCGTGCAAAGCCCACACTGACGTTGTCTTCAATACTGCTGCGATTGACAACATATAAAAATGTATCAGTGTAGAGATTATTGTCAAACACAATATCACCAACATTGCTGATAGTCAAATATCTCAAAGGAAAATTAAGTACCACATCGTTGGCACCGGTGCCCTGAGCATAGGAAAATAATTTAGTACCAATGAAACTTGATCCTGGGTACTTGATCTGATCTGACAGAGTCACCCCATCTTGATCAAATATGTCAAACAACGGAGCTTGATTGGTTTTTGTTTTTTGTTGTGCGCGATTCCATGCCACACCGTCGTACCAAAAACTCACACCTTGATTGGAGATTCCGTTTATACACACCACTGTGTCGTTGATCAATGGCAGAGAATCTGTGGTTGGTACTAAGTTTATGATGGGCTGGGGTATCAAAGGTGGTTCAGTGTCTGGTGTGATGAAAACAACTTCATACACACGATTTTTTACACTTGGATTGGTATCTGCTGCAAAAATCACACGTGATCCATCAACCAGCGCATACCCATCAATGTTGTATTGTGTTTGTCCGGCCACTTGACTAAAAGCATCTACTGTGTTTAAATCAATTATGTTTATTGGCTGCTTTGACTTGGTGCCAAAGTCATACAATCGCATGCCGGCTCTAAATTCAAGAATTGGGCGTTTAGCTCGTTGTGTTTGATCAAACAATGCAGTGGTGTTGGTATACGCAGCCGTGGCTTCGATAACTTCCCTATGGAACCAGCGATTGCTACGGCTCCAGGCATTGAGATCTTCGCTGGCACGATTCAATGTCAGATAGTCTTGAATTGCCGGTTGATTTTGATCAACATCGTAATTTCCAATGTCGTAGGGCAGGCTATCGTAGGGCAATATACTGTTTTGGGTGTAGGGCTCTGGAGTAATGAACTCCGTGACCGGCAGAAGTTTTATAGCACTGCCAACACCTTCAACATAATAACTGTTGCCCACATAACTTGTTGGGACTACACTGCCAAAAAAAGTAACCTTGAGACCGTTGGTAAACACCACGCCATTGGGGCTGGTGTAATTTTTTTTACCAACAATATCTGCAATAAAAATTGTAGTATCTTGATTTTGGTCAATCAAACGAATAGCACCAAACATGCTGGGATTGGTGCCGTCTTGGTAATATATGGTATCTAATGCTGCTGTCAACAAGGGAATCTGTTCAAAGTATCCATCGCTGTTTTTAAACCATTTTGTATTGCTGTAGACTTCTCCACTGACAATATTAAATTGTTCAAAGTTGCTGACTGCCAGTGTGGGTTGTAGGCTAAGATAAATTCTGCCATCTAATGCAGTTTCATATTTGATGGTGTAGACCTGATATCTATCTGTCTTTGTCAAGATAGGAGTGTTGGTACTAAATCCATCAACATCGTATGTGCCAGGTTGACTGACTCCAGTTGTTGGTGGATTTGGACTATAAAACTGTGTTCGGTACCATCCGTAGGCCGTGGCATCTTCAACATCAACAATTGGAAACTGATCAACAAATACCACGGTGTTGTCCTGCAAGTTTGTAATGCCATCAATGCCGTTGGGGTTGTCAGCGATAAAATCATCAAGATACTGGTTGTTGATTTGTGCAAATGTCAATGTACTGACTAAATCAACATTGGGTATTTCTGTTAGAGAGTAATAAAAGTTTTGTGCGGTTTTTAGTGGGACGTTGAAAGTCACTGTGCCCAAATCTTCACCGTTGTTGACTACACCCAGAACATCACGACTTGATATATTGGGGTTGCCAGGCATTTTGCCATCAACTCCTGGTGCTGCCTGAAGCCAAAACTTTGGACCGTCGCCTGGCACAGGATCAACAATGTTAAATGTTCCTCGCATTGTTTCGCTGGTTTCAGCTGCATAGTATAGTGTGTCAGGTGCGTCATAGGGAACTGTAAATGTCACTTGCCCCTGATTTGCACCGTTGTTGACTACACCATTGTTGTAGAGATTGGTTCTTCCAGTAGTGGCAATTGTTTTTATATAAAACGGAAAGTCACCGCCCAGTGTCAAGGTAAACTGATAGGTATTGCCTCTGATCAATGTCAGGACCGGGTTGGGTTCATAATCTATTAGATAAGCCGAACTGCCACGATTGCTGACCCTAAATGTAAAAGTTGTTACTAGATTTTGTGTGACTTTGAAATTGTATGATCCACCGCGCACCAAGGTCAATATTGGATTTTGAGCCGGACTCTGAAAATCAAAAGTATAGTATCCATTGTTGCGAGTGACATTGATGTTGGCTTGGTAGGGAATTTGTTGGCCAGCCACTGACACTGCAAATGGGCCTGCTGGTAACCAATAATACTCAGCAAAGTTAACCATTTTGTCGTAGTCAATGAACGGATCCCAGGTGTAGTAGTCACTGACAAATAATCTGTCGGCTCGAGCAGTGTCAGCACCTTGCAGTGCCAACGCATCTAAAATACCAGGATAGGTAATAGCGTCAACGGCGTTTTCACGATCTTGATTGGTGATGACTACGCCAGGCTCAAGTTGATAATTAGATCGTTCAATGCTGGGCTCTACCACATAATAATCATTGGCATTGACACCAGGGCCAATTCTACGACCAATGAATCCCTGTGTTGAGCTAAAGTTTGGTTCTTGAACAAGCTGATCAAGGGTACCAGCAAGAAACTGCCGGTTAACCGGAGTCTGAAATATTTCAGGTAAAAAGTCTACGCTTCGTACGGCCATTAAATTACTCCACTGCCAGGGGCAGTCTGTAGGTTGGTGCTAGTCAACGCAGCAATGATTTCAACATCAGCTACCGTGGCACCATTGACAAAAATTTCGTTAGGGGCAGATCTAATTTCGTACAGATCGCCAAAACTTTTTTGTGTGTTCAAAGGAACAAGTACTACCGAACTTACCACTGTTCCTATTTCACTGTGAATGTAAGCACTTAGTTCGGAAAAGTAAAAAGTGTCTCCAAAGTTCCATTTATCAATGGTAAAATAATTATTCAATGCACTTATAACTAAATCTTTGATCTCGCTGTCCGACGCAGTGGACTTGGAGGCTCGGATAACTTTTATGATTGCTCGTAAATTGATTGCAGCCTTGGTTCCAAACAATGGTTTGAACGACACCGAATTTAAAATCAACTGGTCTGAAATCATTTTAAAATTTTGTAGACCTTGATACTGCGTGTTGAGCTCATCAATGGTGGGAGGTTCTGGGTAGGCCACAGTATTGGTCGTGTCTTTGATCCAATTTTGATAGGCTGTGTAGTAGGCCTGAGTCACTACATATACATCAATGATATTTGATGTAGCTGGGTCAATTCTTGAACTCAACGGACTGTTGGCTCGGTATTGGAAATAGAGATCTTGACGGCCAGGTTTGGCAACGTAGTCACCTTCTGTGACTTCAACCAATGTTCGTTGCAGAGTAATTGCATCAACTTCCAGTTGATAGAACACAGCATCAGCGGTTGCATAGAACACCTGTCCTGGAATGTATTGAGATTTTACTAGATCAATCTGTGCCAGTGTTGCGTAGATGTAATTTACAACACCAGAGTTGATCAACAGATATCTTTCTAGTCCATCAAAGTCAACTGTTTTTTGCAAAAATACATAGCTGCCACTTGGAACAATTGCACTGAAAAAATCTGGATCATCAGGAGTGCCGTTTTGATCATTGTCTTCAAAACTCACCAACACCTGGAAGTCATCAACTTCTCCATCACTTTGCACTGGTTGTCCAACAATTTGCATGGCAATATCGCCTGGCAACGGTTGATTGCTGTTGGCCTGACTGTTGCTTTTTAAGACTTTGACATAGTCTTTGATTGTGGTGCCAGTGCGTGGATCAAAAATTGCACTGCCGTATCTGTAGAAAAATCTAGTTTGAATCACGCTGCCAAAGTTGTATGTCAACTGCCGTGTGGTAAGAGTATACTGCAGTCCATTGGTGATAAACTGCATAATCCAGCTGGCATCTAAATTTTGTCCAGTGGTGTTTTGAGCATTGGTCAAACTAAATGCAGCATCCTGCGCCAAGTTGGTTGATGTTATCAAGTACCAAGTTGCAGTTAAATTGTTATAGCCAAGTCCAAAGTTACGATACACACGAATTTGTTCGCGCATCTCAGTTTCTATTGTACTTGGCAAGTCAGTAATAAAGATTGGAATAACTTCAGACAACACAGCATCAGTTGGCACAAATGTATCCAATACAACTGGACCTGTGCCATCAGGATTGTTGCCTTCGCCTAGTCCAGTGCCATCTAATTCAACTGCCAACGGGCTGGCCCAGATGTATGTTTTATCAGTGTCTAATGTACTTGCTCCCAACACCAGTCGGTTGTTGGCATCAAAGTGATAGCCTGTTGGTGGCACAAGTTTAATCAGACTCTGTGGAACAATAAATCTAAGATTACTGCTGGCAAATGGCCCAATTGGTGCTGGCAATCCAGTGGGCGCCACAAAGTATCCAGTGGTTTCATTTACCAACGTGGTGCTTTGATTCCAAGTTGTATCAAGTCCTGACAACTGAGGTCTGGTGTAGTTGGCATAATAAAATTGCAGCGTACCAACTTGATTCAACAACGGTTGAACAATATTTGTAATTACATCTGCAATGTCGTTGATGGTGAACCATGAAAAAATCACAGTAGGCAATGTTAGGTTTGTAAACAATGCACCATCACTGGCAAAGACATTTGTACTTGAATACTTGCCAGTGGCATCAATCAGTTCAAGATATCGTGATGTGCCAATTGCTGACCTTGCCACTGCCTTGGATTTGATGATACTTGAAAATTCAGTGTAAGGAAATAAATTATAATCCTCACCATTGACCATGCGATTCTGTGTGTAGTATCTTGCTGGCGCACGTTGTTTGATTTCAGCAATGCTTTCACGACTCTGTGCATTGCTAACTGGAGTCTGTAGACTGCAGGTAAAAGTTATTACTTCGGTACGACCTGTTCTGCTGACATAGCTGATACTGGCTGTGACATTGGACATCTCTTCTGGGTTGATGATGTAGGTCAGTCCGTTTGAAGCTCGTACATACGCTCTAAAATTTCCCACTGGTATAGCTGAAAACACTCCGTCGCCAAATGTCAGTGTGATTTGATCGTTGGCTCGACTTTGTGTAGAGTAAATTGATCGTGGTGTTGTGGAAATTTGTTCGGCTGCTGCAGTGTAGATATTTTGTACATACTCCCACTCGGTGGTAACCGTGCCAACATTGTCTAGTTGAAACAACCAACGATCATCGTTGTTGATTCCCTCAATGTTGATGTTGACTGTGCGATTTGTCACACGCTCTGCTAGGTTAAAGTCTTGATTTTGCAGAACTCCTTGCTTGAACAAGAAAAAATATCCAGTGTTGGGTGATCCAAATCCTAACTGATCGTTTTTGTAAACAACATTGAACGCACTGTTGGGTCTTGGGGCAGGTTCATACAGTTGGCTACTGCCCTTGGCAGTGGCACTGACCAGTTCAAACGGCATTGATATTCCATCAACCACTGAAGTGTAGGGAATCACTGGGATGAACCCAGGAACTAAATTTATAGCATATTCATCATTTTTGACACCAAGGATATATTGGCTGTTACCTGGACGACCCACACGCTGTGAATCAACCAATGCGGCATTGATGATGGTTGTGAACTGCTCAAGCCAATTGGGATTGGTGGGGTCATTCCAATTCACCGTGATATTAGAAAGGTTAGCTCCAGTATAATCAGTGATGTTTTCTGTGGTACTGACTGCAATGACTTTGACTGTGCCCTGTGCTTCAATGTTGCGTTTGGATGTGTAACTTACTAGATTGGCCAAACGTGTGACTGAATCTCTACGTTCAGCAGTGTCAAGATAGTTTTCTCTAGCATTGAGATCTGATCTAAAAGCCAGGGCCTGCCCCATGAATGCCATTACATCTAGCAATGCAATGAATTCTGAACTTTCAATGTAATCGTTGAAGGTTTCGGGGTAATAAAGGCGAAGATAGTCTACAAAACTTTTGCGTAGAGTTTCAAAGTCATAACTTTGAAAGTCTGCTTCACGGTAGGTTTGATAGATTTGTTTCCAATCTTCAATCCCAAAAATTGCGGTTTGTCTGGTGGTAATAGCCATAGTTTCTCACTGTTTTGGTATTTATGGTGCGAAAAAACCACGTAGTTATACGTAACTGGCTGTGCGTGTGAGTTGGTCAAAAAAGATAGCCAAACGGTCGGCATCAGTGGACGGGGCATATTGTATTTCCAGCTCAATCAACATGCCGTTGTCTTGAGCATAGACATAGCTGCTGACAACCTGTAATCTAGGATCACCGCCGGCCACTCGTTGTACTTCGCGATTTATTGCGGTTACAAGCTCATCGGTGATATTTTCAAATAAATTGTCCCATAAGCTGGTTCCGTACTCAGGGCGTCCTGGTAGCTGCCCTTGTCTAATATTAAAGGCATTGAGCAAATCTCGTTTGATAAGGTCGGTATCTACCAGCGTAAACTTTTTATATTGACCTTGAGTGTTGAATCCAATAAATGTAGGCATAATTTATATTTAACCCAGTGCATCAAGGGCAGCTATTGCTGCTTTGTATTCAGCAAATGCCACTTCTACCGCTGGAGCACTGCGATTGTTGTCGTTGGCCCGTAATATCTGTTCGTAGTTTGCCTGCGCTGTTGTCATTCTGTTGACAGCTTCTCGTTTGGCTTTGGCATTGGCCAGTGCATCAGTATTAGATGATGTACCACCAACAGAAGAGTTGAATCCTGGCGTAGCAATTGATGTTGGAGATACTGTGCCCAAGGCACCTGTTAGACTATTGATGTTAAAATTAAACCCTGTGCCTTGCTGTGCTAGAGTGGCTGCTTCAGTGAATGATTGTGTTGAGTAACTGGGGTTGGGGATTTTATCATTGCCCAGTATACTTTTCACTGCTTGATCAACTGAACTGCGATTTACTGTGTTGTTGTAGCCAACTGCCTTGGCTTCTCCAGTGGCACCAATTGGTAGTTTGGTATCTACAAAATTCATTGCAAACTCGCCTTGCCTGGCAATTTTGTTGGCTTCATCTATAATGTTTGCCGGTGCTGCACTTTTACTCCAGGCCATGGCCGATCCAGCACCAAATTTATTGGCGACTTGCAGCAGTGGTGCTATTTCGTTCACAGGCAAACTGTTGGTTATGGCACCGGCTTGACTGAGGCTTGTGTAATTTGATTGCATTACACCTTGAAAAATATTGGTTTGTTTGTCAGTGCTGCTGGTAAAGCCGGTTAGACTGCCAATGCCATTTTTTCCAGTCCACACAGTGGGAGAACCCAGTACCGAAGAAAGCTGAGTGGGATCTTTTAAAAAGGTCGCACTGATGCCGGGTTTTAAGTATCCCTGTTGTTCCAACTGTTGTGGCGAAATTCCAAATTTACCAAGTCCTGTAGTGGACGACACAGTGGCAGCGGATTGATTGAGACCAGCAGCAGTTTGGGCCAATAATCCCTGCACCTGAGTTGTATTGAGTGTCCCAATGCCAGTGCCAGGCTGACTGGTTTTTAAAAAATTTGCTGTGTTGATGCCATTGGATACTGGTAACCCAGTTAATTTACTCACAGCGGATGTGAGATTTGAAATAGGATTTTTGGGCAATAATGCCAATGCTGAAGACAGCCCAGCAGCAGCCTGTGTTGCAGCACTGAGACTGCCGCCCACGGGCAAGTTAGCCAAGCTTCCAGTGCTGAATTGAGTGTTAAAAATCTGTCGAGCCTGAGCTTCGCTGGTGCCAGCTGCGGCATCAACTTGGTAGGTTTTACCATCAGGAGAAACAAAATTATACTTTGGCATCAATTTGTCCTGGTTATAGTAGCCCCGGATGCCACCGGAACAGCAGTGGGAGGTGGTGCAGAACTATCTGACAAGTTGACCTGTACATTTACTCCACGATTGTGATAAGGATATGGCTCATGAGTTGGTGCTCGGGTCACAATACTCTTTAGAGCATTTTGTTGTACTGTCCAGCCTTGGCTGGCATTGAAAGTTGTGTCATCTAACACTGTTTTGGTTATTTGGGTGGGTGTCTCAACTGCAGGAGCTGACCCCCCATTGAGATCAATTCGTCCGGCCTTGAATACAAGACTACCGCCGCCTTTCCAGGATCCGCCCTGGCTATCCAGTGCAATAGTACCATCACTTTTCAGTGCAAGGGCTGCTTTGCTGAACGCAGTCATTTTTTCAATGCTGCGCAATGACAGAGTTTTATCACTTTCTATCTTGGTAATGCCTGTGCTTTTCATAGAGATATTGCCACCAGCATACATGTTGATGTCTTTGTCAGCGTGTAGATTTATAGTGCCTTCGGTTCTTATGTTGACGCTGTTGGTGCTGTAGACATCTACAGTACCTTCTTTGCCAAACTCTATCCAGGTCTGCCCGTTGGCATGCATGATGTGAAAGAAGTTTCCTTCGTCGTTCATCATGATTTGATGACCTTTGGATGTGCGAAATCTAACTAGAGCATCTTGGCCTTCCAATGTACCATCATCAAGTACAATACTATGACCACCTTGACGAGCAATGACTTTGACATCCTTGGGAGCCAATTGCCCTGATGCCAATTGAGCTTTGATGGTTGCAGGTAACAACCCTCCCTGATATATTGGTCTTCCTGGAGTGCTCACTCCATACACAGTGCTGGGAGTTTCTCGCTGCGAACTTGATGTGATAGGTCCGCGCTGTATGTCTCCGTTGACACCTTGTTGAAACATTGACGCAGCAACAACTTTGTGTATGGGTTTCTGTTCGTTGAAAAATTTAGGATTCTGTTGTGTGGCAGGATTGTAGACATTGATCTCAACCACTGGAGCCTGTGCGTTGTTGCCAAAATATGCTTGTTCAACCCCATTGCTTTTGTCAAAATTGCTGCTGGCACCCACGGCTGGCACCATGTGATTGACACCTTGATCAGGTATGCACCCAACATAGTATCCTCGAGTGGCATCACCTTCTACAAAGAAACACAACACACTGACACCAATGTCCGGGGGTGTCATCCACATTCCATAACTTTGAGGATTGCTTTCAAATGTACCCACTCCTGGCGCTGGATTAAAATTGGTGTTGCTGGATCTAGGATCAGTGGCACCATAGAATGGAGAAAGGTAACGCACAGTTCGCCACAAACTGTTGTCTTCGGCATCGCCGCCGCCAAACGCTTCAATATACACTTGAAGACGTCCTGAAAAAGTGGGATCAATATTGTTTTTTACCACACCAATAAACGGACCTGGGTCAGCGGGCGCACCGCCTCGATCCAGTTGAAAGTTCTTGGCTCTGCCGGTACTTCTACTAATATTCTCTGCCATTATGTTTCCTTGACCATAAGTTGCCTATCTGTGGTAGGTACTATGTTTACCTGAATACCTGGTAGTGTGGCAGGAATTGGCTCGTTGGCAGCACCAAATGTGTTGACATTATATTGTATGCCGGTCAATCCAACAGTTGGTGTATCAATTGTGCCTTGGCTAGTGGGTGCGTCTGCAGGTGCTGCAGGCAACACAGCCGGAGCCGAAATTTGTGTTGTTGTGCCTAGATTATTGGATCCAGTGATGGCATCAGTTTTTGCTTGGCCTGCAAATCTATCTGTACCAATTGGCGATGATGAATAGTTTGATTCAGGTGTTGCCAGTGTGTCTGTAGCATCTTGAGCTGGATTTTGAGCTGACTTGTACACTTGGCTGGCGTTTCGTAACCCAGATGCTGAACGCTGATTTGTAGAATCTTGGCTGAGATCGCCGGCATCTTGTTTGGTGTTGGTAGCCTGTTGCGTGGTGTTTGGTATGGGAAAAATATAAAGATTACCTTCCACAGTTTGCTCAAACTTACCTTGCATAAAGAAACTTGTGACTTTGTTGGCTTTGTAAACAAAACTTTGCTTTGAAGTTTTGTTGTAGCCCTTGGCAGTGAGATTAGGTTTCATCAGCCCAGTCTCAATATCATAATCCCCGTTGCGAACCCACACTATCTCAAACAGCACTTCTCCAGCATCGTAGTTAATGGTGCCATCAGGTAAGAAAGGTTTATAAACAAACTGTCTAGCATCAACACCTGCAAACATTTCTCCCTGCACAATCCAAGCAGGATCTCCTATGATACGTATCTTTAATGTGCCTAAATCAGCTTGGCTGTATAAAAATTCTGAAGCATTGGCAGCTGGTTCATTGACTGCATTGTCGCCTTGCTGTGAAGTTTGATTACTACGTGGAGCATACCAGTATTTTCTAATTTTTTGCAAGTCGCTGGTCATTTGCTGCGGATTTTTATTGGCACCACTGAGGGTGGTTCTATAGGCATGATTGTAAGTTTGTTGATAGTCAAGCACCGCAGTGTTCTGCCCAGTAAACCAGTAAGGGTAACTTTTGTGTACCCCGGTAAAGTTTCCTGTAGGGAACCAAGGGCTATCCATGCCTTTGATTTCATAAGGACTCACGATGAATTTTATTTTATATGCATAATCATTACGTCGGATATCATAGCTTTTTTGTTCAGTGACTATACTGATTTTGAACCAAGCAAACGTTTTGATATTCTGTGGATTGTTTTGAACTTCGCCTGTGGTTTCGTTGACTTGTGCCAGTTGTTGTTTTTCAACATACTCGCTGTTTCTAAGCACCAGGTCAATGGCCTGCACAATTGGCATACCTGCAGTGATACCCACAATGCGTTGATTGGGGTTCATGGCCTGAGTGTCATCTAACAGTGCTCGTGGATTGGCATTGTTGGTCATGGGTGTGTTGCTATAAGACGATTTCAATGCCTTTCTAACACGAGCTCCTCGCATTTCATCCAAGGCAAATTCTATAGAGTACTCATCAGCCACATCAAACACTTTGGTTTTGACCAAACGACGTTGAAATTCGTTCAACGCTCCCATCAGTCCGCCCACAATCGTACCAGGCGTTTGATTTGTGGCGGCATCGGCCTTGGGCGGTGCGTTGTTGCTGGGACCACCTGTGGTTTGCAGTGTGTTGAGAATAGACGTATTTGTGTTGGCTTGAAATTGATTGGCCTGAACCTGGTCAGATACTGTTGCATTGGTTGTGGTACCACCAACATCGTCACCCAGCACTTGCCCCACAGTGGATCCAGCAATCTCAATGTTATAGGGTATAGACCCACGCGATTGACCAACACCAACATCTTGCCCGGTGGGTTTGCCAGTCACAGTGTAAGTCACTAAACTGCTGCTGACATTGAAAGTTACATTGGTTATTAGAAACGGAATATACTTGGTGACCACAGCATAGGGATCATTGGGAGTGTTGACATCATTGTTGTTGGCTTTTTGCAATACGCCAGTTTCATCATATCCGTAGAATGAAATCTTCATCAAATAAATTGCTGCGGTGTAATTTTGAATTCCACAATAGTCATTGGTGGCTGCTACAAGATTCTCAATTAAAGTAATTCCGTTTGGTTCGGTGATGGTAAATTTTAAATCAGTGTTTTGATGTGGAGCTCCACTGCCTTTGCCTGGCACAAGATTTGACAGTTCAATGGAATCAATATAATAGTCTAAACTGAAGTAAGGATTACGAGTCTGTACTGTAGAAGTTCGACCGTTGACTGTGGCTGTGACAGATCCTCCGCCTGCTGCTTCTGGCACCCCGCCACTGCGCATCAACAACCCGCCGGAGCCTCCCCATTTTTTAGTTTGGATCAACTCTTTGTAGTCCGAAGGCTTCATCAACCATATTTCAGCGTTGTAGGTATAGTTGTAGTATCTGTCAAGCACATTGGCCTGCGGGGATACTGTTTGATCAAATGTACTTGCAACCACTTGTTGGGTGGTGTTTTTTCTATTACCAGCATCATCATTGCCAGCACCAACCCCACCAGAATACACTGTTTGCGGGGCTCTGTCTCCAACCGTAATGGGGAACCCTTGACTTGAAGTTGAAGTAACAGCCTGTGTTTCATCTATGGTTTTTACTGGATCATTTGTGCCAGTGTCCTTGACTTCAGCGTCTCTTGTGACTGGAACAGTGGCATTTGATCCACTGGGATTTTCTGCAGCAGCAGTAATTCTTCCATCAGGCTTTAACACCTGAACTGGCGGTGCATTGCCAGTGGTGGCAGCATCCTCTTGAGCTATTTGTCCGGCACTGTCACTGCCAGCCACGGCTGCGTTGGATCTCTGTGTGGTGGCTCGTTGAGCGTTGGCTTCGGACTGTGCTTCAGCATCGGCAGCATTTAACTCTTGCCGAGCTTCTCTAACCGCAATAGTTGCAGTTTCAAGTTGAGCCTCAAGGCTTGCAATATTGTACTTTTGTCGCAGTGCCAGATACTCAGCAGTGCCGCGTTGAACGTTTCCAGCAATTCGTTCAGCGTTGTAGGCTGCTGCGGCAGCGTCGTATTCGGCTTGAATTCTGGCCAGGGCCTGTTCTGCACGAATTAATTGCTTCTGTGCTGTTTCTACACTCAATGCCATGTTAGATTCCCAACACTGTTTGTAATGTAGATATCTTTGGCAAGTATATTTGAATGCCTGCTTTGAAGTCCAGCGGTGGCGCTGTCAACGTATTGGGATTTCGTTGATAAAATACCCACCAAAGATTAGCGGATTGGTACAAATCATAGGCCAACAAATCTGGTCTATACTGATAGGTTTGATTGAGTTCAATTAGTAAATCGTCATTGTACTTGGGTATTGGTCTGTTGACCATTAGGTCAAGATAGAACTGAGTGTACCCAGTGTTGTAATAAGGACTTGTGGCGTTATAGACAGCCATTACCAGAATCCTCCCTGTAATAAATCACCATTGGCAAAACCCTTGACTGAAAATTCTTTACTGACTTGCTGACGTGTCTGTGTTGGCAATAGAGTGATGCTGATTTCCATTGATGTTGGAACATACGTTGGTTTACTCCCACCCAATTCACCAGTTATCCTCTGCTGACTGGCCTGACTGGGGTCAGCACCAATTGGTGGTTTGCTAAAAATTGTTTGCAGTCTTGACAATGCTGAACTGAAAGGATTGCTGGGCAATGATTGTTTGGTTCTGCGTTGTAACAGATTTAAGTTGACTTGATTGAAACTGTTGCATCTAATGTAGTCTACATTGTTGGGTAGATTATAGGTAAACGTCTGCAGCAACACCGGATGCTCGTTGAATTGATAATTACCAAATCCTGATAAAAACATCAATGGGGGTGGTGCACCAGCGTCAGCGTCTTGGCCGTAAAACATCTTTGAAGCTGATCTGAAAAAATGAATCACTGCCAACAGATAGTCAGCCTCGTCAGTGCTCTGAGCTGTAAAGGTTCCGGTGATCTGTATTGGGGCAACACTTGAATTTTGATAAAAGTAACCTTTGTAGTTGCTGTGAGTTAGATCGTACTGTGAGTAATTGGCATTGTAAGAAGTTTGTACACTGGGAGTATAGGGAAATATCACACCGTCAGTGACCTTGAGAGGAAACAAGATAGCAGAATCATCTATGCTTGGATCATTGTACAAATAATTGCTGCGTGGTGCTAGCCGTAATTTTACTCGCCAATCTTTGTTGTTGACATTGCGGCGTTGCTCTCTAATAACATTGCTGTCTCTGGCACGTGTGAGTCCAACTGCGGTGCCATTTTCAGTGCCTGCCCCTGTGCTCAGTGGAAGACTTTGAGTGACTCCCGCACCTAGACCAAGGTCCACATTTTGTGGACTGGTGATAGTACCTAGAATGTTGGCGTTGGTTTGATCAGTAGTGAGATACCCTGTGGTATCTGTCACAGTGTCAGGTTGATTGACAAATCCACCACCTGTGGTTGCTGCTGCCAGCCCTGGAGGAACCTGTGGATCTACTATAGGGTTCACTGGATCAGGTATTGGTGTTACATCAACTCCAAATTGACCTTGTCCACCTTGGATATAAGGATATGTTGCAACAGTGCTGACATCGTTGACCGTGTTGTCTTGGGCCAGTGATGCGTAGGTGCTGAATCCTGCACCTGCTGCAGTGTTAAACGGTGATTGTTCTGGCGTTGTCTGCGCTACAGGAAATCCGCCAACGTCAAATTGTACGCCGGTGAATGTATTGGTAGTGACCGGTACGTCTGTGGCTGGATACGTGTTCAACTGTTGTTGATTAGGTCCTAACGCCACTGAGCCACCAACTACTCCCGGAAATGCGTAGGGATCTTGCGCAGTTGATAGGTTAATTCCTGCATAACTCTGGGCAGGTTGTGTATAGGCTGTTCCATACGATGCTGCAGTTGATGGAGAGTCAGGGGCTGTGGCTGCCACAGCATTTTCGTCAGCTATGCCTAATCTTCCAAAGTTTCGGCTCTGTGGATCGTTGTTTATTGCATAGTTGGCTTGATCGTCAGCGGTGATACCAGCGCCGCGATATGCTGCCTCTATGGATGCACCATTTTGAATAAGTGCATTGAATGCTTTTGCTTTTGATGAATCGTATCCAGCCATTATATTTCCTTGTGATGTATTTACCCAAATCAAAAACCACGTAGTTTATCAACGGTTGACAAACTGGAAAAAGGTTGTATAATAAGTAACTCACAAGGAGATTGATTTGTCAACTGCTATCCCACGCACCGCACCAAGAGTAAACTACCTAAACAATCGAGACATTTTAAAAGAAATACACCTAAGCAAGAACACTTATTGCTCGTTTCTTGATCGCAAAACTGACCATCAGTACGACATGATTCTTGCGTCAGTTAGTAAAATCAATCAAAAAACAGTGGCCGAGGCTCGACGTAATCGTGCAGATCGTATCAAGCGAGAAACTGGCGAAATCATAGATCCCAAGAAAATCCCTAACACTGACTTGGTTTTTAGAATCATGACCTGGGAGCATATTCCCATGGCGCCAAAAAAAATCACCAAGGCCGCTGCAAAAAAATCTCGAGTCGAAGAGATGTTTGAATTTGAAGACACCACTGACGACAGTTTGGCTGAAATAGTAGATGAGCCTGTGTTGGATTTGGCCCATGTACGTGTAAACTTTCCCCCGTTCTGGCACTATAGAATTGATGAAAACAAGGAGCCGTTTCTAGTAGGCAAGAGCCACTGGAAAGGCGATCTCAATCAAGGTGAGTTTTGCAAAGAACACGGAACCATGACCAACAAATTGGCTTTGATGTTCCTCAAACTCTGTGAACGCTATGCCACTCGATCAAACTGGCGCGGTTATACCTACAACGAAGAAATGCGTGGACAGGCTCTGCTGCAATTGGCACAGATAGGATTGCAGTTTGATGAATCAAAATCACAAAATCCGTTTGCCTACTACACCGCTGCCATCACCAACAGCTTTACTCGTATTTTGAACATTGAAAAGAAGATGCAAAACATACGCGATGACATTTTGGAGATGAACGGATTGAATCCAAGTTGGACTAGACAAAATTCTGGCAAGGACTCTGGGGCGGTGATGTCCATACCGGTTGCAACTTTCAACGACGACTAGTATAATCGTAAGTTATGTCTAACTTATTCAAGAAGGCCGTGGTGTTTACGGACATCCACTTTGGATTGAAATCCAACAGCCACGCACACAATGAAGATTGTCTGGCGTTTGTCAAATGGGCTACCAAACTAGGCCAGGAGCACGGTTGTGACACTGCAATGTTTTTGGGAGACTGGCACAATCATCGTGCCAGTATCAACATTGTCACACTCAACTACAGTCTTAGAGCCTTGGAGCATCTAAATGACAACTTTAGCAATGTTTATTTTATTCCTGGCAATCACGATCTTTATTATCGTGACAAACGTGATATACAAAGTGTGGAATGGGCACGGCACTTACCTAACATTCATATATGCAATGATTGGTTTAGTCATGGCGACGTGGTTATTGCTCCTTGGCTCGTTGGCGATGATCATAAGCGCATTCCAAAACTAACCGGCAAGTACATGTTTGGGCACTTTGAATTGCCTGGCTACTTGATGAATGCCATGGTGGCCATGCCAGACCATGGAGAAGTACGACGAGAAGATTTTACCGGATTTGATCATGTGTTCACTGGACACTTCCACAAACGACAGACGCAACGAAATATTACCTATATTGGAAACTGCTTTCCGCACAACTATGCCGATGCCGGTGACGACGAACGCGGTGCAATGATTTTAGAATGGGACAAAGAGCCTGAGTTTCACGCTTGGCCTGATCAACCCACCTATCGTGTGCTGAACTTGTCCGACGTCATTGACAACGCACCAAATCTACTAAAACCCAAAATGCATGTCCGAGTAGGCTTGGACATTGAGATCAGCTACGAAGAAGCCAACTTCATCAAAGAAACTTTTATCAAAGATTACCAACTTGCTGAGATGGCACTGGTACCAAATAAAAATTCTGAGATTGACACAGACATGGCGCCAGGAGATGTAAAATTTGAATCTGTAGATCAAATTGTCATAGATCAACTTTCTAACATTGAAAGCGAATTCTATGATTCAAAACTTTTGTTACAAATCTATCAAACTCTCTAATGTATGACTACGGTTCTATCAAGCATGTACAACTTGAAATAACAACAAAGTGCAATGCTGCCTGTCCGCAATGTCCGCGCAATCATCATGGCGGTCCCACCATCAAGAGCTTGCCAATCACATCCTGGAGTCTAGCCAATCTTCAGCACATATTATCAACTGAATTTGTAAAGCAGCTGGAATCTATCTATTTCTGTGGCACCTACGGAGATCCTATGATGAATCCTGAGATCACCGATATGTGTGCCTGGCTTCGTGGTGTAAATCCTTTGTTGAAAATATCGTTGCACACCAACGGCAGCATAGGAACTGCAACGTCGTATCAACGACTGGCCAACCTTGTTGACTTTATAGCATTTGGTATTGATGGACTTGAAGATACCAATCATTTGTATCGTCGTCAGTGCCGATGGTCAAGCATCATGCGCAATGTCACAGCGTTTATACGTGCTGGAGGGACTGCATACTGGGATTTTATTGTGTTTCGTCACAACGAACATCAAGTTGAATTGGCCCAACAACTGAGCCAGTCAATGGGGTTTAAAAAGTTCAACATCAAAAAAACCTATAGATTTCTAAATAGAAATCATCAGTTGATCCCTTCACTGACTGTGGGCACCTACGTGCTCAAGCCGCCAACACAAGAACGATATCTCAATAAATTTACACAACAAGTTGATCCAGCTGATATTGCAGTGTATCAACGCACCACTAAAATTTCTTGTTTCTATCTTTCCAAGCAAGAAATTTACATTGGCGCTGATGGGTTTGTGTTTCCCTGCGGATGGTTGCATGATAGATTGTACGGAGTAGAAAGCGAGTCTTCACAGGATCACCAAACCATCAAACAAATGATGCAAGAAGCTGGCGGAAAAGATCGTGCCAATTGTTTTCAAACTCCCTTGATAGACATTGTCAATGGTGAGTGGTTTCGTGTCATAGCAGAAAATTGGAAAACCAACAGACTGCAACGCTGTGCAATGATGTGCGGGACTGGATTGAACTTTGTGGGAGACCAAAACGAACATGTCTCATATTAATCAACACGGTGAGATTTGGCCTGCAGTCACTCAATGTCTACAACAACAATATGATATTGTTGCCTGGATTGATTTGCTGTACTATGATTTAGATTTTGATTTGCCAAGATTGTACAGTCAGCTATTTGAATTCTCCAACAAACAATTTGATCCCAATCAACGCATTGTGGTCTTACATCGTGACACTGATTACTACACCAATCTAGATCAACCTGGGTTCAACCTCTGGAATCTCTATGCTATGTGTGCGTGTCTTGACGTGCCCAGTGAATATGTAATTCTTATGTCGGCCCACTTGACCATTGACCGTGAGTCAACAGCCATTGCCAATGAGTTCAACATTCCTGCATTTCAAACAATTTACACCCCATATCAGTGGTGGCCGGTGCCTGAAGAAGTCACAGCAATTGATCTAAACGTTGACTCAATTAATTACAGTTATGTTTGTTTGAACGGTCAACCAAGGCCTCATCGGCTTTATACTCTTACGCAATTACATCAACTCAATCTCATTGATCAAGGTATGGTGACTCTTTGGCCAGATGCTGCGCCAATAACCTATGATATGTCAACACAGCCAAGAGCTGACAATTTACAATCAATACCCAGCAATGTGCATCTGAGAACCACATTTAACAGAACACGAATCAATAATCGCCTCTATCTTACTGACAATCAAAATGCTCAGTACCATCATCTGTTTGATCAGGTCAAGCAAAAGCGCACACACAGTGCAATTGAAGGAATACCAAATGATCCTGCTACAAGATACCAACCTAAATTTCTGCAACAGGCACTTTGGAACTTGGTCACTGAGTCTGTAGGCGATTATCCGTATGGGTACCTCACTGAGAAAACAGTCAAGGCTATACTGACCAAACGCCCGTTTATTGTACTAGGCGGAGCTGGTTCATTGAAGACGTTGAAAAATCTAGGATTCCGCACATTTGACCGCTGGATCAACGAGGCCTATGATGAACTTGCTACATTTGCCAATCGTGCCGATGCTGCCACTAACCAACTCAAGCAGGTTGTTGAGAACTTATCAATTGCTGACTTAAGAGCTTGCTGTGAGGACATGCAATCTATTTTGGACTACAACTTTGACCACTACGTTAATGGGTTCGGCAAACGTGATCTTGCATTTTATATAAAAAATAAACTATAATACATTAATGATTAGAATAAAAAATCTGACTGTAAAAAACTTCATGAGTGTGGGCAATGTCACACAGGCAATTGATTTTGATCGCCGTGACCTAACTCTTGTGCTGGGCGAAAATTTAGATCTTGGTGGCGATGGATCAAGAAACGGCACTGGAAAAACCACGATCATCAATGCATTGAGCTATGTGTTATATGGCCAGGCATTGTCAAATATTCGCAAAGACAACTTAGTCAACAAAACCAACAGTAAAAGTATGTTGGTTAGTTTGGACTTCAGTGTGGCTGGCAAAGAGTACAGAATTGAGCGTGGTCGTAAGCCCAATGTGTTGAAGTTTTTTGTCAACAACGAAGAGCAACAAAACGATGACAATGCACAAGGTGACTCAAGAGAAACTCAGGTTGACATTGAACATATCTTTGGCATGAGTCATGACATGTTTCGTCATGTGGTTGCACTCAATACCTATACTGAACCGTTCCTTGCGCTCAAAGCCAACGATCAACGCACTATCATTGAACAACTGTTGGGAATAACTCAGCTCAGTGAACGTGCGGAACGAGTCAAAGAAGCCAACAAACAGACCAAAGATGCTATTCAGCAGGAAGAGTTTCGTATTCGTGCAGTGCAAGAAGCCAACAAGCGTATTGAAGAACAAATTAGCAGTCTGCAGAAACGTGAGCAGCTATGGTCAAACAAACAAGCAGAAGATTGTGCAAAATTACAATCAGCTATAGACAGTCTTGAACACATAGACATTGATCTAGAAGTACAGGCACATCGCGACTTAGAAGCATTCTATGACAAAAAGAAAATCATAGACGAGTGCAACCGTTGGATCAAAAGCATTGACACAGACAATGTCAAACTTGATCGTCAGACCCGACAGTTAAAGATTGAAATTGAGCAGATGACTGATCATCGATGCTTTGCCTGTGGTACTGAGATACATGACAACAGTCTTGATGCAGTCAAAGATGAGAAACACAAGGAACTACAAGAAATTGCACTGCAACTGTTGTCAAACGACACACAACGATCTGAACATCAAAACGAAATTGATGATCAAGGTCCTTTGGGCACTGCACCTGTTGTGTTCTACGACAGTCTTGAACAGGCATTGAATCACCGCAACAGTTTAGAAACGTTGCGCAAGGACTTGACAAGTCGCCTAACTGACACCAATCCTTACAGCGAACAAATTGTGGAAATGCAGTCACAGGCACTGCAGGAAGTATCCTATGAAGTGTTGAATGGCCTCACCAGAGTGCAGGATCATCAGGACTTTTTGATCAAACTGTTGACCAACAAAGACAGCTTTATACGCAAGAAGATCATTGATCAAAATCTATCATATCTCAACTCAAGACTCACTCATTACTTAGATAGGATTGGGTTACCGCACACTGTAAAGTTCCAAAATGACCTAACTGTGGGCATTGAAGAACTGGGACGTGAACTTGACTTTGATAATTTAAGTCGTGGTGAGCGTAATCGACTGATACTTTCAATGAGCTGGGCGTTTCGCGATGTCTGGGAAAGTCTATATTATCCCATAAATCTACTGTTTGTAGATGAGATGATTGACTCGGGCATGGATACAACCGGGGTAGAAAGCAGTCTAGCATTGCTCAAGCACATGAGTCGCGAACGCAGCAAGTCAATATGGCTTGTGAGTCACCGTGATGAACTGATTGGGCGAGTAGAAAATATATTGCGTGTTGTCAAGGAGAACGGGTTTACCAGCTATGCAAACAGTACAGAAATTGTATGAAATGCTGTATAGATGATAACTAACTCTGCATGACGTCACCTCAAAAAGCCAAAGGTAATTCCTGGGAAAACACAGTTTGCAAGCATCTCTCTGCACTCTACGGAGAAAGTTTCATACGTGTTCCACACTCTGGCGCTTATATTGGGGGGACTAATCAACATCGCAAAGAGGTACTGCATGAAGGTCAGGTTAGAAGTTTCAAGGGCGATATTATTCCCGGACAAAGTTTTCCCAAATTCAATGCAGAATGCAAAAGCTACAAAGATTTTCCATTTCATCAACTCTTTCAAGGCACATGTAAAACACTAGATGGATGGATTGAACAAACGATGGACGTCGCTGACGAGGGTGACTTCAACATTTTGTTTATGAAATTCAATCGCAAAGGCACATACGTAGCAGTACAAGCACAGCCAAATCAAACTTCACTACATTTCACCAGGCATTTTAACTACGCAACATCAAAACATGGGCATTGGCTTTTTATGGACTATGACCTGTTTTGGGAATTAAACGCAGACTCAGTAAAACTGCTCTGCGCATAGACTCTGTACCACTGTGAGTGGTCCCATTGAGCTAGCCGAGGTAAGGCTCGTTGCCAGCGGATTCTTGGGCGTCAAAGGATAGGCTAACTTAGGCTAAATGATCGCGGCTCTGTGATAAAAAGGTACAACCGCGGCGTAAGGTATTTCGCATGTATGGGATAACCTGCGTTCCGTTGTGAGTCAAGGCTAGAGTAGGAGGTACAGCACAACCGCCTCCGCGTGGAAACACAATCTCTTTATACATGTGACAGTTCGAACTCGGATGATGTCGTCAACTCTTGCCCGGCTTACGGGCAAGTATGACCGAAGAATCTAGATGATATCTCTAAAAACAAATGTTGATGAACGCAGTGAATCAACAGATGTGCGAAAGCACATCATGAACAGTTAGAAACTATCTGGCCAATCCCTAAACAATGCATGTTGTATGTTACCTGATACAAACTGATTGAAACTGCGATGTTTGTCTTCGAGCTCGCCTTCCAGTGGTGCTACACGGCGGAATGCCTCGTCCATTTGCGCCATGTTTTTAAATTCCATGATGATCATCCATTCAGGCATGTCCGGGATAGATCTAAATCCCATCTTACAGCGTGTGATACGATAACATTCCATCTTGTTTTCACTGACAAGATGATCAAAAAAGCTTCGCATGTTGGTGACCCATTCAAGGTCCGTGATGTCACCTTGTTTGTCAGCCCAGATAGTGTATAAATCCATTATGTCATTGGTCCTAAAATTTCAAATCCATCTATTTCACTCTTGTACAAATGTGCCTGCTCAAGATACAAATAGTCAAAACCTCGTGCCCGGTAGATAGCACATTCAGTTTTCATTGTTTCAATACCCAGTCTAAACTTTGGACGATGATATGTCCAAGCAAACTGATCGCATAAAGCGTTACGATCGTCAAACCTACGTATCAAACTCCAAGCTACTAGTTTTGCATTGTCATAGTACCCAATAACGTCGGCCATGGGGTCACGATAACGACTGTGAAACACCGGCATCACAGATCCAAAATGCTTGTAGATACAGTAGGTTCTGTAGATGTCATCAAGTTGTTGACATACTTCAGGGGTGGGGTCAAGGTATCGCCACTCCACTGACTCAACGTAATTGGTCTCGTCAAGATTGATCCTTGCAAATTGATAAGTCACTGTCTAGGGTCCTGGCGATGTGCAAACAGGCCTTGAAGATAATCTTCGGGCCAGTCTTGATAGTAGCCTTTGTGTGCCAACTGCTGCGCTGCTGCTGCGAGTTTTGTTTTGTCTTGCAGGAATATCAATGCATACTGCCCTTGATTCATTGCCACACCGTTGATGATTTCTGGTGAGTCTGGATGATCAGTTAGGGCCAACATATTCTTGTTGTCAAGGTAGTTGACCTGTACCATCAACGCACAGTTCTCCAACCGGTCCGCACTGACCGTGTTTGGGTCGTACACCAACACCACAACTTCTCGTCCCTGCATGCCCCAACGCCAGTGATTTACCAAATCAAAGTAGGGGTCATTGCCGGGTACGATAGCAATAGTGCTGGCCAACCGTGCCTGTCGGGCATAAGGACACGGTGCCCAGTTGTTCAATGCAGGGTTGGGCTTTTCAACAAAGTCCGTGATCCACTGCTCAATGTTGTGTTTGGCTTGTTCAAAATCCATTAGAAGAAAGGTAGTCCAGATTTTTTAGTGGTTTCAAGATTCTCTTTGACAATGTCATTGATCATCTGTCGTTCGTTCCAACTCAACTGCAATACTTGATCATACGTTATACCGCCTCGCATATACCATGCCAACTTCAATGCCTCCTGCCTGATACCATTTGATTCTTTTTCCATTGTATCGATGATTTTTTCAATCTCATCGGCAGCCGAAGTCAGGAGGCGGGAGCGAAAAAATTTGATTGATCTAATGTAAAGGTTTGATCGTATCTGTGTTGGCATTCGGGGCATCCAAGTTGCAGCGGTGGAATGTCTGTGGATTCACGCAAGGCCACCAAATGATCTTTGATTTGATTGAAAACATGTGATTCACAGTTGGCAAGAAATTCCTGAATCCAAGGCTGTTCGGATACCATGGCCTGCGGAGTTTTGATCATTGCAATACACTGTGCTGCTGCTATTACTGTGTACTGTGTGAGCTTCATGATGGTTTGATTCAGCAATTTGAGCTTTTCTTCTTCGGCAACATTAGAGTCTGGTAGAATACTGAGAACTTTCTGTTCTTCAAACTGTCTAATGCTGTTTTCCACAACTTGCTGGTAGCTCAGTGGTTTGAAATGTATTTCAATATCACCGTTGACCAAAGGCATGTCAAAGTTGGGCTTTTTCAATCGATCCATGATACCACGCAGATCAACGCTGAATTCATGTTGATGTCCGCAGGCCGGGCAAGTGCTGGCAAGTTCTAGTTCATGCCCATAACTGGCTATTCTAATGGCCAGCAACAAGGTGTCAAGATCTATATTGGGCATTGCCCAGGCATCTCTAATATTTGGAATGCAGCTCTGAATTACATTGACCACAGCCTGTCCGTTGAACAAAGCGTCAGGAGTTCGATAGCTGATTTCGTCAATGGCAGTCATGGGCAGCACTGGCAATTCGCCATTTTCAGGCATTGCCAAGGTGTCTTTGGGCCAATAGTTTCCAAGGCTTGGCAACTTGATGTAAATGGCAGGTTGTCTAAAAAACTGACGTAGCGGGTTGATTTGAGGGTTCATAGGGTTCCATAAATAGGTTTAGATACTTATTCTAGGTAAAAAACATGGATGCAGAAGTTCAACGTGCAGTAGAAGAGTTCCAAAGAGCCACTCAAAATTTTGCTCAGGTCATGAGCTCAATGAGTGGCAGTGTTCAACAGGCCGCAGCAAGCACCAACAGTCTTGCTTCGGCTTCATCTTCGGCTAGTTCCAGTGTTTCAAGACTTGGTAGTGATGCCAAATATGCTGGCAGCGAACTTGTATCTGCTGCCAGTGATGGGTCAGCGGCTCTCCAAGGATACAACCGTACTCTTGCACAAACAACTCGACTGCTTAGTAATTTTGTTAGTGGAATTCCTGGGGCCGGCGCAGCAATTGAGGGCATGAGTGGTGCACTGCAGACAGCAGTGGCTCAAGGCGATCGCTATGCCAAAGTCTATGGCAATCTCAGCCAGAATGGTCTTCTCCTAAGTGACAGCATGGAGTCAGTGGCCGCAGCAGGTCGCCAGGCTGGTTATGCAATTGGGTCAAGTCAAGAACAAGCTCAGAAGTTCAGTGAAATCCTGCAACGTAGCAGTGGCGATCTGGCGCTGTTTAGCAAAGGTGCAAATCGCGGACGTGATACTTTTGTCAATGCAGCCAAGGCCATGGAAGGCAATCGCGACGGGCTGATGCGTCTTGGTATTGGTTTTGATGAAGCCACTGAGGGAATTGGTCAATACATTAGATTACAGTCAATATCAGGCAATCTACAGAATCAAACTGCTGAAAGTATTTCTCGTGGCACAGTGGGGTATTTGAGAAATCTCAACGAACTTTCTCAACTCACTGGGCAGAGTCGTGCTGAGATTGCCAAAAATCGCGAAGATGCATTGCGCAATGCCAGATTCAATGCCAAGATAATTGAATTACAAAAACAAGGGCCTGAAGGCGAAGCAGCAGCCAAACGACTATTAAACACCTACAATCTTCTAGCTGCGCAGAGCAAAGATGCTGCTGACGGATTTGCTGATCTCAGCACTGGCATGGTTGCCACAGACAAAGCAGCAAAACTTCAAATGGCCACCAATGGTCGAGCATTGCAGACCAGTCAGGATGTAATTTCTGGACAGACATCATCGGTTCAAGGCTTTCAGGACATGGCTCGTGCTGCAGGCGAAACTGCTGACAAAACCAACAAGCTCACACAGGCTGTGGGCAATGTTGACAGTTTCTTAGACTTCAACGACATGGTCAAGTTGGGTGCTGCTGGAGCCAAGGACAATGTAGCTCTAGAAAAAGACATTGCGGCAAGAAATGCCCAAACCGAAGAAACTGCTGGCAAAGGAATGGATCAACAAATAAAATTCCAACTGCAGCAACGAGATTTGAATTTAAAAATGCAAGATGCATTCAATGGCATCATTCCTACGGCACAGGCCGCTGCATTGGCTTTGCAAAAACTTGCAGTGACGTTGGTGCCACGAGCAGCTGATGCCATTGCTGGGGGAATCAGAACAATTGAACGATTGGTAAACTTAGCCGGCGGAGGCCGGCGTAGTGCTGCAGCTCCTGCAAGTGGTGGCAATCAAGCACCTGGCGGCGGGTCAGCTGCACCAGCCAGTGGCAGAGCATCAGGTGGCAATCAAGCACCTGGCGGCGGGTCAGCTGCACCAGCCAGTGGCCAAGCACCTAGTGCAGCATCTGGCAATCAACAAAGAGATCAACTGGCCGGACTCAATATCAAAGGTGGTGCAATAGCCGAAGGTGGACCGTTGAGTCAGAAAGTGCTTGATGCAGCTCGCACCATTCAAGAAAGTTTCCCTGGAGTTAAGTTTACCTCATTCAATGATCCAGTCAAAGGGCGCAGTGCAACCAGTGCGCATAATTCTGGCAATGCAGTTGACATTGTAGTGCCAGCAGCACAGGTTGAAAGCCTCAAAGAGCTGCTGACAAGCCTTGGTGCAAAAAAAGTCATCAATGAAATGCAAGCTCCGGCCAACAAAAAAGCCTCTGGATCTTGGGGACCGCACATTCATGCAGAGTTTGCCAATGGTGGTATTGCTCAAGGGCCACGTGCGGGCTTTCCTGCTCTGTTGCACGGAACTGAAGCAGTGGTGCCTTTGCCTGATGGGAAAACCATACCAGTGCGTAATGATGGCAACACAGAAATGGTAAATGCCATCAAAGATCTTAAAAATTCAATGAACAATCGTGCTCCAGGTATAAGTGATCAAAGTGTTGTTGCAGTGTTGCAAGACATCCTCAAAGCGCAACGAGATCAAGGCGATACCCTGGGCAAAATACTGCTCAACGCACGGGCCTAACGGTAAATACTACACTATGGCATGGAAAAAATATTTTAAAGTAGCCGATCTTTCAGGTCGCATGAGTCCGGTAAACGGGTCAAACAATCGCGGTACCAACTATGGAACTGGGTTTGGTAACCAAGGTGCCGAAGCTGATTTTGCATTTAAAAACTATGCCAGCCGACTGCCTGAAGTGTATTCTGGGCATCCCAATCGTGTTGAACGCTACAATCAATATGAAAACATGGATGCTGACAGTGAAGTCAACGCTTGCCTAGACATCATTGCTGAATTTTCAACACAGATCAACGAACAAAATGACACTCCGTTTGAAGTGGTGTTTGCCGACAGACCCACTGACAATGAAACTGAGATCATCAAAAAACAACTAAAACAGTGGGTCAAACTCAACAAGTTGGACCAGCGAATCTTTAAACTTTTCCGCAATACTATCAAATACGGCGATCAAGTATTTGTGCGTGATCCAGAAACATTTGAAATGTTCTGGGTTGACATGACCAAAGTCAGTCGTGTGATTGTGAACGAAAGCGAAGGCAAACGTCCTGAGCAATATATTATTCGAGACATCAACCCTAATTTTGAAAATTTGAGTGTGGCACAGAAAACTGCACAAGACTACATGATCAATCCCACCACTGGCGGTGGTGGAGGTGGTACCAGCAATCAAAGTTACAGCATGCCCAACATGCCAGGAACTGGCGGAAGTCGTTGGACTCGAGCAATGAACGAAGCCTGTATTGATGCCAAACACGTGGTTCATATCAGTTTGAACGAAGGACTGGACTTTTTCTGGCCTTTTGGTTGCAGTATCCTAGAGCAGATTTTCAAAGTATTCAAACAAAAAGAACTGTTGGAAGATGCCATTCTAATCTATCGTGTGCAACGTGCTCCGGAACGTAGAATCTTCAAGATTGACGTAGGCAACATGCCATCACACTTGGCCATGGCATTTGTGGAACGTGTGAAGAATGAGATGCACCAAAAGCGTATTCCCACCATAAATGGTGGGGGACAAAACATGATGGATTCGGCGTATAACCCATTGAGTATTGGAGAAGATTACTTTTTCCCACAGACAGCAGAAGGTCGTGGATCCACAGTTGATACTCTGCCAGGTGGACAAAATCTTGGTGAGATTGACGATTTAAAATACTTCAACAACAAAATGGCACGTGGTCTGCGTGTTCCCAGCAGCTATTTGCCCACTGGTCCTGACGATTCAGAACGTACAATGAGTGATGGCAAAGTGGGCACAGCACTGATACAGGAATACCGCTTCAATCAGTATTGTGAACGCTTACAAAAGCTTGTGGTACAAAAACTAGACGATGAGTTTAAGATGTTTTTGCGTTGGAGAGGGTTCAACATAGATGCAAGTCTATTCACTCTGAGTTTCAATCCTCCGCAAAATTTTGCCAGTTATCGTCAGGCCGAGCTTGATACATCACGTATCAATGCGTTTGCCAGCCTTGAACAAATACCCTATTTTTCCAAGAGATTCTTACTGAAACGTTATCTTGGGCTTACCGAAGAAGAAATTGTTGAAAACGAAGAGCTGTGGGAAGAAGAACGTGGTGAGCCAGAGCTGCAAGTGTCTCAAGGACAAGATTTGCGCAGCATTGGAATCACTCCAGCAGGCATGGAATCAGACATTGAAACTGGCGATCAGTTGGCTCAACCTGGTGCATTACCTGGAACTCCGGGTGCCGCTGCACCTGGAACAATGCCAGCTGGCGGTGCCGCTGCACCAGTGAGCCCTGCTGCAGGCAATCCGCAATAAATAACATTATGATTCTTAAAGAACTATATCAACGTAGCCCTGCACAATATCAAGACTTGAGTCAGGACAACTCACAACCTACTCTTAAAGATTTGCGCAAAACCCGCTTGACTTTGATGCAACTCAACAAAATTCGCAGGATGAATGACTTGCGTCAGTATGAATTTGATGAAAAAATTAAAAAAGTTAAAAAGATGTACTCTCCACCGCCTGCCCCACCAGTCTAATAATTTTTTGCAATAATTTTGTAATTTTTTTGCAAAAAACCACCGATCTGCAGCATTATTCTATCCTTCTATGTAAATATATCTATACATTTACCCTACTGGGGTAAATGAAATTTACCCCCAGACAAGGAGCCTTTAATGAGCAATCGTTTTGAAAAACTTATTGAATACGTAATTAACGACGAAGATGACAAAGCTCGCGAGCTTTTTCACGACATCGTAGTTGAAAAAAGCCGTCAGATCTACGAAGAGATGATGGACCAGGAAGAAATGTCCGAAGCCAAGGAAGAGGATGACGAAGAAGTCACCGAAGCCCGGGAAGAAGATGACGAAGAAGTTACCGAAGGTATGGATGGTGACGATGACATGGGTCGCATGGATCAATATGACGAGTCCATGGGCGGCGACGCCAGCGATGACTTGATTGACGACGTTGAAATGGAAGAAGAAGGTATGTCCATGGAAGCCATGGGCGATGACGACATGGACGGCGAAGAAGGTCTTGAAGATCGTGTGATCAAACTTGAAGACGAAGTTGATCGTTTGGTAGCTGAATTTGAAGACTTAATGGATGGTGACTTTGGCGACGAAGACATGGATATCCACGGTGGTGACGAACTAGAAATGGACGACACTGAAGAATTTGGCAGTGACGAAGGCGAAGAAGAATTTGGCGGCGACGTTGAAGAATTCGGCGACGAAGATGAAGAAATGATGGAAAATGTCAGCTTGAAAGCAGCACCCAAGCCAACTACTTCCGAAGAAGGTGGAATTAACAAGAAAGCTGTGTATGCAGCAAACAGTGGCGCCGCCGGTATGCAAGGCAAGCCAGTTCACACTGGCCAAAGCCAGGGCGGTAAGCATGATACGTCTGCCTACAGCAACAGCCATAAAGATCTCATTGGTGACTTCCAGAACAAAGCTGGTAACAACATGAAAGATCAAAAGGCTGCACCTAAGCCTGTGACATCACAAGCCACTGGTGTAAACACCAAGAGCCCACTTAAAGGTCGTTAATCGTGAGCAAATACCTTAGAGAAACATTGACTTATAATCAGGCACGTGTGGAACTCATCACTGAGGATGCCACTGACGGGTCTGGTGGTAAAACTCTCTACATGAAAGGTATCTGCATACAAGGCGACAAACGCAATGCCAATGAGCGAGTTTATCCAACCCGCGAAATCTCCCGAGCCGTTGATACTGTTAATGAGCAAATCAAAAACGGTCTCAGCGTCTTGGGCGAAGTTGATCATCCTGATGATTTAAAAATTAATTTAGATCGTGTGTGTCATACTGTAGAAGGTATGTGGATGAACGGATCAGATGGCTACGGCAAGTTAAAAATATTACCCACACCCATGGGACTACTGGTTAAAACCATGCTAGACTCAGGTGTAAAACTAGGCGTTAGCAGCCGTGGAAGCGGCAATGTTAACGACGCAAACGGACATGTCAGTGACTTTGAAATTGTCACTGTTGATGTAGTTGCCCAACCCAGCGCACCAAATGCGTATCCCACAGCAATCTATGAAGGTCTTATGAACATGAAGTATGGTCACAAGGTCATTGAGATTGCCAAGGAAGTGGGGCAGGACAACAAAGTACAGAGATACTTGAAAGAGGAAGTAAAACGCCTCATCAAGGAACTCAAGATTTAGGAGAATCTACTAATGTTAGATGCCATCAAACCATTACTAGATAGCGGCCTGATCAATGAGGACGTTAGCCAGGAACTCAACGAAGCTTGGGAATCAAAGCTAACAGAAGCCAAAGAGCAGGTACGTGCAGAACTCCGCGAGGAATTTGCACAACGCTATGAGCATGATAAAACAGTTATGGTGGAAGCCCTAGATCGCATGGTAACCGAAGGTCTACAAGCAGAGTTGGAAGCAGTGATTGCTGAGAAGCAAGCATTGTCCGAAGACAGAGTCAAGTTCCAAGGCAAGATGAAAGAGTCAGCTACAAAGTTCAACAACTTTATGGTGACAAAACTTGCTGAAGAAATTGGCGAACTGCGCAAGGACCGCAAAACTCACAACGAAAGCCTAGAAAAATTAGAATCTTTTGTTGTAAGAGCTCTTGCACAAGAAATCACTGAGTTTGCACAAGACAAGAAGAAAGTTGTGGAAACACAAGTTCGCTTGGTGCGTGACGCTCGTGTGAAGCTTGAGTCATTGAAGCAGCGTTTTGTAAAAGAATCCGCTGAAAAAATGACAAAAGCAGTTGCCAAGCATCTCAAGGCCGAACTCGGTCAACTTCACGAAGATATCAAAGTCGCTCGTGAAAACAATTTTGGTCGCCGTATCTTTGAAGCGTATGCTGCAGAGTTCGGTGCAACACATCTCAATGAGAAAGCTGAAGTACGTAAATTACACAGCATTATCGCTGAGAAGGACCAGAAGTTGTCCGAAGCCATTAATCTCGCAACCCGTGCCAAAGTGGTTGTAGAGACCAAAGAAAAAGAAATTCGCATGATCAAGGAATCCAATGTGCGTCAAAACACAATGGAGGAATTACTCGCACCTCTGAATGAAGAGAAGCGTGAAGTTATGCGTAATCTTCTTGAAAGCGTCCAGACACAACGTCTGAAAAACGCTTTTGAAAAGTATCTACCAGCCGTGCTTGAGAACCGTTCTGAGAAAGCCAAAAAAGTGATCACAGAAAACGTAACCAGCGCAGTAACTGGTGATAAATCTGCCCCGGCGGTAGCCGATGACAATAACAATGTTATTGATATCAAGCGCCTGGCAGGGCTCTAAGAAAGATAAGGAGACTTAAATGTCACAAGAGTTAATTGAAAGCCGCTGGGGCGATACCAAAGAAGCCTTAATGGAAGGCCTTAAAGGTAGTCGTCGCAGCACAATGGGTGTTATCCTTGAAAACACTCGCAAGTATTTGAAAGAGAACGCATCTGCTGGCTCCACAGCGTCTGGTAACATTGCAACACTTAACCGTGTTATTCTGCCTGTTATCCGTCGTGTGATGCCAACAGTTATTGCAAATGAGTTAGTTGGCGTTCAGCCAATGACTGGTCCAGTTGGTCAAATTCACACTCTGCGTGTGCGTTATGCCAACAACTTGACTGATACTTCAGCAGCAGCAACTTCGGTTGTAGCTGGCCAAGAAGCATTGAGTCCATTTACAATTGCAACTGCATACTCTACAGTTCCTAGCGGTACTAACAGCACCAGCACATACACTGGCGCAGCAACTCCTACACTTGAAGGCAACGGCGGTAAGCAAATTTCCGTACAGATCCTCAAGCAAGCAGTTGAAGCTAAGACACGTAAGTTGCAAGCACGTTGGACATTTGAAGCTGCACAAGATGCACAAGCAATGCACGGTATTGACGTTGAAGCAGAAATCATGGCCGCCTTGGCTCAAGAAATTACAGCTGAGATTGATCAAGAAATCCTGTTGAGCTTGCGTACTTTGGCTGCTACTGAATTCACATACAACCAAGCTACTGTATCTGGTACAGCTACATTCGTTGGTGACGAACACGCCGCTTTGGCAGTTCTGATCAACCGTGTTGCTAACTTGATCGCTCAGCGTACACGTCGTGGCGCTGGTAACTGGGCTGTTGTTTCTTCAGCATCATTGACTGTTCTTCAGTCAGCAACAACTTCAGCTTTTGCTCGTACAACTGAAGGCACTTTTGAAGCACCTACAAACACCAAGTTTGTTGGTACATTGAACGGTGCAATGCGTGTGTTTGTTGATAGCTATGCTAGTGACAGCACTGCAGTTTTGGTTGGTTACAAAGGTAGTTCTGAGGCAGACGCAGCAGCATTCTACTGCCCATACATTCCTTTAATGAGTTCTGGTGTTGTGCTGGATCCATCAACATTTGAACCAGTCGTGTCATTTATGACACGTTATGGCTACATCGAGCTTACAAACACAGCAAGCAGCTTCGGTAACGCAGCTGACTATCTGGGTGAGATCGCTGTTTCGAACCTGTCGTTCTCCTAATCCGAGAACCGCACCAAGCAAAAAGCCCGCTTTATGCGGGCTTTTTCATATCTTGAACAATTTTAAATATCTTTCTATGCTGGTAAACACACTGGTCCAGTCACCAAAGTCTGGTTGTCTAAACAGCATAGCACTGGGATACCATGGTGTTCGATTTATTCCCAAGCCCCATCTCCAATCCACTGCAAACTTAGTAAGTGGGATCCATGTTGGCCTACCCATGGCACCGGCTAAATGCGCAACACTGGTATCAATGCTGATCACAAGATCCAGGTGATGCACTAATCCCGCAGTGTCAGCCCAGGTGTTTACAGTTCCAGGAAAAGTTTTGATATTTGAATTTTTTGTTTTTTCATCTTCGTAATCGTAAGTTTCGGCCTGCAAACTTATCCAGTCGTGTTCTGGAAATTTATTAGCCAGTTCAACAAAGTATTTAACTGGAACTCCTTTGTACTTGTTGACCCAATTGTCTTTGCGCCCACTCCAGCAAATACCAATACGCATATTGTTTTTTGGTCCCAGTCGTTCACTCCATTGAGAAATGTACTCAGGTTGGCTTTCCACATAACTTAGATCATGTCGGAAGTTATCAAGTGTGACTCCCAGTACCTTTGGCAAGCTCATCATTGGAATCCAATAATCAAAATCCCCAAGAGTGCTGATGTCGTCAGTGCAGTGTTTGATTACATAACTGGGTTGAAAAAGTGGAACCAAGCCAGACATACAAACAAACAATATTTCAGCTCCTTTGACATGCAAGTCGTATAAAAATCTACTGAATTGTATGGTATCGCCTAGACCCTGTTCAGCCCACACAAGGATTGTTTTACCATTGAGATCTTCACCTTGCCATTCGGGTCTAGATGTCACTGGCTTAGTACCAGCTAGATGTTCGTATTGCCAACGCCATTCGTACTGTTTCCACCCATAGTCGTAATCTCCTGCCAGCAGTGCCGCAACACTTTGATTAAACTGTGCAGTGACAAAGTCAGGTTTGATCACGCAGGCATGCTCAAGAAAAGGTTTGGCTCGTTTAGGCTCTCCAATTTCTCTAAGAACATTTCCGTAGTTGTTCCACGCATCAACGTTGAGAGGGTCATCAATAAACGCTTGAGCATAGCATTTCAATGCTTCGTTGTATTGATCTTTGCTGCGGTAATCGTTACCAAGGTGTACAAGTTGATCTGAATTCATCAGGTATTTAAAACAACATTAGTGGTAAATAAAATTTGTACGCAATTCAGCGTCTTATGCGGTTATTAAACCCACCGCGTAGTGGTTAGAACCCACATCGGACTTCTTTAAGGAGAAAACAAATGGGACGTCCTCTCAAAATACAACAATATTCCCTAGGCGCAGGCAACGGCGGTCAACCAGTAGTGGTTGATGCAGGTTATCCAAACTTTGGCGAACTTGAATCTGCAGTTTACCCAAGTACCTATACCACAGTTCAATACTTTGGCGTGGTAGGTGGTTCAAATACAGTGCCGGCTCAAAACAAAGCCAATGGAGATTTCCCCACAGTACAAGTACGTGTTTACATCACTGGTGGCTCGGAAGACAACGGCTTTATCATCACACAAAAAGGTGCCACAAAGTATCTGGTGGCCGCGGTTACACCAATCAATGCCACAGCAATGGTAGCGGGCAATACATATCGTATTCTCACAACTGGCACTACACCTTGGGCCGACAGTGGTGCACCTAGAAGTGGTGTGGTAATTGGTGATGTTTTCTATTGCACAGCAGTGGGAACAGGCACAGGTACAGTACAATTGGTTGGTGTTTGTCAGCTATCTAACGAAGCTGATGCTGGACTGACTGCTGGTAACATGACTATCAGCATGGACATTGGCGACAGTCAAGTCACACGTATCAGCAAACTCACCAACAAGTATGCACTTGACTGGACCGGTGGTGATACCTACTCCGCCAGTGCAGTATTACAGCGTATTCGTTATTTGGCCAACTTCTTTGATCAAGGCGAAACTGCTATCAAATCTGGTACAACTGGTACTGCCAATGCTACTGGTCAACAAAACTTGTTGACACTGGCACAATTAGAAAACTGGGATGCCTAATTAATTTTAGCAAATCCAAGATCCTCCCTGGAATACATACAGGGAGGATTTTTTTATGACTGTTGCTTTTGCTTTGGGAAATGGTGTTAGTCGGCGAGCTGTTAATTTACAACGATTAGCAGAACTTGGATCAGTGTATGGGTGCAACCGCCTGTATGAAGAATTTACTCCCACTGCTCTAGTGGCAACTGATCGTCCCATTGCCACTGAAATACAAGAATCTGGATACAGTGGACGAAGTAGATTTCACACACGACAGCCTATTCCTGGACTGGGAGCAAAACCTGTTCCCAAGCCTTACTATGGATCAAGCTCAGGTCCTATCTGCGCCAGCCTGGCTGCACTTGACGGGCATGAGTGCATTTATCTCTTGGGCTATGACATGGGACCAGCGGAAAATGGGTTATTCAACAATGTCTATGCTGACAAGCCTTTGTACAAAAAAAGCACAGATCAACCCACTTATACTGGAAATTGGATCAAACAGTTGCGTCAAGTTGTAAACGATTTTGGAGATCGCCGATGGATCAGAGTCTGTGGAGATACCACAGCAAAAATACCAGAATTAGAGAGTTTGGCTAGTCTTGCCCACATGCCCTTGGCCCAGTTCCTAGAACTCATAAATAATGGAAAGGATCTGTAAATGTCAACTGTCAAACGAATAGATGGCGGCGGTTATACCATTGAAACAGTAGGGGCGTCTGATAATGTGTTTATCAACAGCAATTCCCTGCTGGTCAGTAACACTATTGTAGCCAACTCAATTCTAGCCTCAGGAGTAAGCGCCTTTACTTCTAATGTCTCTGTGTCTAATGTCAGTGCCACTGGGCGAGTCACAGCCGCCACATTTGTTGGTGATGGAACTGGACTCACTGGTATTTCTGCTGGTAATGCGTTGGGTAATATTGTTTCATATGGTACTTCAAATGTTGCCATTCCTGTGTTGTCAGGTAATGTTAGGGTAGCAGTGGGCGGAGTTGCCAATGTTGCGGTGTTTAGCCAAACTGGCGTAGCAGTGATTGGAACTGTTGAAATCACAGGTGGGTTGGGTGTAAGTAGCGGATTTTATGCTGCCAGCAATATGACCACTGATGGAAACTTTTCTGCCGCAGGAAACATAACCTCAACTGCCAATGTACAAGGAAACTATATTCTTGGCAATGGTGCGTTGTTGTCTGGTATTTCAGCGACAACATCAAACATCAACAACGGCACCACCAATGTAAGGATTGATGTTTCTGGTGGAAATGTTGCTGCCAATGTAGGTGGAACCGCTAATGTGATGGTTCTTAGGTCTACCGGTGCTTACATCACTGGAGTTATTTCAGCCAGTGGAATTGTAACCACCACTGGAAATATCAATGGTGGAAATTTACTTGCTTCAGCAGAAATAACAGCAATTGGGAATATCACAGGCGGTAATTTGAGTACTGGAGGTTTAATAACTGCCACTGGTAATATCTCTACTTCCGAAAGAGTATCAGCAGCAAACATATCTACCACTGGAAATATAACAGCCGCAGTCACCGCAAATATCAGTGGCGGTAATCTTATTGGAATAACGTTGGTTCAGGGCGGCACTCTCAGTGCAGTTGGAAACGCCACTGTGGCAGGCAATATCACTGGTGGCGGATCTATCAGTGCACCTGGCAATATCACCGGCGGCAACTTGCTTACAATTGGTTCAGTGTTGGCAACTGCCAATTTAAGTGCAACTGGCAATGTGCAAGGCACATACATTTTAGGCAATGGTGCATTGTTGACTGGTGTAGTCACCGGCGGCGGCGGCGCCGGCAATCGTGCCAATGTCAATGCCACCACTGCAAGCCTTGCCAATGCTGCGGTCTTCAATGGTACAGTGACTTTGGCCAAAGGTTATAGTATCTACAAAATTACTACCTCAGCAGCAAGTTGGGTTAGAGTGTATACCAACGTTGCAGCCCGAACAGCCGATGCTGGCCGAAGCCAAACAACAGATCCGCAACCAGGGTCAGGTGTCATTGCCGAAGTAATCACCACTGGTGCAAACACTGTAGTGATGAGTCCAGCAACAATTGGGTTCAACGATGAAAATCCAGTCAGCAACACCATACCCATAACAGTGACAAATCTCAGCGGCAGCACAACTGCTGTCACCGTGACGTTTACCTACCTTGGATTAGAACTCTAACATGGCCGTTAATATTACCAGCGACGCAGAACACCAGTTATTGCAAACGTTGGGCGAAAATCCTCATCCAACCTTAATTGGCGAATATGCTCGGCAATATCTCAATGTTAATCCAATTGATGTAATAGACATTGAAGACCGTGTTAGATATGTTGTAACTCTTCATAGCATTGATGATCAGGACAACTTCTACGATGAAATGGAAAGTGCAGGAACTCGTGGCTACGCTCCAGACCGAGTAGTTGAATGTGCTGAGCGCATGCCAACACTTCGCAGCACTACCTATTTGTTGTCAACCATAGAAGCAGCACAGCTAGAATTAGATCCCAGGGTGATGGCAGTAGAAGCACACCCTGAGGTGTCGGGTATCAAACCCAGACCACTTGGGTATGAGTACTCTGCAAATTGGAATAAAAGCAGTGTTGAATCGTCGGACATGAAAAATTGGGGACTGTTGCGAGCAACAAATCGCGCACAGATTCCAGGATGGGGCAGCAATGGCACCGCCAATCAAGCAGCCCAAATTGTCACTACCAGCACTGGTAAAAATGTTGATGTCGTGGTATTTGATGGAAATGTTTTACCTGGACATCCAGAATATGCTGTCAATGCAGATGGCACAGGCGGTAGTCGAGTAAATCAAATCAACTGGTGGGCTTATAATCCACAAGTCACTGGTCAAGCCGCCGGAACTTATAATTATTCAGCCGGTACTGCAGGAAACAACGGGCACGGTATGCACGTAGCAGGAATCATGGCCGGAAACACACAGGGATGGTCTAGAGATTCTACTATCTACAACATCAGCCCTTACGGTGAACAGACCAACGGGGTAACCACACCAACACTGGCACAGCTTGTGGCCTACATTAGATACTGGCACAACAGCGTCAAAGGAATCAATCCTGCCACTGGTAGAAAAAATCCCACAGTGGTAAACATGAGTTTTGGGCTTGGTGCAAATTATTTTGTTGGCCCATTTGGTAACGGGACAACTTTTCCCAATGTTAGAAATTTAAATTATCGAGGCACGGCCTCTAGTTATCCTTCATCTCCTCCGGCTGGACAAACCTCTCAACAGGCCACATACAATGGCAACTGGTCTGCACAAAACTTTTTAAATGCTGGCATCAACTTGTATTATGAATACTATAATCTATATGGCATAGGTTTGATTTTTTCAGCTGGACAGGACACCGCAGGCAATCAAGCAATCATTGACAGCATTGATGCCAATGAAGGAATCATTTGGTGTGCAGCAGCCGGAAATGACTTTGATAAATCCGGAGTAAACAGTGATAGCCTTGATTACAACAACACAAACAACAGATTATATGCTGTATTTGCTGGCGTAGTTCCACTGTATACCAATTACTATCCATATAGACTTGCCACTCCTGCATTTGCGGCTGCTGGTACTCCAAATGCCAATGATTGGAGAAAGGTCATGGTCACTGCAAATGTTGGTACTGCAACTGACGAAGGAGTAGACATTACATCCACTGTAGGTGACGCCTGTGACGTGTGCAGTCCAGGATCTAACATCATGAGTGCGTATAACAGTGCCGGAGTCGCAGATCCTAGAAACGCAGCCTATTATCTAGCCAAACTAACCGGAACTAGCATGGCTAGCCCTCAAACCGCTGGAATGATAGCATGTGTGATGGAACAATATCCAAACACCACACAGATGCAAGCACGTACATACATTAAAAACTTTGCCAACAACGGGGTAATGTATGATGCCAACATTCAATGTCCACCCAACAATCCCATCTATAGTCTGCGTGGCGCCCCAAATCAAGTATCAACTTACTACCCTGATCGCCCACCCACTGGAAATCCTTGGCCGCAATCAAGATTTTGGCTAAGACCTACTAGCGGTGCCGTGTACCCACGTCCCACAATCCAACGCCGAAATGTAGTCTAAGTTTTCCGCTAAATATAGCAGGGAACTAATAAATGTCACAGATAATCATTGATATTGGTGCAGCGCCAGATGACGGCCTAGGCACTCCATTACGCACAGCATTTTCAGACATCAACACGATGTTCACTGAAATCTATGCTGCCGGGCCGGTAGGTAGCAATGTAGCCATTGCTAACAACACAATCACAACAACTGCAATAAATGCAAATCTAGTGTTGTCGCCTTCAGGCATTGGCAAAATTCAAGTCAACAATGCTATTTTACCAAGGGTTGATGATGTATATGATCTTGGAGGACCTAATCTAAGATGGAACAGCATTTATATAGGTGGCGGTGGATTCAACACTGACGGCAACATCACTGCTGATTACTTCATTGGTAATGGTAGTCTTCTAACTGGAATATCAGCAACTACATCTCAAAGATTGCAGCTTGGTAACTCAGCAATCTATTTTGCAAACACCAGCGGTCCTATAGTTTTCAGTGTTGACGGTGTCAATGCAGCAGTTTACTCTACCACGGTTGCTAATTTTGCGTTACCAATTTTGGCCTCTAGCACAATTAGTTCAGTTGGCAATGTCACTGCACCTTATTTTGTAGGTAATCTTGTTGGCAATATAATTGGTAACATAGTTGCACCAGGATTAGATACTCAAATTTTGTTCAACGATGGCGGGATACTTGCTGGCAATGCCGCTTTAACTTTTAATAAAACCACTGGGCTACTAGCAACAACAACACTGTCAACTGTGGGTAATGTTTCAGCAAGTTATTTCCTAGGTAACGGTGCATTGTTATCAGGTATTGATACTTCGTTGATTGCCAATGGTGCGAGCAATATAAAAATTACCGGACCCAGTGGTAATGCCACAGTCAACATCAATGGTATAAGCAATGTTGTTGTTTTTGCCACCACAGGTGAATATATCACTGGAGTATTGAGTGCTTCAGGTAATATTACTTCTGCTGCCAACATCACAGGTGGCAATATAAGCGTGACAGGCAGCGGCAATGTTGCTGGTAATCTTGGCGTTACTGGTAATGTTAGCGCAAGTTATTTTATTGGAAATATCACAGGTAACATCACTGTTCCTGGCAGCAACACTCAAGTTCTTTTCAACGACTCTGGTCTAGCCAATGCCAGTGCAAACTTTACATTTAACAAAACATCAGCGACCCTAACCGCTACAAATATTTTAGGCAACAGTGTTACCGGCAACACTTTGAGTTATGTTGATAGAATTACTGGTGACGCAGTGCGTATTGGTACTTTTACTGGAACCACAGCTCAAGGCACCTACGGTATAGCAATTGGTTACAATGCTGGACGCACTAATCAAAGTCAGTATGCAGTGGCTCAAGGATTCCAAGCAGGCTTTTCAGGACAAGGAAATTTTGCAGTAGCATTGGGTGCCGGAGCTGGATTCTCCAGCCAAGGAAATTATGCAGTTGCGATTGGATACAATGCTGGTGCCACCAGCCAAGCCAACAACAGCATTGCTATCAATGCCACAACTGGAAATTTAGAAGTCGCCACAACAGGATTCTTCGTTGCACCTGTAAGAAATCTGCAATCTGGAAATGTTCTACAGTATAATGCAGTAACCAACGAAATCGTTTACAGCAACATAGTATCAGTGAGTGGTAATATCACTGGCGGAAATATATCAACCGCAGGATTGATCACAGCTACAGGTAATATCACTGCCACTGCCAATGTGGCAGGAAGTTACTTTATTGGTAACGGTCAATTCTTAACAGGTATTGACACCACTTTGATTTCTAGCGGAAACAGCAATGTCAAAGTTGTTTCTGCCAATGGCAATGTCCAAATCAACGTAGCAGGAACTCAACAGTGGGTATTTGATACTACCGGTAATCTAACTGCAGCTGGCTCTATCAGCACTGCTGGAAATGTATCCGCAGGTAATATCAATATAAGTCAAGACGCAGTTATAGCTGGTAACCTGACAGTGTCAGGTACAACTTCCAACATCAATGTAACCAATCTCAACATACAAGATCCAATTATTGGCATTGGACGTGGTGCTAATAATGCCCCACTGACCACCAATGATGGCAAGGATCGCGGCGAACAATTATGGTATTACAGTGGTGCTGAAAAATCTGCATTTATTGGATACGACAACAGTTCTGGTAATTTGGCATTGGCCACAGATGTTTCTATCGCCAGTGAAGTAGTAACATTCAACAACTATGGCAACGTCACTGTGGGAAATGTCAGTGGTCAGTTCCTTGTGGCCAGCGCAAACGTCACTGGTGGCAATTTGGTCACTGGTGGGTTGGTAACAGCTACAGGTAATATCACTAGCACTGCCAACGTTGCAGGTGGCAACATCATTGCTACCACTTTAGTATCTGCAGGTGGTAATGTCACAGGTGGAAATATCACCACTGCTGGATTGGTTACAGCCACTGGTAACATCACAGGTGGAAATATAACTACAGCTGGATTGGTCACTGCCACAGGAAATATCACTAGCACTGCCAATGTTGCAGGTGGTAATGTCATTGCCACTACTCAGGTATCCGCAGGCGGCAATGTCACAGGTGGAAATATCACCACAGCTGGCTTAATTACAGCTACGGGTAATGTCACCGGCGGCAATCTTGTAACCACAGGCACTGCCAACATTGGAACATTAGAAGTAACCGGTACTGCAAACATCGTTGGTAATACCACCGTCACCGCCAATATTGCAGGTGGTAATATTACCACTGCAGGATTGATTACTGCCACAGGAAACATCACTAGCACAGCCAATGTTGCAGGTGGTAATGTCATTGCTACCACTTTGGTGTCTGCAGGCGGTAACGTCACAGGTGGAAACATCACCACTGGAGGGTTAGTTACTGCCACAGGTAACATCACATCAACTGCCAACGTTGCAGGTGGTAATTTAGTTACTGCTGGATTAGTTACAGCCACTGGCAATATCACATCAACTGCCAATGTCACAGGGGGTAACATCACCACAGCAGGATTAGTCACTGCTGGCGGCAATGTCACAGGCGGAAATATCACCACTGCTGGGTTGGTCACTGCCACCGGCAACATAACTTCAACTGCCAATGTGGCAGGTGGCAATTTGGTTACTGCAGGTTTGGTCACAGCCACAGGCAATATTACAGGTGGCAATTTGGTTACTGCAGGTTTGGTCACAGCCACAGGTAACATCACATCAACTGCCAACGTTGCGGGTGGTAATTTAGTTACTGCCGGACTAGTAACTGCCACAGGTAACATCACAGGCGGAAATATCACCACAGCTGGGTTGGTCACAGCCACAGGTAATATCACATCAACTGCCAATGTCACAGGTGGCAATCTGGTCACAGGTGGGCGTGTAGTTGCAACAGGTAACATTACAAGTTCTGGTAACATCACAGGTGGAAACATCACCACAGGTGGATTGATAACTGCCACAGGCAATATTACAGGTGGTAATCTAACCACTGCAGGGCTAATCACAGCCACTGGTAATATTGTTTCAACTGCCAACGTAACAGGTGGTAACATCACCACCGCAGGGTTGATTACAGCCACTGGCAACATCACTGGTGGTAACTTAACTACTACCGGCATAGTTAGCACCAACAACGTAGTTGGTAGTTTGAGTAATGTTACAATTACTGCCAATGTGTCAGTGACCACATTTGATAATACCGGTAACGTAAGTTTTCCTGGCAACACCAGTGCAGTGGGCAACATCACAGGTGGAAACATCACCACAGCTGGGTTGGTCACTGCCACAGGTAATATAACTTCAACTGCCAACGTCACAGGTGGCAATCTAGTCACAGGTGGATTAGTTACAGCCACAGGTAACATCACAGGTGGAAACATCACCACAGCTGGGTTGGTCACTGCCACAGGCAATGTCACAGGTGGCAATCTGGTCACAGGTGGATTAGTAACTGCCACTGGTAATATTACATCAACTGCTAATGTGGCAGGCGGCAATTTGGTCACAGGTGGACTAGTTACAGCCACTGGCAATATACGAGGTGGTAACTTAACCACAGGCGGGTTAATAACTGCCACTGGCAACATTACTTCAGCTGGCAATGTTTTTGGACAATATTTTATTGGTAATGTTATAGGTAACATTACTGGTAATCTTGCTGTCAGCGGTCCAAATACTGGTGTACTGTTTAACGATGGCGGTGTTGCTAATTCTACCACAGGATTTACGTTTGATAAAACTGCAAACTTAGCAACAATTACAGGTAATTTGGTTGCAGCCAATATCAGCACAGCTGGATTGATTACTGCAACTGCTAATATCACAGGTGGCAACTTAGTTACTGGTGGATTAATAACTGCAACTGGTAACATCACCGGCGGTAACTTGCTTACTGCAGGTCAGATTATTTCCACTCAACCTGGTAATGTGACTACTGGTGCTGCACAACTGTATCTCAACGGTACAGGCAACAACAGAATTGAGTTTAACACTGCAGGATTAGGCGTTCCAGATGCCACTACAAGAAGTGCAGGTACAAAAATAGTTTTGTATCCATTAGTTGACGGTTCAGGGGTTGACTATGCAATTGGAGCCGCTTCAGGAGTGGTTTGGTTTAGTGTACATGATGATGCTAGATCGTTTGCCTGGTATGCAAACACCACTGCTGTTGCTACTCTAACCGGCACTGGCATTTTTTCAGCCATAGGTAATATTACCGGTGGCAATATCACCACTGCGGGATTGATCACAGCCACAGGCAATATCACTGCCACAGCCAATGTTAGAGGTGGAAATGTCGTTGCCACTACCTTGGTATCTGCAGGTGGCAATGTCACTGGTGGCAATATAACCACAGCTGGCTTGGTCACTGCCACTGGCAACATAACTTCCACTGCCAACGTTGCAGGTGGTAACTTGGTCACTGCTGGATTAGTTACAGCCACTGGTAATGTACAAGGTGGAAATCTTGTCACAGCTGGTATTGCCAATGTTACTGGCAACATCTATGGCAATAATATAATTGCTGCTGCCAACATTGAAGTATTAGGCAATAAAATTACCACAGGCACTACAACTGGATTGACGTTTGAACCTGGCAACGTAACTTTGATCTCCGGTAACATCATTGTCAATGGTGGCTACATCTATAGCCAGAACGGTGATACTGCAATTGTTCTTGTCAACAACGGTGAGATTGGTAGTATTGGTATTCAAAATAATCTACAAGTTGGCAAAGATGGACTAGGTAATCTTGATGTTGCAGGATATGGCAATGTGACCGGCGCTATGACAATTGGTGGTAACGCCAATGTGACTGGAAATGTCACCAGCGGAAATGTCAATACATCAGGTCAGGTTGTTGCAACTGCCAATGTTACAGGCGGAAACATAACCACTGCAGGATTGATCACTGCCACAGGAAACATCAACACCACGGCAAATATCAATGCTGCCAACGTAGTAACTGCCAACATTAATAGTTCTGGTGGTATCATTATTACCACAGGCAGCAATGGCGACATTACTTTGGATCCCAATGGAACTGGTAACTTAGTATTGGGTTCTAATACCTATATCAACAATATTCGTTACCCAGTGCAAGATCAGGATGCTGCGTCAAAAATTTATGTTGACAACTTTGCAACAACTGGCATTACGTATCATGCTGCTGTTTATGCTGCTACTACGGTTAGTTTGGCAACTGCCACAGGCGGTACTATTACCTACGCTCAACCCAACGGTGTTGCCAATGGGGTTGGCGCAACAATTTCCACTACTGGGTCATTTAACTTAATTGACACGGCAAATATTCAAACTGTAGGCACACGGGTGTTGGTCAAAAACGAAGGCAATGCTGTGCTCAATGGTGTTTATACCTGGGCCAATGCTGCAACTATTGTTCGATCTACAGACACTGACCAGTATGGATCAAACAGCTCAGAAGAGATAAGCATCAATGACTATTTCTTTGTAGAAAGCGGCAATGTCAATGCTGGTAGTGCTTGGGTAGTCAATAGTCCCACTGGAACTATTACATTTGGTACCAGCAATATTGGATTTAGTGAATTCAGTAAAAGCCAGGTTTACACTGCTGGCAACGGTATTGCTATTGCTGGTACATTAATATCAGCCAAAGTTGATAACACCACTACTGCATTTGATGGCACCGGGAATATCATTGTCAAAGCCAGTGCAAATCTAACCACGCCCAACATTGGTGCTGCTACTGGTACAAGTTTAAGTGTCTCTGGTAACATCACCAGTGGCAATGTCAACACTGGTGGATTAATTACTGCCACTGGTAACATCACAGCCACTGCCAATGTTCAAGGTGGTAATTTAGTTACTGTTGGGTTAATATCTGCAGGTGGTAATGTCACCGGTAACAATCTATACATAACAAACGAAGCCAATGTCACTGGTAACCTACACGCTCTGGGTAACGCACAATTTGGACAAAATTTAAGTTTTGCCGCGGCCTATGCCAATATTCAATATGCAGGTACTGCCAACAGTTATCTGCAGCTGATTGCTCAAAACAAAGACAATGGGCTGGCTGCATCAACTGACTTTGTAGCTACAGCTGATAACGGTACTGATTCAGATACCTTTATTGACATGGGTATCAACAGTTCAGGTTATAGTCAACCCGGTTATGGACTACAACGTGCCAACGATGGCTATCTATATGTTGCTGGTAACACTACTACTGGTGGTGGTAATCTGGTACTCAGCACATTGGAAAACAACGATATCGTTTTCTCAACTGGCGGTGCTGACACCGGCGACGAGCAAGGCCGCTTCCAGTACGGCAATGGATTCAAAGTCACTGGCAACATTTATTCTACTAGCAACATCATTGCAACTGCCAATGTCATAGGTGGTAACATCACCACTGCAGGATTGATTACAGCCACAGGCAACATCACTGCCACAGCAAATATAACTGGTGGTAATTTGATCACCGGTGGATTGGTCACAGCTACTGGTAACGTACAAGCTGGTAATGTCACCACAGGCGGGTTAATAACTGCCACTGGCAATATCACTAGCACTGCCAATGTTGCAGGTGGTAACTTGGTCACTGCAGGATTAGTAACTGCCACAGGTAACGTAACAGGTGGCAATATTAATACTAGCGGATTAGTAACTGCCACAGGTAACGTAACAGGTGGCAATATTAATACTAGCGGATTAGTTACAGCTATTGGAAATATTACATCAACCGCTAATGTCACTGGTGGAAATTTGGTCACTGGCGGGTTAATAACTGCCACTGGCAACATCACTAGCACTGCCAATGTTGCAGGTGGTAACTTAGTTACTGCAGGATTAGTTACAGCCACAGGAAACATCACATCAACTGCCAATGTTGCAGGTGGTAACTTAGTCACTGCAGGATTAGTTACAGCCACAGGAAACATCACATCAACTGCCAATGTTAGAGGTGGCAATGTCATTGCCACTACTCAGGTATCCGCAGGTGGTAACGTAACAGGTGGCAATATCACCACAGGTGGATTGATTACAGCCACTGGTAACATCACTTCTACAGCCAATGTCCAAGGTGGCAACCTAATAACCACTGGCGTTGCAAATATTACAACAGGCAACATTGCCACTATCAATAGCGGACTATTGCAAAATGGCAATAGTAATATTACATTGACAGCCAACAGTGATGTTACTATTACAGCCAATGGTAGTCCTCATATTTGGAGATTTGGTAATGACAGTAATTTGTATACGCCAGAGTCTGGGCAAATTAGAGCGGGTAGTTCATTCTATGGAATCAGTGTACAAGATTACAGCAGCAACAGTTTGCTTTCACTGGATGCTGTCTCAGCGTTCATCCAAGGCAATGGCCTAGTCAGAATTAGAACCAACGGTGGTGCAGAATTTGACTTTACTGCAGACACATTAAATGCTGGTGCTGCAAATATTACCACAACAGGTAATGTCGCAGGCGGTAATGTCATCACAGGCGGATTGGTAACAGCTACAGGTAATATCACATCCACTGCCAACGTTGCAGGTGGTAACTTAGTTACTGCGGGATTGATATCAGCTGGAGGCAATGTCACAGGTGGTAATGTTACCACAGGTGGACTGATAACTGCCACTGGTAATATTACATCAACTGCCAATGTCACAGGTGGCAACATCATTACTGGTGGTAGAGTTATAGCCACTGGCAATATCAGTGGTGCAAACATAATTGGTGCTGGATTTGTCAGTGCCACAGATCAACTTATTATCAACTCATTGGTGTCCGCAACCGAAGGCACCCAGTTGGTTATGGCATGGAAAGGCGTCACTGGATTAACTGGCCAAGCCAATGCAACCTGGAATATAGATGTTGACAGCAGCAATGTGTTTAGAGTTTTCTATCAAGATGCTGCAGGCGGCACAGGTGTACCGTTGTCTATATCGCCTACGACCGGACAACTTACGCTGAGTGGCAATCTCAGTACCACTGGCAATGTTTCTGCTGGATTCTTTATTGGTGATGGCTCGCAACTTACCAACATAACTGTTGCTGCTGGGTCTCAAATCACCAATGGTACAAGTAATGTAAGTGTTGCACCAAGTGGAAATGTAACAGTGGGCATTACTGGTACAACTAGGGCCACTTTTGCCAGCACTGGTGAATACGTTGTTGGCGAAATATCAGCTTCAGGCAATGTCACTGGCAATTACATTTTAGGTAATGGTGCTTGTTTAACTGGTGTGATTACATCAGTGGCCAACATCAATAACGGTACTAGCAACATACGAATTGAAAGCGCAGGTGCTAATATACTTGCCAATGTTGGAGGTACTGCCAATGTGTGGACATTGGCCGCAACCGGACAATATGTCACTGGTGAAATATCAGCTTCAGGTAATGTCACTGCCAACAACTTTATTGGCAATGCCAATGCGTCAAGTCTAACATCTGGCACCGTGCCAAGCGGAAGACTAACTGGCACATACAATATCAATATTTCAGGTATTGCTGCTACAGCCAACACAGTCACTGATGCTGCACAACCAAATATCACCAGTGTTGGTACATTGACCGCACTCAGTGTTTCTGGCAATGCAGTGGCAGCTAACTTTAACACTGCAGGACTGGTTTCTGCTACAGGAAATATCGTTGGTGGTAATGTTAGCACAGCAGGATTGATTACTGCTACTGGTAACATCACTGCCACTGCCAATGTTAGAGGTGGCAATGTCGTTGCCACTACTCAGGTATCCGCAGGCGGTAACGTCACTGGCGGCAATATCACCACAGCAGGATTGATCACAGCCACTGGTAACATCACTAGCACAGCCAATGTTGCGGGTGGAAATGTCATTGCCACTACTCAGGTATCCGCAGGTGGTAACGTAACAGGTGGCAATATCACCACAGCAGGATTGATTACAGCCACTGGTAACATCACTTCTACAGCCAATGTCATTGGTGGAAACTTAATAACATCTGGCACTGGTGGTAATATCACTGGTGCAAATGTTGTATCTGCAACTACATTTACTGCCACAGCAAATGTAACTGGTGGCAATATTATTACTGGAGGATTAATAACTGCCACAGGTAATATTACTTCTACAGCCAACGTCGCAGGTAGTTATATTCTTGGCAATGGTGCGTTCTTGTCTGGCGTTATTACTTCAGTGGCCAACATCAACAATGGCACCACCAACATACGAATTGATAGTTCAGGCGGTAATATTCAAGCCAATGTTGGCGGTACTGCCAATGTGTTTACTGTTGCCACAACTGGGTTTTTTGTAACTGGAGTTACTTCTGCATCTGGAACAATAACTGGTGGTAACTTAGTAACTGCTGGTACTGCATCAGCTACAGGAAATATCACAGGCGGTAATATCATCACAGCTGGATTAGTAACTGCCACTGGTAACATCACTGCCACTGCCAACGTTGCAGGTGGTAATGTTATCACAGGTGGATTGATTACAGCCACTGGCAATATCACCAGCACTGCCAATGTAGCAGGTGGTAATATCGTAGCCACAAATGGCATAGTTGGTAACGCATTAACCGTTAATGGTGATGCCACTGTTGCTGGTAACTTAACAGTGTCAGGCACAACTGCCAATGTCAATGTAACCAATCTCAATATACAAGATCCTATTATTGGACTAGGCCGTGGTGCCAACAATGCTCCACTTACCACCAATGATGCCAAAGATCGCGGCGAACAATTATGGTATTATTCAGGCACTGAAAAATCAGCATTTGTTGGTTATAAAAACGCATCTGGTAAAATTATTGCAGCCGTTGATGTTACCAATGCTGCTGAAGTTATCACTGTCAACAACTATGGTACTTTTGTAGTAGGCAACTTAGAAGCAACGGTTGTCAGTGCCACTGGCAATGTAACTGGTGGCAATTTAATCACAGGCGGATTAATTACAGCAGTTGGTAACATCACAGGATCATATTACTTTGGTAACGGAAGTCAACTGTCAGGAATCGTCACTGATGGTGCTGCGTATAAAACATTAAGCATTGTTGGCAATGTAACTGGAGCAAGTTCAGGCAACACTGTTCTTACATCTAGTACAACAGTGGGAATATTAAATGTAATTGCAGCAAATGGTATTGCTATGGTGGGCAATGCCACAACTGGCAGCTACACCATAGGAGTGCTCGGCAGCACCAATGATGGTACACTGTGGGGTGCTGGTGGAGATTGTGGACTCATCACTGATGCAGCAACACCACCTAACTATGACAATGGATTGGTCACAGACAGTGTAACAAGTGCTTATGATCTTGGTGTACTAACAGGAGCCCTACCAGGTGGTCCAGAAAATGCAATTCAATTCAATGTTGGACTTACTTCGTTTGGTGGAACAGCTAATTTAATCTGGTCAGGCACAGGAGCCAATGTTGGCGGATATGTCAGTGCTTCAGGCAATGTCACAGGCGGCAATGCCAATATCACAGGCTCTACTGCTGCCACCAGCACAACAACAGGTGCGTTGAGAGTGGCAGGTGGTGTTGGTGTTGCTGGTGATTTATATACTGGTAATTCAATAGTGCTTGATGGCGTTGGTGGATATGGTAGTGTAACTACAACACAATTTGCCAGCATATATGCTAAAGCCATTGGATTTAATGCTACTTCTTTAATGCAGGTCAAAGGCAACGATGGCACAACAGGTATGGGTATGCGAGCTGTCACAGGATCCACTAGCCTAGTTTATTCTAACACTGCCATAGACTTTAGAGTTGGCTCAACCATTAGAGATCTAGATACCCCAACAGGTGGCACAACTATTGCAAGTGTTGCATCAACTGGACTGTCAGTGACTGGTGTAGCCAGTGCCAGTGGTAATGTCACAGGTGGTAATGTCATTACAGGTGGATTGGTTACAGCCACAGGTAATATCACAGGTGCCAACCTTATAACTGCCGGACAGCTTTTTGTTAATTCTGGTAGCAACGTCACAGCGATTGTCAACAGTGCTGCAAACGGTGTTGGTAATATTGGAAGTGCCAGCACTTACTTCAATACTGTTTTTGCCAAAGCAACCACAGCACAATATGCTGACTTGGCAGAAGTTTACAGCACCGATCAACAATATGCTGCAGGCACTGTTATGATAATTGGCGGAACCGAGGAAATTACTCAAAGTGTTGCGGAGTACTCAACTGCGGTAGTTGGTGTTATTTCTAAAAATCCTGCTTATCTAATGAACTCTGTTGAACTTGGACAACCTCTTGCACTCACTGGTAAAGTGAGATGTTTTGTTCAAGGTCAAATTGCGAAAGGTGATCTCTTAGTAACTGGGTCAATACCAGGTCATGCCCAGGCTTGCGATTTTGCATTACACCGCCCAGGGTGTGTGTTTGGCAAAGCTCTGGAAAACTTTGATGGAGATCAAGGGGAAATTTGGATATTAGTGGGTAGATATTAATCTCATAAATAACGATAGGATAAAAACATGGCTACACAAGTACAATTTAGACGTGGATCAACAGCGCAGAACGATGTGTTCACTGGCGCTGTTGGTGAAATCACAGTTGACACTACTCTTTATACTCTAAGGACACACGATGGTGTGACACCTGGAGGAGTCGCAACTGTTGGATTAAGCGCCACACAAACTCTAACCAATAAAACTCTCACCTCGCCAATATTAGGTGGTAATGTTACCGGAACTGCAAACATATCATCTCTTACAGGATTTATAAGTGCCAGCGGCAACATCACAGGTGGAAATATAACCACTGGGGGGTTGATCACAGCCACAGGAAACATCACTAGCACTGCCAACGTCGCAGGTGGCAATGTTTTGGCCACACTAGTGTCAGCTACCACAGTGAGTGCGTCAGGTAATGTCGCAGGTGGAAACATAACCACTGGGGGATTGATCACAGCTACTGGTAATATCACTAGCACTGCCAATGTCGCAGGTGGCAATTTAGTCACAGCCGGGCAACTTTTTGTCAACTCTGGTGCCAATGTCACAGCCATTGTCAACAGTGCATCAAATGGCGTTGGCAACATTGGAAGTGCCAGTACCTATTTTAACACCGTGTTCGCCAAAGCAACCACAGCACAGTATGCTGACTTGGCAGAATTATATGTGTCAGATGCTGATTACGAACCTGGAACTGTGGTGAGTTTTGGTGGTGAACATGAAATTACAATTACCACTGTGGCAAGTGACGCAAGAATTGCCGGAGTGGTCAGTACCAACCCCAGTTATCTCATGAACTCTGGTCAACAAGGAACATTTGTTTTACCCTTGGCACTGACTGGCAAAGTACCTACGCGAGTAACTGGTGCTATTGCCAAGGGAGATATGATTGTAAGTGCTGGCAACGGCATGGCTATGTCCTGTGCAACACCTACAATTGGTACTGTGATTGGAAAAAGCCTTGAAGATTTTTCAGGCAGTGTTGGCGTCATCAACGTAGTAGTTGGTAGACTCTAAGTTTGCCTCGCACACAACAACCTTTTCTCGAACTGATTCAAGATTAACTGTACTCCAAAGCCCTGGATGCATGGGCTTTGGCCACGTACCAGAATCTATCCAAGCGTATCCAATATGTTCATCGTTGAGTACAGGAATAAATTCTTTGTTGGTCTGGCAGAAAAATGTATGATAACAAAATGCACCATCTGAAGAAGTAAATTTTTCTATTGGTAAAAATTTGGCATTGACAAAGTTCAACCCCAGTTCTTCCCAGCACTCACGATGAATTGTGTCTAGTAGAGATTCTCCAGATTCACATTTGCCGCCCGCCAAGCCCCAGGTGTTGGGATGTTTGAAATCATTGCGCATTAGATACAAATATCTTTTTGTACTGGTGGAATAAAACCAGATTCCAACTGCATTTATAGCATTAGATTCCAAGATCCCCCCGCATAAAGACCATCATAGCTCTTGACCCATTGTCCTGGATCCTCAGTGCCTACAACAGGAGGTATCCATTTGTATTGAATGCCAGTGACAATGTTGGTTACATATTGCACATCACCACCTTGGTTGACGCTGTCAAACACCACACGCCAACGTGCGCCATCATATTCAATGATATCGTTGGCACTGGCCACAAGTTGTTGTCCACCAGTGCCTTTCCAAGCAGGAGGATTGGTGTTGACTGGTCCTTGGTTGTTGACAATAGATCCTGTGGGCTCGGTCAGTAGATATCGCTGTCCAGTGATACTTGAGTCCAATCCGTCACCAGGGCCGCTCAGCAACGGGTTGATCACAGCATCAACTGGCTGCAACGTATTTTGTGGCACAGTGTCTGGGTCAATGTCATACAACAAAAATCTATTGTCAGCAGGATTTAATGCCACTGTACCAACAATTTGATTGTCAGGTTCCCAAGGATTGTCCAACGTCACAATACTGATACCAGGTCTCAGTACGCCGTAAACATCAATCACCGAAGGCCATTCTATTTGTTCTGGCAATGGTGAGTCAAACGGTGCTAAATCTGTTATTGAATCACTGATCACAGCCGCTGGTTTTAAGATTTGTAATTGTCCATTGAGCAAGGCAACTTGATAGTTGTACGGTGTGATTTTTAATCTTGTACCCAACAACAAATCGTTGTTGAGTATGGCATTACTGGCATCACCTTGTGCATCGTAGATACTGTAGACAATACGCTCCACAACACCAAGTTTTTTGATTTTTGCAGGGGCTGATATCCAAATTGGCAATACAAAGGTTAGTGTGGCAATGTCAATGGGATTTTCAGTGCCCACTGGTATTGCACGAGAAGACCAGCTCACTGACTGCAGTTCACAGGTACTCAAACTGGTCCAATCAATATAGTTGTCGGTGCTTTGTATTTCCATGGCAGGGTTGAACAGTGTTAAAATTTGTTCAAGTAGCTGCATTTTTTGATTGGTGTTTGATGTCCAAATATCTAACTTGATAGTGAGTTGATAAGGCACTGGCATCAGTCGTTCAATGGTAAATGCATTGCCTTGTGTTGTTTCGTATGTTGCTGTGGCTTCGTCATAGTAGCGTTGACGCACTTGTATCTTATCAACATGATAAGGCTCTTGCATCCTTGGACGATCGTAGTCCAGGCTATCAACATAAAATGTCATCAATGGGGTTGATGGCATTGAGTTAGTGGAGTTCTGTTGTATGATAGTTTGTGCCTGACGACTGGCATCGCCATATCGCACGGGAACTCTAATCAATGTGTCTGGGGGACTTATTCCTGCTTCGTTGGGACCGTATTCAATTTGAAAGTTTGAAAACATCCGTGTGAATTGCAGTAGGTATCTTCGTATCTGCCCATCATAAAAGAATTGTTGACTCATTGATTAACTCGATTTCTGTCCAGGCTGCGTGTTTGGGTACGGCTTTACTGGTTTATTACCGCCCTGATCTCCATTGTCTGCCTGCGGCTTGAGTGCCTGGCTGAGACTCTGGCGACTTGGTATATTACCCAAGTCATTTGTTTGAACAGTGTATGTATTGTTGACAAACGACGAGCGCAAAGTATTGTTGTCAGGTCCGGGTGTGAGCTGTGTTCTAACTGTTTCTTCAATCTTGATCCAGGCAGCTCCGTTGAAACGGAATAGTCTATTGGGGAAGTAATCCAAGCGCAAACAATATTGTCCCAGTTGAGCATTGGCTGGAAATGCCACACCGGGTGTGACTGGTAATCCATTGGGGGCAATGCCATCACCAGTTAGATAGCCTTGAGTGTAACCGTCCGCTCTTGGAGTGAGCTGATCCTGTCCAGTGGAATAGCTTCTGCTGGCGTCACTGGTGGTTAAGTCAGCTGTGAACTGTGATGGATCTGCCGGCGTGCCATCGGGGTTGGTGGGCAGTATGTAAAATTTAACTGTGTCGTATCCACTCTTTGGCACTTCAGCTTCGGCTTGAACCAAAATAGCATCGTTGATTTCAAGATCCTTGGGACGAGTCGTTGCCAAATCAGCCTGTGTCAACGGAGTGTACGGTCCCCAATAATCTGTGTTGGTGTAGTCAACGCCAGCAGGAACATTCTGTTTGGCAATATAGTAATTGCCGTCTTGATTGACAATTGATCCAGTGGGATAAAAGTTGCCAGGATCCCAGGCAGTGTCCTTGACCATGGGCTTTTTGAGTATTTCTTGATACTCTTGAGCATTGACCATGGGTGTGGCCTTGACTCTCCACAGATGTGGCAACCAAGTTTGACTGTAACCTTCGCTGGCAAATGCTGCGTCTTGAATTACATAGTACTTGGGTAACGGATCTGGGATGGCCTCATTCAAAGGATGATAGTCGGCCATGTTGGGGAATTCAAGAACATCACCAGACATCAACTTTCGTCCCACAATGTCAATCATGTCATTGTAGTGAAATGTAATAAACAGTGTGTCGTTCTCTAGGAATAATCCAAACTGCGATAGATTAAAATCTAAATCCTGCTGCCGATACACCCCACGCATCACATAGATGTCAGGATCATATGCCCGATCACGGTTTTCCAGCAGCAACAAGTCCTCAATAAAAAGAGGATTTTCATATCCATAATTTGGGATAGTTGCATCTTGAGAATTTTGATCAGGGTAGACTTTGGGTCCTAGATATTTGTGAAGGAAAACATCAAGTCCGCCCACAGTGAACATTTCACTGATATTGCGATCCAGGTATTGGAAATCTCTTGAGCGAACAGGGCGGTATAAACTAAGTTTGGGCATGGCAAAATCCTATACCATATTTATTGCTGTTGCTATTGACTGGAAATCCCAAGGGTGCTATAATTACAAATATCCTACAACGGAGTCAACATGATTGCAACTCAAAAAGCACCCAAACGCATTATTCCACGTGGTCCTGACACCAAATACACTGGAGACGAGCCCACTTGGGATCTGCAACCCACAGAAGAACGCAAAAGCGCACTGACACAGGCGTTCGGGTGGTACAATTATTACTGTAGCAAAACTGATGCCAAAACATTCTTGTTGGATTGGCTAGAGCGCAGCGATCAGCGAGCCGAAGCCCGTGCATGGAAAAGTGTGCCTGAGCAAGCAATCAGCCCCACAATTGGATGGCTGGCCAGAATGAATACCATGGGACTGACTCTGTCCACACACGAACAATCTCAGCTCACCACAGCCGTGCGGCAACTGCTGGATGCGCATCGGCCGGTCAAGGCTCCTGTGGTCAAAGAAGAAACAGCGGTGATTAAGCCCAACATTCAAGATCACTTGCGTGAACGTGCTAGAGAATGTGCTGCGGAAATTGACAGCATGTTTGATGACTTTGTTATTGCCGGTGCAAAACTCACAGCCGACACCAAGCCCATTGCCATGATACGTGGCATGAACATCAGCCCGCAGATGGTGAACATTGTTGCTGATGTATGGCGACGCAGACTTGAAGAATACGAGCAGGTGGTGGCCGGCAAAGACGCACAACTGGTTGAAGGTTACAGTAATTTTTCAAAGATACAGATGCGTAATGTTGTAAAATTTGCCGAACAAGTTATTGCTGACTGTGGCAGCTATGTACAGATCAAGAAAGTTGAGCGCAAGCCGCGCAAAGTCAAAGCAGTGCCGCCAGAAAAACGTGCAGCCAAGTTCAAATTGCAGGCAGAGTTCGCTGAACTCAGTCTCAAGTCCTTGCCAGCAGCACAATTAGTTGATAAAAGTGAAGCTTGGATATACGACACCAAGAAACGCAAACTCATACACCTGGTAGCTGATACGCATGTGGGCAACTTTACAGTCAAGAACAACAACATTATTGGATTTAGTGCCACTGACAGTGTTCAAAAGACTCTGCGCAAGCCCGCAGATCAACTCAAGGCCTTGATGGCTGCTAGTGTACCTGTTGCTCGCAAACTGTTCAAAGACATCAAGGCCACTGAAACCAAGTTCAATGGGCGTGGCAGTGAGAATTTAATCTTGTTGAAAATTAAATAACCAATGCTCGTAAAAAGATCGTTAGACAAAGTAGAATTCTACATCACCAATGTATGTAATTTAAACTGCACCCACTGCAACAGGTTCAACAACTACAATTTCACCGGGTGGCAACGTTGGTCAGACTATCAGGCCGACTACGAGCAGTGGGGCAAATATCTAGACATAAAACACAAAGTTATTCTAGGTGGAGAACCCTTGCTGAACCCAGACATAATCAAGTGGATTCAAGGTATTCACAAAATTTGGGGACCAGTGCAACTGTTGACCAACGGCACCAGACTCAACAAAGTAGCAGGGCTGTATCAACTATTCCAGTATCCCAGTCAGAATTGGCTGACTATCTCAATGCACAACACCAACATCAAAGAGCGCAATGTGTTGTTTGATGAAATAGAAAAGTTTCTTCAAGGTCCTATAAAAGTTACTCAAGGTCGAAGCAGTCACGCTTCGGGTGCAGACTATGAATTTATAGATCGCAATCAGGTACGCATATCAGTCTGGGATGCTACAGATTTTCAAAACAGTGCTGTCGTTCCCGGCGACAATGGCCGCATGACATTGTATCAAAACGATCCGGCTGAGTCGCATGCAGTGTGCGGATTTGCACGACACAAAAACTATCATTTTATTCGTGGAAAATTCTACAAATGCGGACCTGTGGCTCTATTTCCTGAACTAGATCAGCAGTTTGATCTGGATCTAACACCTGAGGACAAGCAACTGTTGGGCAGTTATGAGCCGCTGACTGCAGCAGATTACCCCGGTCTTGGCGACGAATTCTTTGCCAAGCTAGATCAGCCCTTGGCCCAGTGTAAATTTTGTCCCAGCAGTTTCACTGATCACAAAATTTCTGCAGTGATTAAGACAGCAGCCCGAACACAATAAATACTCTATCTGGAGTATTTTATGGCCGAACAAACAGTATCATCACTTGATCAACTCAAACAGCAGCTCTTTCAATATGTGCAGTTGCAACTAGCATCTCAGATCATTGATCTTGAGCTAGATCAAGAACATTACGAAGCTGCGTATCAGCGCACAATTGGCACCTATAGACAACGTGCTCAAAACTCAACTGAAGAAAGTTATAGTTTCATGCAGTTGATTAAAGATGTAAACATCTACACCTTGCCGCAAGAAACCCTACAAGTACGCCAAATTTTTCGTAGAACATTTGGTCTAGCAACTGGCCCGTTTAGCTCAAGCTTTGATCCGTTTAGTCAGGCTCAAATGCAGGTGTACCTGTTGAACTTCAATCAATCAGGCGGCTTGGCCACATACGATTTCTACACTCAATATGTTGAACTTGCTGCTCGTATGTTTGGTGGATATATCAACTATACCTGGAACCCAGTAACAAAAAAACTGCAAATTATTCGTGACCCACGTGGCACCGGCGAAGAAGTGCTGATATGGAGTTACAATCTCAAGCCCGAAATCAACCTGTTGAGTGATTATCAAATTGCACAGTGGATACGTGATTACTGTGTGGCCGCTTGCAAATACATCATTGGCGAAGCACGTGAAAAGTTTGGGCAGTATGCTGGCCCACAGGGCGGAAGCTCACTCAACGGTACTGCCATGAAGGGCGAAGCTCAAGTCCAAATGGATCTCAAAATTGAAGAACTCAAAAACTATGTTGATGGATCACAACCGTTGACTTGGGTAATTGGATAATTGACAAATTCCAGTTCACTGTGTATAATACACAGATGGACATAATGATTGATATTGAAGGATTGGCAACTGGCCCCGAAGCTACTATTCTAACCATAGCAGCTCAGGGATTTGATCCCATGGAATCTGGATATTTTGAACGACATCAGTACTATGCTCGAATTACGCTAGAAAGTCAGCCCAGTCGAACAATCGAACAAAGCACCATTGACTGGTGGGCAACTCAAAAAGAAGCACAGGAGGAAGCATTTGCTGAAGATGGGCGAGTTGATCTTGATGTTGCCTTGCAAGATCTAGCACGTATAGTTCGCAAATGCACTCGAGTATGGATGAACGGCCCTACTTACGATGCAACAATACTAGAAAATGCCTACAAGAGCTATAATTTTGCATTGCCCTGGCAATATTATTCAGTACGAGATGCCCGTACAGTTTATAGCCTCTATCCTGAACTTACTCGTCCCCCCACAAGCCATCATGCGCTTGAAGATTGCCGTAGGCAGATAGAACTCTTACAGCAATGTCTCAAATATCTCAAAGTAAAGGAATTAAGATGATTGTAGGATTTGTAGGGTTTATCAGCTCAGGCAAAGACACTGCCGCTGACTATCTAGTCAATTCACACGGATTCCGCAGAGATAGTTTTGCCACTGCTCTTAAAGATGCAGTAGCAGCAGTTTTTGGCTGGGATCGCACATTACTTGAAGGACGCACTGCCGCATCAAGACAGTGGCGAGACCAAATTGATAACTGGTGGGCTCAACGGTTGAACATACCACATCTCACTCCACGTTGGGTGCTACAGTGCTGGGGCACCGATGTTCTTCGCAACAATTTCAATGATGACGTTTGGATTGCTGCGTTGGAAAACAAAATGCGTAAAACTACCGATGACATTGTGATTTCTGATGTTAGATTTCCCAATGAAATTCGTGCTATTCGCCAGGCCGGTGGCAAGGTTTTTAGAATAAGACGAGGCGACGATCCAGACTGGTACGAATATGCCAGAGTGTTAAATGTAGGACAAACTAACATGACCTGGACCATGGCCAAGCTGCGCATGGAAAATCTAAAAATTCACAACAGTGAATGGGCATGGATTGGGCAAAAGTTTGATTGCGAAATTGACAACAACGGAACCATCGATGATCTGTGCGAACAAATTAAAAATCTGGTTCAAGATCCCCCCGCCGCCAAGGTAAGCTTTGGTGGGTGACTGACTCAATACAGTTTCTACAGATACTTCTCAAATTACTGAGTTCAGTGTTGTTGCAGTTTCCATCAACATGATACACAATGATTTGACTTGAGAATCTTGATCTAAACTTGCATAGATCGCACTGAGATTTTTTGACGTAACCTTTCAATCGCCACCGGGGTTCAGGTGGTTTCAATTCACGGCCCTTTTTTATACAGTGTTCACAGCGACTACGGTAGTGTGTGACGCCTGCTGATTTGTAGTTTACAGCACGAGGTCTGTGTTGACAAACGGGGCAGATTGGTCTTGACATGTACCTATTTAACACAAAACCTTTGCCAAGGGCTGCGTATTAACGGAGTTTTTGGGTTTTCCTATAAATATCAATAACTTGAAAAGGAACCACCCTTATGGCACTTACATCACCTGGCGTACAAGTTACCGTAATCGACGAGAGTAACTATATTCCTGCGGCTACTAACACAGTACCTTTCTTTCTGATTGCAACCGCGCAAAACAAAATCTCTGGCACAGGGGTAGGTGTTGCAGCAGGTACACTAGAAGCCAATGCTAACAAACTATACCTAATTACCAGTCAGCGCGATCTTTCCGCTACTTTTGGTAACCCATTTTTCTACAAGACCAGTACTGGTACACCAATCAATGGTTATGAGCTCAACGAGTATGGTCTTCTTGCTGCTTATTCAGCTCTTGGATTTTCCAATAGAGCGTTTGTGCAACGTGTTGACATTGATCTTACTGAACTCACTGCTAGTTTATCGCGTCCAACTGGAGCTCCAGCAGCTGGCACATATTGGTTTGACACTGCTGACAGCGAGTGGGGAACATTTGAGTGGAACAGCACTACGTCAGCATTTACTCACAAAATTCCATTGCTATTGACCAGCGTTGGTCAAGTTGAAGCAGCACCAAGTACATTGCCACTACAGAGTGTGGGTGTTATTGGTGATTATGCAGTCAATGCAACCAATGCTGCCAATCCAACATATTACAAGAATTCCAGCAATGAATGGGTACTAGTAGGCAGTGATGCTTGGAAGCTGAGTTGGCCAACAGCACAAGGCACACAAGCTCCAGTGTCTCTTACTCCTACTAACTCGTTTACCGTTAACGGCACAGCTATAACGGTGGCTGCTTCGCCCAACAACACCGTAAGTCAACTGGTGACAACTATCAACGCTGCCAACATCACTGGCGTCACTGCTGCCAACGTTGGCGGAAAACTTACAATTTATGCTGACAGCACTGCAACCAGCGATGGTTCCACTGCCAGTGGTGGTATTGTAACCTTGTATAACTTGGTGGGAACACCACTGAGCGATCTTGGCATTACACCGCGCAGCTACTATGCACCAGCATTCCAAGCATCAGCAAATTACACAGTACCACGTTGGAGAACAACCGACGACGAGCCTAAGCCCACTGGATCTGTTTGGTTCAAGACTACCGCAGTAAACCTTGGTGTGAACCTTGTTGTTAAAAAATACGATGCAACACTGGGTGACTTTATTACTCAATCTTGCCCAGTGTATGAAAATGATCAAAGTGCCAACAAAGCTCTTGATCCCTCAGGCGGAGGAAAAAATATCCTTGCTGGCGCCACCTATGCACAATATGATGTTGAACAAGACAACACATTCACAGTTGAAATCTACGAAAGACTTGCTGCTGGCGCAATGAATGCCACTGGTGATACCATAGATCCAGTGTTTATCAGCAACACAACATTTACTCTCAGTGCCAGTGCCAATAATTCAACAACATTAACCACTCCTGTAACTGTTACGTTACTGGGAACTACTCCTTCGGACTTTGTCAGTGCAGTCAGCGCAGCTGATGTAGCCTATGTCAGCGCCAGTGTGAACTCTATTGGTCAAATTGTAATGACACACAGTCAAGGTGGTGTTATCATTGTTGAAGATCAGACTGGTACTCCAATTGCTTCAGCTGGCTTGGATTTGGCCACACAGGCCAGAGCTTATCCAACCGGTGGCTATATCCTCAGCAACTGGATTCCATTGACCTACACCGCAAGTGCATCAACTCCAAATCAAGATCCTGCTGATGGACGTCTATGGTATTACAGTGATGATTCTGCAGTTGATATCATGATCAAAGGCAACACTGATTGGCAAGGTTATCAAACTGTGACATCGGATGTTAGAGGTTACAATTTGACTTTGACCAATGCAGCAGGTCCTATTATTTCTACCACAGCACCAGCTACACAAACCGACACAGCTGAAAGTCCGCTGGTGTACGGCGATCTTTGGATTGATGTAAGCGATCTTGAAAACTATCCAATTATCCTTCGTTGGGAAAGCGTTGACGGCACTGATCAGTGGGTTCCAATCAACAACACAGATCAAACCACTGAAAATGGGGTGTTGTTTGCCGATGCACGTTGGGCTCCAAATGGCACCACTGATCCTGTAATGGATCCATTCCCAACTATCAAGAGCTTGTTGACATCAAGTTACCTGGATGTTGATGCACCTGACGCTACACTTTATCCATCTGGTATGTTGCTGTGGAACACACGTCGCAACGGATTCAATGTCAAGAGCTATCAATCCAACTATTTTACATCAAGTCGCTTCCCTGACTCTGTGTTGCCAACTGTTAAATCAACTTGGTTGACAGCATCAGGTAACAAAGCTGATGGCTCAATGTATGCAGGGCGCCAAGCTCAACGTGCATTAATTGTTGCTGCATTGAAGTCAGGTATTGATTCCAATACACAACTACGTGAAGAACAAAATCAATACACATTGATTGCATGTCCTCAATATCCAGAGCTCATAGTCAACATGGTGGCTCTCAACAACGAGCGCAACAACACAGGCTTTGTTGTTGGTGATACCCCATTGCGTTTGAGCCCTGCAGGCAGTGAAATTATCAACTGGGCATCTAACAACAGTGGAACAGGATATATCACAGGTGATGGCAACGCAACCCCTGACAAATATTCAGCAGTGTTCTATCCAAGTTGCCAGACCACTGACTTGTCAGGCTCTACTGTGGTTCAACCGCCAAGCCACATGATGGTGCGTACAATCATACGCAGCGACAATGTTGGTTTCCCTTGGTTGGCACCAGCTGGTACACGCCGTGGTGTAGTTGACAACGCTGCTACCATTGGATATATCAATGCTCAAACTGGCGAATTCAATCAGTTGGGCGTGAGTCAGGGATTGAGAGATACATTGTATGAAAACAACATCAATCCAATTACCTTTATTCCAGGCATTGGCATTACCAACTTTGGTAACAAGTCAAACTGGAGCGAATCAACTGCACTCAATCGTATCAATGTTGCACGTTTGATTGCTTACATGAGAGCTCGACTTGAAAGTATTGGCAAAGGCTACTTGTTTGAGCCCAATGATCAAATCACTCGTGATGGCATCAAAGGACAGATTGAAGGTCTGTGTCAAGACTTGGTAGCCAAGCGAGGTCTATATGACTACTTGGTGGTCTGTGATTTAAGCAACAACACCCCGGCTCGAATTGATGCCAATGAACTATGGGTTGATATTGCAATTGAGCCAGTCAAAGCTGTGGAATTTATCTACATTCCATTGCGAATCAAGGCAACCGGACAGATTGCAGCTGGACAGGTAGCAACTTCGCAGGCAGTTTAATGGAAAACGGGGGCCAGAAATTACTGGCCTCCCAAAGATAAATAACAGTATAGGAGAACACAATGGCCGTTTCATCACTAACTAGAATGACAGTGCCGCTGGCTAGCGATCAATCGGCCAGCACTCAAGGTCTGTTGATGCCCAAACTCAAATACCGTTTTAGAATGGTATTTCTTAACTTTGGCGTCAGTACACCCAAAACAGAATTAACAAAACAAGTGGTCAGCACAGCAAGACCACAGGTATCGTTTGAAGAAATTATGGTACCAATCTACAACAGCACTTTGAAGTTGGCAGGCAAACACAGCTGGCAAGATCTTGAATGTACCTTCCGCGACGACGCAGGTGGTAATGTTTCCAAACTTGTTGGCGAGCAGTTGCAGAAACAATTAGACTTCATGGAGCAGGCTTCGGCTGCTGCAGGTATCAACTACAAGTTCCAAACAACCATTGAGATTCTTGATGGTGGCAATGGCACATATGAGCCAACAGTGTTGGAGACTTGGGAACTGTACGGATGCTATGTCAAGAGTGTCAATTATGGCGATTTGAACTATGGCACCAGCGAAGCAGTGACAGTTGCAATGACCATAGCTTATGACAATGCTTTACAGACACCTATTGGTTCTGGAGTTGGTGCAACAGTTGGTCGAGCATTTGGTGATGTAATCACTGGACCAGCTGGACTCGGCACTAATCAGTAAACATGGCCTGGGGACAAGACTTCCTCAAAGGTTTTATCGGCAACGATTACCTTAGAGATTATAGACACGCCAGCAAAACTTTTACCACCAATGGGTATGAGCTGGCGCCCCGCTACAAATTTCTTTACCATGTAACCTTTAATCTAAATTTTGTCAACCCTGCTGTTGCTTCAGTATTCAGCACACAAGATCAAGCCAATATGGGGCTGGTAGTCAAGACAGCACAATTACCAAGTTATACTATGTCGGTGGCTGAGATGAATCAGTATAACCGCAAAAGGTATGTTCAAACCAAAATTGATTATCAACCAGTTGTTATCACTTTTCATGACGACGGTGGGGATTTAATTAGAAATTTGTGGTACAATTACTACAGTTACTACTACAAAGATCCTCAACAAAACTACCGAAACCTCACTGCAATAAACGGCAGCATTGGTGACACTAATACCTCTAGCAACGGATACGACTACAACAACAGTGACATTTATGCACCCAGCAGAACAGTAAATGATTGGGGATACATAGGTGAAAGTTATACAGACGGTGTGGGATCAACTAACCCTGTTAACCCTACCAGTGGTAAACCTAAATTTTTCAATGATATTATAGTCACTGGATTTAATCAACATCGCTACGCCATGTACGTATTGATCAATCCTATCATTACCAATTGGAGTCATGACACCTATGACTATGCTCAAAGTGGTGGCATTATGCAGAATACCATGACCATCAAATATGAAACTGTAAAATATCTTGAAGGCGCAATTGGCGATGTTAGACGCGGTGGCGATACCAATGTACTTGGGTTTGCTGATGATGCACACTATGACACCACATTGAGTCCGATTGCTAGACCTGGGGCAAACGCCACTGTGCTAGGGCAAGGTGGATTATTGGATGCTGGTATTGGTATCATAGGAGACTTACAAGCTGTGGCATCTGGACGTGGTGGCTTACAAAATATTCTTGGTGCAGTTCAAACAGCCGGTCGCACCTACAATACATTCAAGGGTAAAAATTTGAAAGCCATTGCCAACGAAGAAGCTAGATCTTCTGCCACGCAGGTTCTTCAGCAAAACTTGCCATCTGCTACTCGCACTGTGATCAACAAAGGCAATGGTGTATTCTTCCCCAATGCACCTAGAGTTGGTCCCGCTGCCCCAAACACTTTTAACAACTTTAAACCTTAATCTACTACAATGGCCACAGTAAACACAGTCAATACCCAGATAGATGCAACAGTTAGAATATTTGATCAGTTCTATTCCTTTGACGAAACAGTGCCGGTCAATGAATATGATGCTGCTTTTAGTTATTTTAGATCAATCTACACCACCGACGACGCGGCACGTAACTTTACAACTGCGCTGTTTCGTATCTCTGCTGACTCTGGCATTCCTGCCATGACTCTCTTGGATGAGTTTCGTAGACTTGGCGTTGCTGAACTCAATGTAACATTGGCCTATTATCTCAACAACATTAGAAGTACCAGCACACTGTTGGGTGTCAACAGCACTATAACTCCCAACTACTATGCAGCTAGAAATGTTGTGGCATGAGCAAATTTCTTCAAGGTAAATTTGTTCTTAAAAATCCTCAGAAGTATGTAGGTGTTGGATCCCCTCGTTATCGCAGCGGGTGGGAGTGGGCCTTTATGCAATTCTGTGACAACAACGACAACATCTTGCAATGGGCCAGCGAAAGTATTAGAATACCCTATCGCAATCCACTCACTGGCAAACACACTGTGTATGTTCCTGACTTTTTGGTTACCTATCGCACCAAAGACAGCACCACTCGAGCTGAACTCATAGAAATCAAACCACGCAAACAAAGTGTGATTGAAGGCAAACAGTCAGTGCGTGACCGTGCAGCAGTGGCAGTCAACTATGCCAAGTGGGATGCTGCAACCAAATGGGCTCAACGCCAGGGTCTGACATTCCGAGTGATCAACGAAGATCAGATCTTTCACAAAGGTTCCAAATAAGCCAAGGCAAAAATTCTTCGGTAAATAGGGCATGACCCGCAAACTTGAAGAATTATTTGATTTACCTCCATCCCCGCCAGTTGATCCTGTCTTCAAACCAGATCCACCACAAATTTCCACCGAAACACTTGATGCCATTGATAAAATTGAAGCCGCACTACCACAGGTAAAAGGCCTGGAAGCATCAGATGATGAGATGGATGAACTAGCCAACAAAGCCATCAAAAGCTATGATGATCTCATGGATCTTGGCATGAATGTAGATTCAAGATTTGCAGCAGAGATATTGGGTGTGGCCAGCGGTATGTTGGGACATGCCATCACTGCCAAAACAGCCAAACTCAACAAAAAACTTAAAATGGTTGATCTACAAATGAAAAAACTAGCTCTTGATCAACGAGCTGCCACCGCCAATAGCGGTGCGTTACCAACAGCCACTGGCACAGGACATGTGCTGGACCGAAACGAATTGCTTCAGCGTATACTTGACGCTAAACCCAAAGACTCGGAAAAAGAATAAATATTGCATAGGGATTTAATCATGAAAAATTTTACTCAATATCTAATAGAAAGCCAAAGAACCTACCACTACCGCATTAAAATTGCAGGAGAGGTCAAGCCTGAGTTCATGAAAGGACTCAAGGAAAAAATGGCACAGTTTGATCCAGTGAAGATTGGCGAACTAAAATCTACACCCATACAAAAGCAGTCGTCTGATTTTCCCAATGTGGAAAATGAACGGATTCATTACTTTGATGTAGAGTTTAGATATCCAGCAATCCATCCACAGATTACTTCAATGGCACAGATGTTGGGATTGGATCCCAATAGATTGTCAATGCACACTGTGGGTTACGATGAAGTCAACACTGAAACTCAGGATGCGATTCTACAGCAAAATCAGAATCTCTTGGCTGACACCGACTTCCCACCTGACACCAAAGAGCAAAAAGCACTGAAGAAAGACTACAGTGCTGACCCATATGATCATGAAGTCCTGAAAAATGCTTACCGTTCAAACTTCAAAGTTGCCGGCGGCAAGACCCCACGTCCTGAAACAACCAATCAACTACCAATGGGCGATGCCAGTCCAATTGGTGGTAAAAACAAGTTACCCAAAGTAACATCCAACGCGAGATAAAACTATGAGCAATCCTTTTTACATGTACGATATTTTTTCCAGCTTGAATAAAATTCAAGACTCTGTCAAACCTGAACCTGAGGTATTAAAGGAATCTGCCGCACCGGCCAAGACAGAAACTCCAACAACTCGTTTAGATGAAAAATACATGGGTTGGAACAAAACTGTGGCTGCCATCAAGAAAGGTGGTTCAGCAGACAATCCTGAAGCTGTTGCTGCGGCGATTGGTCGTAAGAAGTACGGCGATAAAAAGTTTCAGGCAGCAGCCGCTAAAGGCAAGAAGCTAGGTGAAGGATCAAAGCCAGACTTTTTAGATTTAGACAAAGACGGCAACAAAACTGAGCCAATGAAACATGCTGCCAAAGAAAAAGTCAAAGAATCTAAATGCATGGAATGTGGCATGTACGAAAGTCGTTGTGGATGCGATAAATCTCCAGTTGACGAAAGTGCCTTACAAGCCTATCTTGGAAAAAAGAAGTATGGCAAAGCCGGCATGCAAGCCTTGCAGCAAGCAGGGCGTGAAGGTGTCAGCAAAGAAAAAATGGCTCGCATTCGTGCTCAGCACGACAAGATGGACGAAGCAGACATGGGCGAAGGCAATGCCTTCGCAGAGAAAGTATTGCAAGCCAAGAAGGATGGAATCCAAAAGGGTGAGAAGATCAAAGTAGGCGGCAAAGAGTATCCACTGCGAGAAAAACTGTCGTCAGGTGAAATGAAAGCCTTTGCTGCATTGGCTGAACCAAAGAACAAAGTCACCTATGCAGACAAAATTGCCGGTGCCAAAAAACGTGGTACCAAAATGCATGAACAAGACATGGAAGAAGATCGCAGCACCAAAGGCACTGCGTTTGATCCAGAGTATGTGAAGAAAACTACCAAAGATAAAAAAGTCACTGCCAGTGGACGTCATGACATTTCAAAGTCTGCTGCCGGCGGCACTGTGTATTCAAAGCGTTTCAAGGACGAAGAAGAAGGTGAGGAAGACACCAAGTCCACAGGTGAAAAGCGTCGTGGTCGTCCCAAGAAGTACGGCGATGAAAAGCCACGCCAAGAACGTGTGACAGCCAAGTCACGCAAGAAGGACCGTACTGCACATGGCCAGAGTGGTTTCACTGCTGACAAGAAGAAAAAACACGTTGACGAAATGGGCTACGGTAGCCTAACACACGAAGACCAAATGATGGGACCTGATCACGGTGAGTATGATCGTGAAGGCGACATGGCCAAAGATCAACTGCATACAATTGTCAAAGCAGCCAAAGAACTTCACAGCATACTAGGTGACGAACAAAATCTCCCTGAGTGGGTGCAAACCAAAATAACCAAGGCCTTGGATTATATCAATGTCAGCCGTGACTACATGGATCAAGAAGAGTCCGACATGGATGACGCCGTTCTGGGCGAAAAGGCAGTGAGTCAAAAACAGCAGAAGTTCATGGGCATGGTACATGCCATGCAAAAAGGCGGCAAAGTCAAGGGCGCCAGTCCTGAACTGAAGAAAACTGCTGGCACCATGAAGAAGTCCGACGCTGCAGATTTTGCCAAAACCAAACACAAGGGACTGCCTAACAAAGTAAAAGGCGGCAAGCCAGTTGAAGAAGGCGGCCCTGGCGGTGTGGATGCAGAAAAGCCATACCGCGATGAAAAAGGAAAGATGGTGACACCACCCAAGGGTGCAACGATGCCACCAGCAGATAGTCCGTTTCCTCCGGGGAACAAGCGCAACGCACCGTCATCTAAACGTGCTGATGCCGATACTACCAATGACGAGCAAGTGGCAGAAACTGATAAGAATCCCACAGATTCCGCAAGTAAAAAAGCCAAAGGTGGTGGCGGCATGACATTTGGCAAAGGCATTTATGATTCAATGAATCGTGACCTTGAGTCAATGATTGCTGAAAACATGAACGTAACTGTAAACGCCAGTTCTGAAGGTGACAAGAACATCACTGTCAATGCCACTGAAGAAGATGCTGATGCGCTGGCACGTTTGTTGATGATGGCAGGCCTTGAGAACTCAGGCAAATACAGTGACGCATGCCCCAGCTGTGGATCACAGGAATGCGAATGTGACATGGTTGATGAAGCAGTGTCCAATAACGAGCCTGACTATCCAGAAAACATGAATCAAACACAAGACACTGACTTTATGGTTGATACCATCAGTGGCGGATTGAATCGTCGCAAAGCTGATATCACAACACTTCCAGCAACACGAGTACGTGCCATGGAAGAAAGTGCTGCAGCATCACTATGGCAAAGATACAATAATCACAAGGCCAACTAATGAAAAATTTATATCATTATCTAACAAGTATTGAGGAATCAAGGACTAGCCTGCAGGAAGGGCAGTCCATTGATTTTGTGCTCAATGAAGAATATTCTATTCGCACTGACATTGTTGCTGTTGATGGCCGTGATGTCTATGTTGGCTTGGATCGTCGTGCTTACGAGTTGCTGGAACGTGCAGGTGTGATGGAAGCTGAAATGCCTGGTACTGCAAAGCCAGGTCAAATCAATCTAGCACAGAGCAATAAAACCATGTCTGGTACAGCTCGTGCCAATGCACCTGTTGCTAATCCAGCTGCAGCCAAACCTGCTGCTGCCAAAACTGCTGCCACTCCGGCTGCGGCTGCTGCAGCACCTGCTCCTGGTGGTGCTAGAAATCCAGCGGCTGGTACTGCCGCAACATCACAGCCCTATAAAGGCAGCACTGGTGCACAGGCTATTGCTCAAGCCAGTGGCGTCAAAGATGCCAACAAAATTCAGGCTGGTCAGAAATTAACTTTACCTGGTGGCGGCAGTTACACTGTGCAAAAAGGTGATACACTAGATAAAATTGCCAAACAAACTGGCGGTGGATCGGTAGATGCAGGACAAAAAACTGCAGTTGATCAAGCCAATGCTAACCAAGCAGCTCAGACCTCGGCAGTGTCAGCAGCAAATCAACCAGCTGCCGCAACTGACTCAGGAGCAAATGGTGCCACTGCAATGGCCAGCAAATCTGCCACAACTGAGCCTAGCCCGCAACCCAATGCATTTGGTGTTATGCCACAGGCCAATATTCCCGGTAGTCCAACTGGCACCAGTGCAGCAGCACCAGCGTCTAGTACATCCTCTGCTCCATTTGGTATTCAATCACAGGCCAATATTCCCGGTAGTCCAACTGGCACCAGTGCAGCAGCACCAGCATCAGCAACAAAATCATTACCTATTACAACCACCGGTGGACCAACCGCAGCAAATCCTGCATCAGTGAATCCACCTACTCAAGGTGGACCTCAGGTAACAGGTAGCGAGAATATGTCAAGTCGCAGCACAGATCAAATTGCAGCAGACAAAAAGTCACCAATGAGTCAGTACCAGCCCCAGGCCACAAAGAGTTATGCCAGTGTTGGGGACTTTGCCGGTGCAGTGGGCGACAAGCTTAAAAATACATTTGGTGGTGGCAGCGCACCTGCTGCTCCTGCAGCACCAGCCGCACCTGCTACCCCTGATTCGGGTGCCAGTGCTGCTACGGCAATGGCCAGTAAGTCTGCCACACCAGAACCAACAGCACCACCAACAATAGAAGAAGCACCTAGGGAACTAGATAGAGTATTACAACTAGCAGGAGTCAAACGTGGCTAAAAATGAACGAGAAATGTTAAGAGAGTGGGCAAGTGTTGTTAGCGAAGTACGCCCTGGTGGTACAGGTGGGCCGGCTGAACCTAAAGATTACAGACCCATGGATCTTGGTGGTGGCAGTGGTCAATTTGGTGGTGGTGGCAGTAGAATAGAACCAACACTGTCTGTGCCCAAACCAAGAATCAAACTACAACCAGGTGAGACACCAAGTCAGGCTATTCAACGAACACAACAAGCACAACAATCCGCCAAACCAAGCGGCAAAATTGAACCTAGGCTTGATGAACCAGCACCCAGCTCAACAGCCGCTGCTAAAGATCCTGATGCAATTAACTTTAAAAAAGATGCATACAATGCTGTTAAGAGTGTTGTAGGCGACACCTACAAGGGTGTTAAGAACATTGGTGGGTCAAGGCCTGTCCGAGCAGTTGCTGGAACTGCCGCAGCTTTAGGTCTAGGTGCACTTGGATTGAAATCTTTACAAAAACCCGGAGAAACTGCAGCAGACACTGCCAATCGTATTGGACAAGACATTGGAGGCACTAGTATGAGTGTTGCCACTGGTGTAGTGCAAGGAGCAGGTGACAAGTTAAACAAAGCCGAAAGAGAGGCTGGAGTAGATACACCACCTCCGGGCAATACGGCGTTTGATCAAGCCGTTCAAGACTTCTCTAAGCCCGATGGCAGACTAGGGCCAATCAAAGATGGTGGCGGAGGCCTTCAAGAAACTCGCATATTCACTCGGCACCCGGTCACTGGTCAAATTGTACAACTCAACATTGACAACATTTCGCGTGTGGTCAATCAACCGTTCTATGAAAGCTATGAATGTGGAGCCGGTGATTCAGCGCAATGGCAGTGCCAAGTTTGGTCATCCACGCCTGTCAGCAAATTATTAAAGGGTAGATCATAATGTCAAGCCAAGCCAATGTTTATTCAGGTGCCATCACAAATGTAGTGTGGTACACTGACAAAGTCAGAATTGACACCGGTACCAACAGTGTTACCTTGCAAGTGAATTTTGGCAATGTAGCCAATGGTAATATTACCTCCGACACTATCTACAGCAATGCCATTGTTATTCCGGCCAACAGCAGATACGATGCGTTTGTGGGTGTTGGAAACTACGTAACCATCGCCCTTGGCAATGCCACCACACAGGAACTGGGCACTGCTAGTTCGGGTAAAAGTGCTGTTCAAGGTGGGATTAGACAACCCTACTGATATGAGAGCCCAAGAATTCATCAGTGAGACTCGTGGCAAACCCACTCACAGAATGCAACAACCCACGCGAGGTGCGCACACGTTCTGGGATCCATCAAGAACCGACAGCACCTACACGTTGAATCGTGTGATGATGGCTGCAGCATCAACCGACGGAACATTTGTGCCAGAAATTCACGATCAGAGTTGGGTAGGCAATGATCGTACCGCACATCCTTACACCGAAGAAGAACACAACATGTTAAAGAAGGCATATCAAGCCGTGGGCGCAGCCTTCAAAGATCTCAATCACGGAGATATGCGTAGCATGGAATTAGAAACCACAAACAAAGTAAGTCCCATCCGGGCCTTCCAAGGATACGCCAGATGAGAGCTCGTGAATTTATTTTTGAGCAAAGTACCTTGCCACCTGAGTACGCAGCACCCATGCGCCAGACCTATGTCATACCAGGCTTGACTGCAGCTGACCCTTATCGTAACTATAGATTTGGAGTGGCCATTGCTCGAGCAAGAAGCGATGTCAAACCTGATGATGTCAATCCATTTAGACCTGAGTGGAGTGCTGAAACAGCATTTGGAGAACATGGAGTTGTGGTGGGCATGAATTCCGGAATCAAACAGGTCATTGATGCAGCATTGAAAATGACCAAAACGCCTGGTGGTAAAAAAATAGTGTCAACGCCTGACAGCGATGAACCTGCTTTTGTTAGCAAGGCCAGTCCTATCCAGGCATTCAAAGGTTACCCAAGGTAAATACAAAATAGAGGTTTGAAAATGCAAATTGCAGAGATACTAAGAAAACTAGCTGACATTGTTGATAATCAACAACACCCTGGCCAACCCGATGAACGAATTCAAAACCCTGCTGCATTGGGTCCAATTAAAACTGGCTTGCCAGTTGACAATCCTGACAACACAGATCAAGCAGTGGACGACAAAGACATGGTTCCACCGCTACAGCTCAAATTAGAGTTATTGAAACGTGCTGTGGGCGTTGACAATGTCTATGACAATGAACGTGCTGACGAAACTCATGACGCAGCTGAAAGCGGCACAGACGAACTAGACATTATCAAAAAGAACGCAGGGATCGCTCCTCAAGCAGTTATTATTTCCGCCGCAGGTGATGACGACCCCTTTGATGACTAAGGGCTAGCCAGTGACCTACCTACAAAATCTTTTTACCAGTCGTGACAACAATGCTGACGGTGCTACCTATGTAGGACAAACTGGTCGCATTTGGTGGGATCCTGTCACCAACGCTTTTTACTACAGTGATGGCTCAACACCTGGCGGTATTTTAATCACCGGTGGCGGGTCAGGCAACGGTGTTCCCGGCGGGCTGATCAACACAGTGCAATTCAACGCCGGCGGCGGTAATTTTGGTGGCAGTCCCAACTTGACATTTGATGGTACTACATTGACAGTGGACAGCACTGTGGTTGCCACCACAGTGGTGACTTCATTTGTTGACTCTTCTGACAGTGCTCCAATTTTTGTTACTCCAGATCTGCACCTTTTGGGCAGCTTGATTGTTGATCAAGACATTGTTGCCAATGTATCAATAACTGCCAGTCAGTTCAGTGCCACCACAGCCAATCTTGGCAACTTATACATCATAGACGAAACTATCTATGGTAAAAATTTAGATCAAGACATTGTATTGAGTCCCCGCGGCGATGGTTATGTGTCAGTGCCCAAACTTGCTATTCCAGTGGGCTCACTTATTCAAGATTCGGCTCAGGTCAATCCCATCATTGCCAGCCTTACTTTAAATCAAGTTATTGCCAACTCAACTGGACCGGGTAATACATTGCCTGCTGGTAGTTATGGTAATCCCGGTGGCGTCACACACCCCTGGGCAGTGTATCAATTTACCACAGTGCCCAGCCCTATATTGGAGGTTGATGACGTCATTGCCGGCACTGGGGTTCCATTGCCCAGCACAGTTCAATGGGTAGGCAACACATCAGGTACAGATTCGGCCAATGCCAATGTAGTTGTGACCACAGGATCATACTGGGATTTGCCGACTCCCATTCCCACATACGGCAATGCAATCACAGTGACTCGGGCTCTTACCTTGGCTGGTCTCAATATTGTCACTGCAGCCAACACCACCCTAAATCTCACGCCCGGCACTGCCGGCAACATAATAGCAGGATCAAGCATAATACCTGCAGTGACCAATGCGTTTGATCTAGGCACGCCCACTGCTCGTTGGCGATCAATCTACTTTGGTGGTGCCACCATTTATGTGTTTGATCCTGTGTTGGGTGTGGATCAGTCAATTTCAGCTTCCAACGGTAATCTAATAGTTGGTGGCGGCACTGGATTTGAAGTGGGTCAGTTTATTTTAACTGGCAATACCATTTATCTAACCAACAGTGCAGAAGATTTCAATATTGGCACGCCGGGAGCAACTGGTAATCTCAATATCAATCGTCCCATGACTGTCAGTGACAGTGGGGGCAATCTGGCATTCCAAGTGACCTCAGGTGGAAAAACCGAGATCAAAACTCGTGTATTGACTTCAGGCCAATCAGCATTGACTGTTGCAGCCACTGGTGATGGTGCATCATACCCACTCACAGCACCGGTTGGTGGATCAGTCATGCATGCAACCAGCGCAGTTGACGCTCCCACAATCACAACCTTTGATACCTTGTCAAGCACCGCAGGGCATTCTAGTATCGTACAAGGTCGTAGATTCCGTGGCAATATAACCAATCCTGCGGCAGTGCAAGCAGAAGATTCAATGATACAACTCTTGGCCACTGGATACAATGGATCAGGTATCACTGCTGGTATACCCAGTGCCAGACTAGTATCAATTGCTCAAGAAAATTTCACTACTAATTCAGAGGCGGCCTATTGGTTATTTAGAACACAGGTACCTGGCTCAGTTACACCCACAGAAAAATCTGATTTAAGAGTTGACAGTGTTGGCATAACTTTCCCAAATATTAGTTCAGGTGGCGGTTCCAATTTAGGCATAACTTTCCAAGATGGATCGTTCCAAAACACTGCCTGGGTTCCCAACAACAATGTCAACCGTCTCACCGCTGGCGCAGGTATCACACTCAGCAGCAGCACAGGCAATATCACCATTGGTTCTACTGGTGTGCTGGGTGTAAACGGCACCACAAATCAAATCTCTGTGGCCAATGTAGGCAATGTATTGACACTAAGCCTGCCGCAGAATCTCAACACCACAGCCAATGTGCAGTTGTACTCACTCACTGTCAATGATCTTATAATTTTAGGCAATGTCAGCAATGTGACTCCGGCAGTGGTGAGTGGTAAAATTGTGTTTGTGGCCAACACAGCCACCAATCTTGCAGGTATCAACACCAGTGGCTTGGTCACAGGCAATGCCGCCAATGGATTCTACGCAGGTATTTTATACAACACTGACAGTAATACCTGGCAAATGGATATTGGCAACAGCGATGGTATTACCAGCAACATTATCTACTCAACTGAGATCACTGCCAATGGTAACATTCACCTGGGAAATGCCTACAACGATTACGATTTTCCCAATGCCTTGCTGCAAGGTGATATCAATTTAGATAGTTACGGACAATTTGTATTAAAGAATCACTACCAGGGTGCCAATGCGTCAGCAGATATTGTAGCAGTGGCCAACAACGGTGATGACTCAATCAACTATATTGACATGGGCATTAATTCCAATGTCTATGCCAATGTTGATTATGCTGTGACAGGATTCAACGATGGATATTTATATACCAACGGTGGAGACCTAGCTATAGGCACACAAACTGCTGGCAAAGTCATTAACTTGTTCACTGGCGGAACCAACAACATCAACAACATTCGTGCAGTGGTCAGCAATACCGCTCTCACCGTGAAAAACGCCAATGTATTGGTGCAAGACGGCAGCGATAATTCCATAATTGAATTGCGCAATAATGGCAATATTGTGTTCAATGGCAGTCAAACCCTGCGTGTTAACAGCAGCGGATTCTATGTGAGTTCGGTTGGCATTAACAACGGTGATGCCAACATTGTTAACTATGTAGGCGGTGCTTTTGTGTATGGCCCAGCATTGAAAGACTATGCTGGCAACTTACGAGCCAACAACATCAGTGTCACTAGCAATGTATTAGTAACCGGCAATATCAGTGGCGGTAATTTAATTGGCAACAATCTCACAGCAGGGCGTGTGGCATTTGTTGGGGCGAACCGGCAGATTACTGACGATGCAGAGTTTACTTATAACTCAACAACCAATGTATTGACTGTCAGTAATACAATAATCAACAATGGCGTTAGCACCACTGGTAATGTCACTGGCAACTACTTTATTGGTAATGGTGCAGCACTTACTGGGGTAGCTACATTTACCACAGTCAGTGCCAATGGTACTAGTATAGTAGCTGATTCAATCAATGACACAGTGACATTGACACCAGGCAACAACATCATAATCACTGGCAATGCCACCACAGACACTGCCACATTCTCTGTGAGAGAAAACCCCACATTCACTGGTAACGTTACTGGCGACTACTTCCTAGGCAACGGAAGCCAACTCACTGGTGTAATCACCACAATTACACCCAACGCACTGAGCAGCACAGTTCACGTGGCTGCTGTTACAACAGGCAACACAGCCAACATCATCACAGATGCCACCACTGCCAACACTGCCAACACATTGGTACTGCGTGATGCCAACGGTGCCATCAGCGTCAATGGTTGGACTGTGGGCGCACGCCTAACAGCAGTGAACTACACAGCGACTACCAGTGATTATTGGATTGGTACCACTGCCAAAAACAAAACCATCACCCTGCCCAATGCAGCCAACGGTGCTAGTACAGGCCGCCAGTATCAAATTGCTGACACAGTTCATACAGGAAATCCAGGAACTACAATTGCTGCACAGAGTCCTGCCACAGTGGTAGGCAATCAGCCCAGCCAACAGGGTCAGATCATCATTGCTACCTATGTAGGCACCACCTGGTATTTGAACTAATAAATATTGACATGAAAAAATTACTCTTTGTGCTGTTGCTCACAGCCTTTAACTCAGCCAACGCCTGGGATCAAACAGCACCACTACCACCAGAACGCTGTCAGGTACATAACCCCTATGGATTTCCACAAGTGGCAGGCAAAGCTGTGACACCTATTTGTCGCAGAGCATATTTTGTTGGCTACGATGCTGCTGCCAAGATCCCCAATTATGTAACATACACATTGACTCCGGCCAATGCACTAGGTTGCTGGCCAAGAACCAATGCGTTTGTTGCCGATCAATCAGTACCCAATGGACCACGTCCAGATGACTATGCTGGCACAGGATATGACAAGGGTCATGCTGCGCCCGACGGCGATTTAAGCTGGGATCAACAAGTTGAATATGAATCATTCCTAATGACCAACATGTACCCACAACTGGGCGGATTGAACCGTGGCATTTGGAAACTGTTGGAAACATCAGTGCGTGGGTGGGCAGTGCAAACTAACCAAACATACAACATCTATGTTGGTGGTGTATACAACACAGCCACAGACAAGAAGATTGGTAACGGTGTTGTAGTTCCCACAGGGTTTTACAAGATTGTCATCAATCAGAATACAAAACAAATGGCCGGGTGGTACTTTAAGCACGAAGGCGGGCAAGGCAACGATTTGACCAAGGTACGTGCCAGTATTGCTGCTATACAACAAAAAGCCGGTGTCACTTTTGCTTTTCCCCCAGGTGCACAAGAGCTACCAGTGGGCGGTGAATGGCCTGTGGACTTTGGCGCACTCACCAACGCCAAACGTGCCAAATGTAAATCTGCCGACTGATCAACAGTAAATAGCTCATATGAGCACATTAGAATCAGTACTGGTCAAAAAGGCGCACACGCCTACACTTTACACCGATCAACAGCTAGAGGATTTCGCTCGCTGTGTTGATCCAGTAACTGGGCCAGCCTACTTCCTAGACAACTTCTTTTACATACAGCACCCCACACGTGGTAGGATGTTGCTGCATCCATTTGAATATCAGCATAGGCTGATTGACACATATCACAACAACCGTTTTTCAATATCAATGCTGCCGCGACAAACTGGCAAGTCAACCGTGGCTGCAGGTTATTTGTTGTGGTATGCAATGTTTATTCCTGACTCAACTATTCTAGTGGCAGCTCACAAGTACCTAGGTGCACAGGAAATTATGCAACGTGTTCGCTATGGCTATGAGTCTTGTCCAGATCATATCAGAGCCGGGGTAGTGAGTTACAACAAAGGATCAATTGACTTTGACAACGGATCACGTATAGCATCGCAAACCACAACAGAAAACACTGGTCGTGGTATGTCCATATCTTTGCTGTACGCTGACGAATTTGCATTTGTACGTCCCACCATAGCCAAAGAGTTCTGGACTTCTATCAGTCCTACCTTGGCCACTGGTGGTAAAGCAATTATTACATCAACACCTAACAGTGATGAAGATCAATTTGCATACCTGTGGAAAGGTGCCAACAAGTGCGAAGATGAGTATGGCAATCCCACTGACATAGGTATCAATGGATTCAAAGCATTTAGAGCAAAGTGGCAAGAGCATCCTGACAGAGATGACAAGTGGGCAGCACAACAACGAGCTGCCTTGGGCGAAGAACGTTTCCGGCGAGAGATGGAATGTGAATTCATCATCAATGATGAAACATTGATTGCCCCAATCAAACTGTTGGATCTTGAAGGGCGTGAACCCCTGTACAAAACTGGACAGGTGCGTTGGTACAAAAAACCCGAACGCAATCGTATCTATGTTATAGCACTTGATCCCAGCTTGGGCACAGGTGGTGACCCTGCTGCTATTCAAGTGTTTGAAGCCAACACAACTATTCAAGTAGCAGAATGGCGGCACAATCAAAGCGACATCCCCACACAGATTAGAATACTCAACGACATTGTTCAGCACATCTACGATATAACCCAAGATGACAAGAGCATTTATTATTCAGTTGAAAACAACACAATTGGTGAAGCAGCATTGATCAGTATTGCTGAATGGGGCGAAGAACGTATCAAAGGGTATTTCCTCAGCGATCCCAAAGATGCTGGCAATCGCAGATTCCGCAAAGGCTTCAACACCACAAACAAAACAAAAATTGCTGCCTGTGCCAAGCTCAAAAATCTCATTGAGTCTGGGCGTATGACCATCAACAGTCGTGCTCTAGTCAGCGAGCTCAAAAACTTTGTTGCTTCAGGCACTGCCTATGCTGCCAAACTGGGAGAAACTGATGATTTGGTGATGGCAACTATTGTCATCACTCGCATGTTGCAGTTGCTACAGTCATTCCACACAGAGCTAGACAGTCAGATCAGGGATCACGGTGATTCCTTGGTTGAGCCTATGCCCTTTATCTCAGTGTTCCACTAAATATACAACTATGGCAAAGAATACTACATCGCGCAAATTATATGATATGCTGGTTTCTCGGGGATTTGATCCTGAAGAGTCCAATTCCCAAGGCAAGAATGTCATTGACCCCACCGAAGCAGACATGGTGAAATTTGATTACATTGCACCTTCGGGAAAAAACTATGGTACAGTGGTGATGTTGCTGGGCGATGATGGTGATCTCTCAATGTTCTTTGGTGACGAAAAGGGTCGAACCATGGAGCCCGAAGATCGTGACCACTGGTTTGAATTTATACAAGACATGAAACCCTGGGCCAACTGGAATCAACGAGATTTTAGAGCCTACAACATGAATCAGCTCAAACATCATCTAGCATCAATGCGCCGCAGTCTAGCTGAGAGCTTGTTTGAAAGTCTGCAGGGCAATGCTAGAATTTCATGGACCGGGCCAGCTGATCAAGCTCGCATGGTCATACACCACACACAAAAACTGGGCGAGAATGACAAACGTTTTCGCCACATAGACAAAGTTTTTATTGAAACTGCTGACGGCGAACGCTTCCGTTTGCCTTTCCGTAATTTGGCCGGCGGCCGCGCCATGCTTGAACATGTTCGTCATGGTGGTAACCCCTATGACCTTCGTGGTGTACACATAGTGGAAATGATCAACGAACTCAATGTGTTGAGCCGTTTTCGCAGAGCACACGCAGGTAAACTGTTTGAGGGCGAAGCTGCTGTTTTAATTGAGCAGGCCAACACCTATTACGAAAATATTCGTCGCGATATCAAGCATCTTGGCAACTCGCGTGGATACAACCGATACTTTGAATCTTGGAATCCCATGCATACCAGTGACACCGAGATGATGGTGGAAGATCTAAAGACCATGTTCATTGAACAGACCCTGGATCAAAGAATTGAGTCAGCACTGCCTGTGCTGGCAAAACTGCAGAATCAACGAAATGAAATGCGTGAACTCAGTGAATTTACCGAATGGGCTGGACGACTGACCGAAGGCACCTGGGCAGTCCCTGACACACCACAGATGTTACAGCAACTCCAAGACTTGATGGCCGACGAATTACCTGTTGGCGCTGACGCATTGGACGTCACTGAGCAACTGTATGATCTGTTTGGCGATGACGACATGTTTGATGAATTGAGTGCATTGGCATTGCGTGACCCCGAGGCTGATGCAAGACCAGTCATCACCAAATACATGCAAAAGTTAGGCATTGAATTACCAGAACCTGCAGCGCAACAAACACAGCCACCTGCGCAACCTCCAGCAGAGCAGCAACCCACACAGGAAATGTTGGAGTTCCCCAAAGTCACCGAAGAAGATGACTTTGACATTACAGATCCCAAAGAAGTTGGTGCCAAAATGAATCCTGCTTACATATCTCCCAATGCAGTGAAAAATCAATCGTCGTCAGACAAGTCTGCACCTGCTCCGGCCAAGATTGGTGTGTCTACTCAGTCGTTGCCAGATTATAAGTTTGAAGAAATAGAACGAATCAAATCAATTGTATCTTACCTTAATAGATAAATATTCTTGACACAGAGGCAAAAAGCGCATATACTCCGTGTGTATGCGCTTTTTTATTGACGTGTATAGGCATCATGTCGCAAGACATATTAGGCACACTTAGGCATTTATAGGAGAAAACTTTATGGCCTCATTAGCAGAAATCCGCGCACGACTCGCAGCCGCAGAGTCGAACAAAGGCGGTCAATCCCAAGGCGGCGACAACGCAATTTACCCACACTGGAACATGCCCGAAGGATCAAGTGCAAACCTGCGCTTCTTACCTGACGGTAACTCAAAGAACACATTCTTCTGGGTAGAACGTGCAATGATTCGTTTGCCATTCAATGGCATCAAGGGCGAAGCCGAGTCAAAGATGACTTATGTACAAGTACCATGCGTAGAAATGTGGGGCGAAGCCTGTCCAGTTCTAGCCGAAGTACGTGGTTGGTTCAAAGACAAGGCACTGGAAGAAATGGGTCGCAAGTATTGGAAGAAACGCAGTTATATTTTCCAAGGCTTTGTGCGTGAGAATCCGCTTACTGACGACAAGACTCCAGAGAACCCAATCCGTCGTTTCATCATTGGTCCTCAGATCTTTACGCTGATCAAGTCAGCCTTGATGGATCCAGATCTCACTGAGATGCCAACTGACTACGCAGCCGGACTTGACTTCCGTGTGACAAAAACTACCAAAGGTGGTTATGCTGACTACAACACTTCAAAGTGGGCACGTAAAGAGTCGGCACTCACAGCCGACGAAGCCGAGGCAATTGAAAAGCATGGCCTGTATGATTTGGCCAGTTTCTTGCCCAAGAAGCCCGGCGATGTAGAACTCAAGGTGATCAAAGAGATGTTTGAAGCATCAGTAGATGGTCAGCCATTTGACATGGAACGTTGGGGACAATACTATCGTCCAGCAGGTGCAGCAGCACCCGCAGGAGCAGCATCCGATGCTGAAGAATTTGCTCCAGCACCAGTGACCAAACCTACTCCTGCCAAAGCAGCGGCCTTGGAAGAAGATGATCCTGCTGAAGTAGCCGAGGCAATTGCCGCAGCACCAGTCAAGGCAGCAGCATCTTCAAACAAAGCCGAAGATATTTTGGCAATGATTAGGGCTCGCCAGAAAACAGCCTGATGTTTTCACAACTGGACAATGTAATATTTCCAGATAGCTGTGAGGTAGTGCGATGCTCCTCACAGCTATGCGTTTATCCAATTTTCAAAAACGGATCCAGCAGTATCAATGAATCTGTAGAAGAAAAAGGTTGGGAAATCATACGTGACTACGATATTGAAAGCATTACCACACCAATTCGTGTGTATGTGCGAGATGCTCATCAACGCTTTGTGAGTGGCGTCAATACATTTGTTCAACACAACTCCGATCTAGATTTAAAAACTGCTTTGTGGTTTGTGAGAGAGTATCCTTTTCTCAATCGTCACTTTGCGCCACAGTTTTTTTGGATAATTAATCTGGCAAGATATATGCACCATGACACAAAAATAGAAATCAGACACATGGATGACATTGCTAAACTAACCGCAAGACACAGTGATGCTGGCATCCTACCACCCAGTGAAGAATTTACTCGTGAATTTGAATCACTGGATTGGAATCATATGAAATTGTATCACTATCTTGATCAAATATTAACTGACCTTGTGGGACAGACAGTGACATACCCTGAACTAGTGGCAATTGTAAGAGATCAACACACATCACTGTTTGAGATGGTATTTGGCAAAAGCATGAACCTTGTGGAACTTGTGCGTGGACTGCCCTAGGCTTGATCACTTTGTGCGTTTCAATGCCAACGGATCAGTGAGTCGTTGTGGTCACATGGTTGGTGCTCCTGAATTTGACTCACTGGAACACATGGACACAAGCGATTGGCTGAAAAAACTCAAAACACAAAAATGGCCCATGGAGTGTCAACGCTGCCGTGAAACCGAAGCAATTTCTGAAACCAGTATTAGATTAAACACCGTCAAGTTCCATGAAAAACAAACTCAACCAGACTACTTGATTGTTGGTGGTATTCTTGACAACATCTGCAACAGTGCCTGTCAATTTTGCAATGCTGACCTCAGCACTAAAATAGGTAGTTTACACAGCCGAGACTATGTGCGATACAACAACTCTGATCGCTTTTGGCAATTGCCAGTGGATAGAATTGTGCATCTAGACATCAACGGTGGCGAACCCAGTCACAGTCCGGCCTATCGCAATCTACTAGAAAATCTACCAGACAACATTCAAAGTGTTAGATTAAACACCAATGGTTCAAGGGTGATGACTGAGTTGGTCCCTTTGGTCAATCGCGGAGTGCAGGTAACTGTGACAGTGAGTTTTGATGGCACGGATCATGTACACGACTACGTGCGTTGGCCAATTCGTTGGCAAGACTTCTCAAAAAACATACAAGAATATCAATCCATGCCAGTTGAATTGAACCTATGGACCACACTCAATGCACTCAACATTGGTGATTTTCCAAATATTCTTGCCTGGGTAGGTAAACACAAACTAAATCACAGTTGGGGCATACTGCACAATCCCAGTGAACTGGATATCAAGCATATTAATCCGTTTACCACTGCAGCAAGAAAGCTGTTTGAACGAGGGCTAGATCAACGATTGGTTAGACTTTTGGGGCATGTTGCAGTTACCAAAGACAATACCAATGCAATTTTTGAATATATACGCACTCAGGATCAATTAAGAAACATTTCTTATCAAGACTACTTTACATCGCTCTAAAATCATGTTATTATATTTTTTATACAAAGGACATATCCATGGCTAAACCATTTGACGTTTCAAAGTTCCGCAAGGAAATAACCAAAAGTATTGACGGCCTGTCAATAGGATTCAACGACCCCACTGATTGGATTAGCACAGGCAACTATGCTCTTAACTATCTGATATCAGGAGATTTTCATAGAGGCGTTCCTCTAGGCAAAGTCACTGTGTTTGCTGGTGAATCAGGTGCAGGCAAAAGTTATTTTTGTTCGGGAAACATCATCAAGAACGCACAGGAGCAAGGTATATTCGTTGTGCTGATTGACAGTGAAAATGCTCTTGACGAGGCATGGTTGCATGCCCTGGGCGTTGACACCAGTGATGCAAAATTATTAAAATTGTCAATGGCCATGATTGATGATGTTGCTAAAACTATTTCAACATTCATGAGTGATTACAAAGCCTTGCCCGACGGAGAAAGACCCAAGGTTCTTTTTGTAATTGACTCTTTGGGTATGCTACTAACACCAACAGATGTCAATCAATTTGATGCAGGTGAGATGAAAGGCGACCTTGGTCGTAAACCCAAAGCACTCACTGCATTGGTGAGGAATTGTGTCAACATGTTTGGCAGCTATAATGTAGGCTTGATTTGTACCAATCATACCTATGCATCACAAGACATGTTTGATCCAGATGACAAGATTTCTGGAGGACAAGGGTTTATATACGCATCAAGTATTGTGATTGCCATGAAAAAACTCAAGCTCAAAGAAGATGAGGATGGCAACAAGATTTCAGATGTCATGGGCATCCGTGCTGCATGTAAAGTAATGAAAACACGTTATTCCAAACCATTTGAAGGTGTGCAGGTCAAGATTCCATATGAAACAGGCATGAATCCTTATTCAGGACTTGTTGACTTGGCAGAGAAAAAAGGTCTGCTTAAAAAAGACGGCAACAGACTGGCATTTACCACTGGGCAAGGTGAAGTCATCAAACAGTTTCGCAAAGCATGGGAGTCAAACGAAGGAGGCTGCCTAGACCAAGTCATGGCAGACTTTAAAAATCAAAAACAAGAACTAAGTACCACTGACTCACCTATGGAGGAATAAAATGCAAGGCCCAGATATAGCACGTGAAATTTGGCAAGAACTCAAACGTTACATCAACGAAATAGATCGCGAAGAAGCCGCTGATACATTGGTCAGTGTGTTGATTGACAACGACATGGATGCTGATGACATCAAGTCAGCATTCAAAACTGACAGTGACATAAAACGTGCTCTTAACAGTTATCTTGAAGATGAAGAAGATGCCGACGAAGAGTACGAGGACGACGAGGATGAAGAAGAATACTGATGTGGTATAGCCGCATAGTTTCCGATCTAGGCGCAATACCTGACTTCATAGCTCACTATGAGACAGAGCTTGTTTCCGCAAAAGCAGACGTTCGGCTTGGCGGTGTTGTTGAAAGAAACATCACCGCCTTGCCGGGCATCACCGAACATCGCTTCAATCAACTGCAAGAGATTGAAGCAGTACTCAATTATCTCAATATCCAACTGCGCAAAATTAGACGTAGACATTTTCAAAAGTATCTTGAAGCCTATGCACGAGTTCTCACTTCAAGAGATGCTGAAAAATATGTTGATGGTGAAGACGAAGTCATTGACTTTGAAACCATCATCAACGAAGTTGCATTGTTGCGCAACAAGTGGCTGGGCATCATGAAAGGGCTTGATTCCAAGCAATGGATGGCCGGGCATGTGGTTAGATTACGCACTGCTGGAATGGAAGATGTCACAGTTGGATAATGCCTAAGTTTACCGTATCATTAAAACACAATCATGTGTGGATAGCTTTAAAAATGTATCATCCTGCGGAACTACGAGCCGGAGATCTGTTGCGAGACATAGCAACATGTTTGAAGATTGGTATGATCACTCAAGAAGATCTTCAAACCAAAATTACAGTACTAGAAAGCCTACTGGAAGGTCAAGACTATCAAGAGTACTTGTTGGCCATTGATCAGTTGAAAACACAATCTTGGTTTGATGAACGCCGATGTTTTTGGATTGGGAATGTTTTTAATAACGTAGAACATCCCAACGTTACAATGATTCCCTACTACATGGCAAATCTTGCTGGCATACTTGATGAGTATAACTGGGCAGCATGTCAAAGAGATTGTTACTTTGTATGCCTGCTGAGAAGAGACAGTCCCAGTAGAAGAAAAATTGCAAAAACAATTCTAGACAATTATTCAATTGGAGACTACCGCATAAGCTACCGGTCATATCTAGGCAAGACTGAATATGATCCAGTGATTCAACGAGATGCACCTTTGTTGTTGGATACTGTATCCGCGCATCACGGGTACGATGGATTTCCCAAGGGAGGTATACTGCAATGTATCGTCAACTTGATTGCAGAAACCAGTATTCAAGATGATGCAGGCGATCAATGCTGGGGATCAATGTTTATCACTGAAAAAACTTTTAAAAGTTTTGGGTGGAGACAAATGCCACTGTGGTTGGCTGTTCCAGGCATGGTGAGCCATGTTAGAGCAGCAGGGTTTGACTTGTTTGATGATTGGTTGGAAAATCACGACTATGACAATATACCTTCCCAAGAATTAAGATTTCAACGAGTATTTGAAATCTTAGACAACTGTATTGAAAAGATAAAATCCCAAGGCGGGCCTGAACAAGTATCACAGCTACTATCCAGTAGGTTTGATCACAACATAGCAGTACTCAACAAACTAGATCAGCAAAACAAAGCTGACTTTTCAAAGTTTTGTCAACAGTTGGATAATCTTACCAGCGTAAAAACCAGCGGATAAATATCCGCGCAGTTAGACCATTGAAAGCAAACAACAATGTTTAAAATTTTTATTGGCTGGGATAGTCGTGAGCCTGAGGCCGCTGAAGTATGTCGCCACAGCATACTGAAAAATTCCACCATACCAGTTGAGATATTTTTTCTTAAACAACAAGAACTAAGAGATCAAAAAATATACACCCGGAAGTCGGACTCACAGGCCAGCACAGAATTTAGTTTGACTAGATTTTTGGTGCCGCACCTTTGTCATTACAAAGGCTATGCAGTATTTGTTGACGGTGATTTCGTATTCCCTGGCGATGTGCGTGAGCTATTTCAGCACATGGATCCCACCAAAGCAGTTCATGTAGTACAGCATGACTACGCTCCCAAAAATGAAACCAAAATGGATGGTAAACAACAACATCTATATCCAAGAAAAAACTGGAGCAGTTTGATTCTCTACAACTGTGCTCATGAATCCAATCAAAGACTCACCGCTGATGTAGTCAACGAACAGACCCCGTCATATCTACATAGATTCTCTTGGTTGTCTGATTTGGAAACAGGAAAGTTAGAACCCGAATGGAATTGGCTTGTGAATTGGTATCACGAACCCGATGACGGTGTTCCCAAAGCCATACATTATACCGAAGGTGGGCCTTGGTTTGAAAATTATCGTCACTGTGAATATGGATGGTACTGGAGTGAATACTATCACAGCTGGCAACGCAGCATACAACCAGTGCCACAGCCCAGCCCGTTTGACAATGTGCCACCAGCCGTAAAATCTGTGTTCAATGATATTTTAACCTACAGAGTTGATCCAGGCTGTGAGTATCACTCAGTGACACAAGCAAAAATTAACATAGGAGTTGAAAGCTTGACTAATAACACAGTGGTTGCAGTTGAAGCAGATACTGTTGATGAAAGCAGTAGTAAACTTGATGCCAAAGGACAAAACTACGATCCTTTCTTGAAGAGTTTTATCATGGGGTCAGGTGGACAAATATCTGTCTGGGACCGGGTCAGTGAAGATAAATCAGCAGTGGTTCTGCGTGGAGTAACCAAACGTAAACACATGACAGCGTGTCAAGAAGCAGGAAGAGATTTCTACTACATTGATACTGGATACTTTGGTAATGGTCGTAAAAAAACCTATCATCGCATCACAAAGAACGACATGCAGTATCTTGGGCCAATTAAACATAGACCAAGAGATCGTCTTGCAGCCACAGGTTGGAGTGCTAGAAAATTTAGACCGGGTCGTAACATCCTCTTGGCTCCACCCAGTCAAAAACTCTTGATGTGTTATGGTATAGATCTTGAGCAATGGTTAGAAGAGACCATGACTAATCTGCGGTTGTTTACTGACCGTGAAATCATTGTGCGCAACAAACAAAGTCGTAGTGTACGACAAAGTACCGATACCATGGAAATGGCCTTGGAGCGAGATGTGCATTGTTTGGTGACTTTCTCTAGTATTGCGGCAGTTGAGGCAATCTCTCATGGCAAGCCAGCAATTGTACTAGGCCCCAGTGCTGCTGCCCCAATATGCAGTACCACAGTAAACGACATTGAAAAACCTTATATTCCTGCTCTTGACGAAGTTGAAGAGTGGGCAGCAAATCTTGCTTACTGTCAATTCACTGAGCTTGAGATGAGAGATGGCACTGCTTGGCGCATACTAAATGACGATTGATGTTGTAGTTTATCTCAGCAGCCTACAGAAAATAGGCGGCAGAAAAAAAGATGTACTAGAAGCCTTTGGCGAAGGCTGCCGCCGCAATGGCGCTCGTGTGATGTTTCAGTCAAAATCTGAGTTGGTTCCTGCCCAACTTGCTGTGATACTGGGATGGCCTAGCCCACTGCAACATACACCAAATATTAGATTGAGATCAGCAGTGGTCAAAGATCAAAAAAGACACAATCGTCATGTCATGGCCATTGATGGTAGCACTTTTAAATTTCACGACGCTGAAGGAAAATATCTAAGGTACAGCCTCAACGGCGTATTCTATGACACATCTCAGTATGCCAACAAAAACAGTGACAGTGGACGCTGGCAAATGATTCAACACGACCTAAACATGAGCATGATGCCTTGGCAGCAAAACAACGGGCATATTTTGTTTTTGATGCAACGAGATGGCGGCTGGTCAATGAAAGGACTCAATCCCATTGAGTGGGTGTTTAATACATATCAAGAAGTTAGAAAACACAGTGATCTTCCAATTTTAATTAGACCGCATCCGGGCAAGCACATTGATCTCACACCATTGAACAGTCTTCCTGGGGTCACAATTGTTGACAGCAAACATACTTCACTGCAAGACAACTTGACAAATGCCAAGGCGGCCTGTGTGTTCAATAGTTCCAGTGGAGTTGCTGCAATTTTACAAGGAATTCCTTTGATTGTAAATGACCGTAGCAGTGTGTGTTGGGATGTCAGTGACTACGACTGCACTGCTATCAATGCTCCAAGTTTCAAAGATCGTACTCAGTGGATCAATGATTTGGCTGCTGCTCACTGGAGTGACGAAGAAGCTCGTCAAGGACTAGTGTTCAACAAGTTTCTTCCCTACCTAACCTAACTTTAGAAGATTGCCGGCTGTTGCGTCTTGATCAATCCATGCAGGATCATACGCCTGCCCTGCTCTAAAAAACACGTAACAATCAGCGCCGTTCCAATGTTGTTGAAACATGTCAAAATACCACTGCTTGGTTCTAGTGACCGTGAAGTAGTTGGGATCATAAATTTCAGTTTTACCTACTTTAACATCAAACTGATCTGGATCCAGTAGACTGACAAAGCAAAACTTAGTTGAATAAGTTGCCAACAATTTAATCACCTCAGGTATATCAGCATCAGGAATGCTGCCCAAGACTTGAGTACAGATTACACAGTCAAAATTCTGTGACAACTCTGGCAATACATCTATACCCGACACACAAGGATCGTACTGCTGTACAGATTTTACACCAATGTATTGATCAAACGTCATTGATTCAGTGTAAACACCTGCAGTTTCTGTGGGGTATGGGACTGGGATTGAGTACTGTTCGCCGCGACCTGAGCCGTAGTCAAGCATGGTGTTGGCTTGATATTTTTGCACTAGATCTCTGATATAGTTCTTGTATTTTTTTACGTCGTTACCGGCCCAGCCTTTGTTTCTTTGTTGATACTGCCGGCCCTTTTCAACACTTTGCCAATAGTACCAGCTAAACATTATATCCACTCCTGGATTGGTTTTATTATGTCACGATAAATGCCTTGTTCTACAACATCACGATTGTAAAATCTATTGAAGTTGTGAGAAATTTTTTCTAGAGTCATGGTGTCGTAAGGACGTTTTTCAAACCTGTCAATATTGTTGCAGATGATTTTTATTTTGGTTTCAAAGTCTGCGGCTGTGTCATACGACTCATCAAACAAGTTATCAAACGTTTCAAACCCTTGTTCACGCAGTAAATCTAGCGCACCTGATGCTCCGTAGAGCATGAAAGGATGTTGACCGGCCATGACCTTATAGGTTTTTTCAGTGAGAAATACCACAGCACTGCCGGGTTCTCTAAAGCTTTCTGCCACAACACTGAAGCATGTTTCGTTGAACCATGCAGGATTCATCCAACGATGATCTAGTTTTTTTGCAGTCTTGGTGCCGGGCAATAATTGTCCTTCGGCAGTGTAACTCCAAAACGCATCATCTAGCCTTGAGCCCATGGCGTTGACCAAGTCAGTGCGCCATCCACGGCTTTTGCCCAGTGGCATCAAAAACTTCTTGTTGTAGGTGCGGTTAAACGTCATGCCATTGTATCCGCGATGTCTATACCACAGACTTTCGTTGTACCAAAACCAGTTTGGTACAAATTGCAATCGAGGATCATCACCGTTTTTCTGATTACCGTAAAAGATTAAATGATTGTGATTGCTGTTGTGAAAACACCCTGCCCACTTGCCTGTGTTGCTTTCCCACAGGGAATCTACTATTACTCGCCGATTCTCAAAATATCTTCTACGCTCGCTGTCAAGATACCCATTGCAGCCCATGACAAATACTGCATCAGCAGGGTAATGCTGCCCCTGTTGATAATGTTCAACTGAAAAATACTTGTCAATAATTGGTGCAAACCAAGTGCTGTGAAACAAGCTTTCACTTTGATAAGGAACTTGAAATAATATTAGTTTTGGTTTAGTCATTTGATTTTTGTGCTCATATACCATGGCAATGCATTGGGCATTTTCCATTGTTTGGGATAACTGGCAATATAGTCATAGCCCACTTGCCAAGGATCTACCACATCGTAAGTTTTCCTTACAAGATAGATCTGGCAGAATACATTCCGGGCCGGAGTGTTGGGTTTTACAACACTTTTATAAACCTTGGTCCCGCATGCCCGTTTGCTGCCAGTGGAGTTGTTGATATAGTCATAGACTGTGTGTTTGTCGCTGATTGATTCCCTACGTGCAATCACAACAAAATCCTGCACATTTGGCGATGCATCAGCGTTGACTTGAGTGTGTTCGTGCCCAAGGTAATCACTCCAGTTACTGCCAAAAAATGCAGCACTGATGTTGCCGGCAATGACTTCTTTGAGTTCAGAGATTACCGCAGCAATACTTGATTCAGTGAACCACAAATCAGTTCTGAGTTTGATAACTATGGATTCTTTGGTGCGCCCCACGCTTTCCATGAAATCCCAAACCTGATTGGCACCGCCTTCCTCCCAGGGGCATTGACCGCGTCCTGGCCAGTCTTTGGTAAAGTGATAGATATTAGTATGTGCAAGTTGGCTAATCTGATCTATCAACGGTTGATGATTTGGTAATCCAACTTCGGGATAACGGCGATCTCCGATATAACATATTGCAATTGATTGATTGTCGGGTGCCATGCTATTCCACCATTTTATTAGATTTTCATCGTAGCGCATTCGCGAAATCATCCCTGCACCCACTTCATGATCAGTGGGAGGGTGATCATAATCACGTCTAACTAGATATATTGGACATCCAATTTGATAAGCCAGGGTCTTGCCACGATTGACCAAGGCCTTCCAACTGTAATTACCACTGTTGATTTTTTGATATTTTGGACTGTGCAATGCTTCATAGGCCTGTCTAGCCGGGGCGATGTGTTTTTTGTCTGCCATGACTACCCAATCTAAGACTTTTTGCCTGTCTTCGTACGGATATATTCCATACAGTTCTTTGTGGCGATCAAGCCCAAGCATCATCAGTCCCATGTAGGCAAGATGATACTCGCCGTTGACGATTTTAGTTAATTCGTTTACAACAACGTCTATTGCAAAATCAGTGAGCCAATCATCGGTACGTAATTTTATAACATAACGCTGCGGTATTTTTTTATACGCTTGGTAGAAGTCCCAAACTTGCATGTGATTGGCAGTGTCTTGATCTTTCCAAGGACACTTTTCACGATTCAATATTGGCTGAGTTAGATCATATTGGTGTACAACAAACTTTTCCTGCAGGCGATCCACTAATTTTTTATGATTGGCTTCGGTGATATTCCTGAATCGTGGGAGTCCAATATAAAATACGCCAACTTCCGGCATTGTCTTGTTGATCTTCCACCAATCTATGGCTGGTTGCAGTACTTGTTCGGCGTTGGGGTTGATAGAAAAGTAGCTGTAAATATAGTCACCGCATACGTCATGATCACTGGGCATGGAACTGTAAGATTTTCTAATCAGCCATAAGTGACACAACACGGTGGCGGCACGGATACCGTCAGATATCAAAGATTTAAATGTCTCGTTGCCGCTGTGCATGCGCTTGGCAGAGGTGGACAACAACCAGTCAATTACCTCTTGCTCAGGCGCCAAAGAACTTTTTCTAGCCAGTATTACAAAGTCTTGTATGCGCGGTGGGTCGTGCTGGTCAACTTCAATTACCTCGTGTTCTTTGCCTTGATTGTCATTGACTAAATCACTGCCAAAGAAAACTATGTCTCTACGATCCTCCAAAACATCATGCACATGATTTATTATGTAATCTACAGCACTGTCAGTGAACCATACATCAGTTCGTAGTTTAACAACAATGTCGCCACTGGCACGAGCTACACCTTGATAAAAATCCCAGACTTGAACAGCCGCACCTTGCCCCCGGCGATAATGCGTGTCCGGGCCACCGTCATCAAATGGACATGTACCTCTTCTTGGATCGTCCTTGGTACAAAAATAAACCTCAACAGCTCCTAATTCTGCAAGTTTGTCAAGGAACCTATTGTGATTTTTCTGCATCACTGCGGCATTGCCACGCCGATCACCTATGTAAAAAACTGATATCACTGGTGCCACTCTGTGTTTGGAAATAATTTGATTGTTTTATATTCTACATCTTTACTCTTACAAATAAAGGAAATTAGATTGGCAATCTCTTCTGGTTTCATAAACTTGCCCGGAGTGTTGTTTGGATTGGTTCGTTGCATTGGCGTTTCAATGCTGCCCGGATGAATGCTTGTGACAGAGATATTACGACTTTGCAGTTCTTTGCCCAACACACCTGCAAATGCTGTGAGTGCATGCTTGGATGCACCATAGATTGCTTCGTTCTCTATTTCATACAACCCAGAAACTGAGTTGATAAAGAATATGCGTGATGTTGATGGCATCCACTTCAATGCTTCGTTGGTGACATACATTGCACCTTTGAGATTGACATCAAGTATTTTATCAATCGTTTTATGATTTTGACCTGCAAACTTACCCATCTCAAATACACCAGCGTTGTTTACCAACACATCGGTGCATTGATTTATCTGTTTGAAAGCCAACTGAACTTGCTCATACTGTGCTATGTCGCACTCAATCCATGTAAATTGTTCGGGAGACATCATCAAGTTTTTTGATGGTTGACTGCGTGATAGCCCATACACATGATATCCATCATCCATTAATTTTTTACAAATCTCTGCACCCAAACCATAACTTGCGCCTGTTACCACAGCGTTTTTCTTAGACATTATAACTCCTAAAAATATCAATGGCATCTTTCATATCTTCTTCTGTGATATCGTTTACAATTGTATAGTTACCTATGCTTATTGGTAACGGAGCATATTGATTGCCATTGCGATGTCTGGTTGCATCTGCCAGACTTTGTTGAAGCAATTCAATCTTGGTAAAATCTTCATGGAATGTTTTGAGTTTCAATCGTTTTGCCAAAGAAAATATTCTAACCACTGTTGGTGAATCAATGTAACCATGCAGCAATGCAATGCATGAACTGTACAGACAATCAAGTGCCACTGCTTCACCATGCAACAACTCTGGTATGTTCTTCATCTCAATCACAGGACTGAATGTGTGACCAAAGTCTACACATCGATCCAGTTTCCGTTCCCATAGATTTGGACCAAGTTCAGCAATCATATCTGTGATAGCAAGATTGATCACACGAACAGGAACAGCACCATGTTGAAACTTCTCTTCAATCAACAGTTCAGCATTCTCTTCAAGCAGTGTGAATAGTTCTGGTGATTTGATGATTGCTAACTTGAATATCTCAGCAATGCCATTGACAATATCACGTTCATTCTGTGTTTTAATAAACTTCTTGTCAATCAATGTGGCAACGGGTGGATAGTATGCACCAAGTCTGTTGCGTCTTTCAAAATGATTGACTGCTACTTTTGACCCAACTGAGGCATCAACAATTGCCAGAAGTGTTGTGGGGACTTTGATATATGGAATTCCACGACGATATATGCTGCAAGCAAAGCCAACAATGTCAAGCAACACACCACCACCAATGGCAATAATCGGTTCACGACGTAACACTCCTTCATCTTCAAAAAATTGCAAAATGTGATCTGCATCTTTCCATGTCTTGTGTTCTTCATTGCTGTCAATCACCAACATTGAATATTTGACTTTGTGGGAATTAAAATACTCCATAAGTTGTGCAGCATAAAACTTATGTACATTCTCATCAATTACAATCATCACTCTATCGTTGGTCTTGTATGATACCATGTCATGGTTCAGCGGATTAAAAATATCAGCAGAGTATGTGAGTTTGAACTCTACTGGTAATTCTGTTTTGACTGTCCAAGTTCGTTTGAACTTGTCGTAGTCCATCATAAAATTATTCATCTAAACACCTTGCCCAACAAATAACATGCATGAACATAAAAATACTTTGCTTTGTCTACTTCACCTGCCAACACCTTGAACGGAAGCATACGAATAAACTGTGTGGCTTCCAACACATCAACAATTTCTTTTGTTCTTGTGTCTGTAATCTTTGACTCAAAGTGCTGGTTAAAAGTTTTGAAATTCTTGGGTATCTCCATGCCATGAGTTGCAGATATGCCACCTACAAGAACATCATGATCATTTATAAATCCATAGTAACTGCGTGAACATTGTAGAACCTGTGCATAGTCTAAGAATCTGGAATCAATCATACTTTCATCATACACATCAATGAATACCACACGATCTTCTTCAAATGAGTAGAGAATGTTTTCTAGTGTGGGATTACCATGAATGTTTTCTTCTTGTATCAATCTTAATTCTTTGAAGAAATTCTCAAGGTCATGTATCAAGGTACCAATACCTTGAACTATCCTACCATTGTATTCATATGTTCCATGCGCATAGAATTCAGCAAACTCTGGCACAGCAACAGCATCGGTTATCTTTTGTTGAACTTCTTCTTCAAAGTACAGTTTACCTGCACCCGGTATTGGGGCATGTGTGACTGAATGAAGTTGATTCAGCCCTTTCCATACTGCTTGACTGATACGAAAGATTTGATCATCCGTAAGTGTGTCATTAGCAAGAATAGTTTTGATATCACGAAACCCCTCCATGTATTCTATCTTGAATGTTGCTTTGTTATCATCAACATTAACACCAAGGACTTTTGGAAACAGATTGGGATATTGTGTATTGTATCGTTGCAGTTTCTTCAGTTGAGAATACCAACGAACAAAACCGTACTCACGATTTTTATCACGAACAATCTCTTTACCCACCAAATCATATTGGGGTAATCTATAAGTTCTACTAAGAGAACCACCTTTCAACGGCATAACTATAGTCATCTTGCACCTAATGTTCGTCGTGCTATCTCAATACCATATTCTTGTGGACTGCCCAGCACAATAGTTTCTTGATTGTTGCCAAGCCCATTCATGAATACGTTTTTGGCTTCTGTAATCATACTTTGAATAACATCTGCCACATACAGTTCATTCTTTTCGTACAACGGTTTTTCAAACAGAGTGTCGTAGTAGCTCATGTACATACTTGCTGATAGAAATCCATACAGTCCTGATGACGCATAGGGAGAGATTTGCTTCTTCTCTACAATCTCCAACACAGTTTCTTCAACTGCACGAACATAGGAATACTTTGGCGAGTTACCTACAAACACATCAATGTAGGCATCATACATATCATTCATTCTATCAGCAATTAACTCTAGCGAACGACCTGTGACAATTGTATCTGCATTGTGAATGAATGTGCGTAATTCTTTGTCATACAGTTGTGCAATGCCAACTGCTGCTGTGTGTGCCTGACCTTTGGTGTCACCTATGTACAGAATATTGTTTTCGTTCAGCCCCAGGGGTTGGATTGTTTTGAGCAGTTGATCTTTGAAATACACGTCACGTTTGTTGGCAACAAGAACTGTCTGTGACACTTCGCCAAAGTTCCTCAAGATGTCGTGAATGATTGTTGTGCCATTCCAAGGCAACAGGTACTTTGGAATATCAAAGCCAACATCATGAAAGCGAGTATTGTACCCCGCCATGCAAATAACTAAGTTAACCATTTTTTAAAATTTTCCTTGAACGGAATCACTTGTAAGCTACTACTCGGCTATCATTGGGGGTCTTGCTGTGAAGGTTATCTTCAATCGCAGTGCGACTGTAACCTGCATGTTGAAACAGTTTGCTGAGACTGTCAGCACCGTAGCCCCATTTGTGCCACATCACCGGATCTGGGTATCGTAAGTTATCGCCAAATATGCCCATTATTGTGCGTTTTTGCAATCTACGGTCTGCATCAAAATTCAAGCAATCAGGATTTCTGACTACCTCTTGACACATTTTTAAAAAGTCAGGCCACTCCACAGCAACAAATCCGCCAGGTTTCAAAATACGAAACCATTCACGCATCATGTCTGGCACACGATTTCTCATAATATGTTCAATCACATGCACACTTAAAATTTCATCAACTGAATTATCAGGCAACGGAAATGGCTTGGTGATGTCATGTATGATGACATTGGGGTCATGCTGCATGTATTCACCATCAACATTGATATAACCTTCAAAGATTCTTGATCCGCATCCAATGTGCAATCTTACTGGGCCCGTGCATGCGGCCACTGCATTAGCTAACATTTTTAGTTCCTAACATATCAATCATCAAGTACGGCAAAAACTTTTTCCCGTCAGGTTGTTTTATTGCCCACTTGTTGTCAAGGTTTACACCGTCTCTGGGTATCCATCTAATGTCATTGGCCAACTCGCTACTATAGGCAAAGTTGCTCCAGGTAAAGCTAGGGTACAAGTATTCTATAGCACTAAAGGTAAACCTATAATAGTCATCGGGGTAGGGATGATACCTCCAGACCCAGGGTACACTAATATATAATTTACCACCGGGCTTGATTACAGCTGATATACATCGAGCCATGTCCCAAGGATTAGGCACATGTTCCATGACGCTGCAGCAAACAACCAAATCAAAATAGTTCCGAGGCAACGGGTTGTTGTCTTGTGTGAGATCGCAAACAACATCAACATCTTTCCCTGCTGCCAAATCAGTGCCAGTGTACTCAACACCGGGTTGGGAAAAGTGATCTCGCATCCCAAATTTATTGTTGTTGGCACCAACTTCTAAAACTTGGCCGGTAAAATCTGGCAGAGTTTGTTTGATATACAATAATTGATTAGGGCTTCCCATTGAAAACCTCTAACCAGCGTTGTGCAATTACTTCTGGACTGTAATTTTTTCTAGTATAGTCTTGTCCCTGACGGATACGTTCCAGCACCTCACCGGGGTTGTTTCTTGCCCACTGTATTCCTGTGATAAAATCTGTTTGCCAGGTATAAGGATCAAACTCACGATAACTGTCTAGTGGGCTAGTCACAACAAACTTACCTGACATCACTCCATCAATCAACCGATTGGCACTTTTGGTTTCAGTACGATAGTGGTCAGTGTCAATTGGCATAAGAACAATGTCAGTGGCAGCCAATAATTGCCCCTGCAACTCCCAATTCCATTCAAAAAATTTCAATTTGTCAAAGTTTATACCTTTGTTAAGACCACGGTGATACCGCCCAAGTTGTTTGGTATAGACACGGTCCGCTTTGCCAGTGACCATGGTAAATTCATAGTCGCCAATTTCTTTTTCCAACTTCTGCCAGACTGCTACCATGGGGAAAAATTTAAGACTTGAGCCACCACCAAACCAAAGCAGTTTAATAGGACCAGATGGAGCAAACACAGGCGGCAGTTCTGGACGTTCGTAGGGATCTGGAACCACCGAACTTCGTCGCCCGGTGTGGGCAAGCACACTTTCTCCCATGGCTTCGCTGTTGACTGTGATAATGTCAGCTAGTTTGCAACAAGGAGCATATTCAGGTTTTTCACCAAACTTATTGTCACAGAGATCATAGATAGTCAATGCGCCTAGATTCTTTGCATATTCAATCTGTTCCGGCTGGCTGAGTTTTAAAAATATCACCACTGTGTCTTTGTCTATGCCTTCAAGGCTGCCAGATGCAGTGACATCGTATCCTTGTGCCTTCAGCGTTTGTGCCATGAGGTCACCCCTGAGCCTGTGACTTGCACGTTTGGTTTTAAAACTTTCAGCAAAGTATCGTATTTTCATTACCATCCCATGATCCAATCATCTTTGATTTGATCTAATCTTCGCATGCCCCATGATTCCAGCAATGCAACTGCAGCATGTTGTCCGTACTCAGCACTGTATGTGTCATGTGGCTTTTGTTCAATTACCACTATGGGACGACAACGACGAATGGTTTCTTCGCTGCCTTGCAACACTTTGTATTCAAAACCTTCGCAATCAATTTTAATATAATCAATGTTGTCGTAGTTATAGTCGTCCAAGCGACGCATTTCAATTGTGCCATGCCCCATGCTATTGGGATCAACATGTGTGTGTCCCATATTATCTTCGGTGATAATCATATTGGCTGTGGTTTTTTGATCGCCCAGTGCAAAAGGTTCAATGTGTAACTTCCAAGAACTGATATTTTCCAACAGACATTGTCTAAAAATATCCACTGGTTCAAATGCAACAACAAGTTGAAAATGTTCGCAAAGGTCCCGTGCCCACAGTCCTACATTTGCGCCAATGTCAATGGCAGTACGACGTTGTTGACAGTGAGTTAAACTGCGATCTCTTACTTGATATTGATATCTTGCTGGTCCACCTTTGCCAACGCTCTTGTCAAGCATGCGTTGAAAATGCGTTTCTCCTTCGGGGAACCACCAGCCTAAATGTTCTTTCATAAAAACTCCGCTTCTAAAATTGATCTTGCAGTACCATTGGCAAGTTCTGTGTTGTGAAACTGTCCATAGGCAAGATGTCTACACCACTGTTGTACCAAATCACTGTTGGGGAAAAATGGCGATTCTATTTTGCTTAAATCTGTGTTGGCCACTGGTAATGCCGCTGAACAAGGGGCCATGACAAACGCTGGTACACCACTTATTACAGCTTCGGTGGCTGCGTTTGAGTTAAATGTAACAACTGCCCAGACATCTTTCAATGCATCTTGAAAATCATTGGCCAATCTTGTTTGTCTATTTTTATTGCGTTGACGAACTATCACCGGGCGATCAGTGTGTTGCTTTATAGTGGCAAGTGTTTCACTAATCCAGGTTTCTAAATCTATGCCATAGACTTGGCAAGGTTTTTCATCTGGTGCAGCCAGCATGATTGAACGCCCATCTGTGTTGCGATCTCTTGGCTTGATTTGCAGTCGTTCCCAACGGTCAGCTGGCCTGTCAACAATGTTGCCATGTTGAAAGTTGTTGGGTACTATTCTATGCCACACTTTCCAACCATGGGGGTTGAGGGGATTGGGCCGGTTGCCAAAGTAACCAGTGTCCATGTAGAGAAATTTACGACCATCCGCCCAACACTGTTTAATAATTTTATGTTTTAATATCCCACGCAACACCACTGGATCTTGACTGTCGTTGTAGTTCCAGGTTTCCAACACAGTGGGCGGCACACCTGACCCTTGAGCAAACAAGTTTATGTACTCATCGTTGCCATTTTTGCTGAGATAGATCCATGTCATTTGATACCCTGCCAGTATCCTTCGCTGCGAGCCACTTTGATATCATGGCGATGACTGTGTCCGGCCTGCTTGCGATCATCTCCTTTGAGATGGTCAAGATATGCTCCCCAGGCAGAATTGATCAGTGGATGACCTTCTCCGGGTGTGTTGCGAGGACTTGCTCGTAAGTCACCAAGACTCTCGCTCCAGTTCAACTGTTGCAGTCCATCAATGCCATTGCGTACTGCATCAAATACAAAACTGTCATGCCACTCGTCCAACGTGAAGATTCCATTTTCAGCATCGTTATACATGCGCTGAAATTCTTTGAGGAATCGTGTGGTGCCTTTGGTACCAAGATGCATGGCATATAATCCACATTCTGAAAACTTGCCCTTTCTTCCCAAAAAGCACAAGTCACGATCTTCCGGGCACATTGCATCAAGGAACTGTTCAGACACAGGAGTGTGGCACACCATGTCAGCGTCCATCCAAATCAACCAAGGGGTTGTGCAAGTTTTGGCTGCATGGAATATAGCATAGACTTTGTGACTAAATCGGATAGCATCCCATTTAAAAACTTTGTTCCAGTCTTTGCGCTGTCTGCGTATGGGGTCAGCTGAGATATCTCCGCGAGCTCGGGGCTCTGCTGCCCAGCGTTGTTTAAACTCCATCAATGCCGAACTAGATGTGTTGAGATCGCGTACTTCTAAGTTGGGAGCAGATTGAATGACTGAGCAATCTTCAGCATAGGCCAAAAGCTTCACTGCAGCGGGCCAATTCTGTACATAAGTATCAATCATTCTACTGGCGTATTGATTATAACCAGCCTGATTAAATGTGGTAATTACTGTATATTTCACGGAATTATTTAGTGACTAAAACTCTTACATGGTTTGAAAATCAGTGTGCGTTGAATTCGCCAGACGTGATGCAAGCATTTCTTGCAGGCGCTCGTCGAGCCGGGTACGACGTTGTTCCAAACTCATTCACGGCTGACGTTGCGGTGATTTGGTCAGTGTTATGGTTTGGTCGCATGCGTGACAATCAAAAAGTCTACGAACACTACAGGAAACAAGGCAAGCCTGTGATTGTCATTGACATAGGTGCATTGAATCGCGGGGTAACCTGGAAGGTTGCTGTAAATCACATCACCGCAGCAGGGTACTACGGACATCAAGAAAACTTAGATCCTGACAGACCTCGGCATTTTGGATTACACTTAAAATCACCGGCCAGTGCTAGGCCTGAAATTTTAATCTGCAGCCAGCATGCCCATAGTTTGCAAATGACAGGTTGGACAACTGCCGAAGCCTGGGTCAACGATCAAATTAAAAAACTGCGCCAGTACACTGATAGACCGTTGATTGTAAGGCCGCACCCAAGAAGTCAACTCAATCCCGGCCTATTGGAGTCTAGAATCACAATTCAAACTCCCAAAAAACTAATCAATACATATGATAACTTTGATTTTAATCTAGGCTATCATGCTGTGGTCAATCACAACTCTGGCCCGGGTATCCAGGCTGCTATTGCAGGAACACGGCCAGTGGTTGACAATTCCAGTCTGGCATTTCCTGTGAGTTTTGGCATGGCAGCCCTGGAGCAATCTTACGCAGTTGATCGCGAACAATGGTTGATTGAGATATCACACACTGAGTATTCTGTGACTGAATTAGAACAAGCCGTATGGTACCCAAGACTAAAACCAGCATTGACATAATATGAGCAAAGAAGAAAAAAGACAACTTAGAGCCGAGCAGCAACGAATCAAAGAAAACATTGAAGAACGTCAGCGTAGAGCTCAGGAAAAAGATGCACGTCGGTTAGAAAAAACTATCTCAGCCAATGAGCGCAAACTTGCAGCACAGATTGATCCTGCAAAGATTGATCTAGATGGTCCAGTAAATGTAGCGTGTTTGATTCACGGTACCGGATATTCATGGAACTATGTTGAACGTTTGTATAACATGGTGCTAAGAAACATAACTCGTCCGGTGAGATTCCATGTGTACACCGAAGCCAGTAGAGAAGTTCCACCACACATGATCAAACATGTTATCAAAGAGTGGCCAGGAGTGTCAGGGCCAAAAAAAAGCTGGTGGTACAAAATGCAATTGTTTAACTCGGATCTATTTCAGGGGTCGTTGTTGTATTTTGATCTTGATGTTGTAATAGTGGGATCTTTGGATTGGATACCTTTGATGCATCCAAAATTTTTCTGGGCACCCAAAGACTTTAGGAGCTTGTGGCGAGTAACTCACACAGGAATCAACAGTTCAGTGATGTGGTTTGATACTCAGGCATTCTCGTATATCTGGCAGGACTTTGCTGCTAGAGATTTGACTCATACTATACAAAAATTTCAAGGTGATCAAGATTTCGTAAGCGAAGTAGTAGACAAGAGATTGTTGCGCTATTTCCCCCCAAACAACGCCATCAGCTGGCGTTGGCAAGCCAAGGATGGTGGTGTAAACTTTAAAAACAGACTGTATTTGGCCCCAGGTACAGGCACTAATTTTACCAACATCACAAGTATCTTGATTTTCCACGGCTCCCCCAAACCCCATGAAGTTGATGACCCCGTGATACAAAACTTTTGGAGGTAAATAGTGTTGGGAGAAAATTATGCTAAATTTTAACTTTTGTTTGCTTGGTCTAGCCTACAGTGATGCTGATCCACTGACAGTGACAATTACCATGGACGATCAAGTGGTGTATAACGGTACTGTGGCAACAACACATCAGACCACATTGCCCAACAACTTCACAGATCCCAGCCAGGTCCTGGCTCAGTGGGTTTGGCAAGAAGATCCCCCAGACATACCACGTGAAATGGTGGCCAGCATAGCAGTTTCTGGTGGCGATTCATTGTGCGGTGTTGTACTTGAAGATTTCCAAGTTGAATGGCCTCGCCCAAATTCAATGGCAGTTGACGAGGAACTGTATGGAACTCCTGAAATATCGTGGAGTGAGCCGTACATCAAACTTCAGCAGCAGGCAAAGAGTCCTGTGTATTTGGACGGCACTGATTGGACAGATTACTATAGTTCTACAGAAAATCTACCTGGTGCCTGGAAATATCCGATAAAATCTGGCAGCACACTGACATGGACCTATAAATTTTTCTATTTGGGCAGTGATCTAAGCCCCACTAATCCAAATACTCCTCAATAACAAAGATTCCTTTGGCACTGGGTTGACTTTAAATCAGCAATGTCTTATTATAGCTGAAATACAGGAGCAGTTATGCAAGTCAAACCAGTTGATCGTGTTAAATTTCTCATAATGTTTTGGGCGGTGACGCTGCCAGTGCTGCCCTACTTTCTTGCACTTTTTATAATTTCTGTTGTAAACCCACTGTGGTTTCGAGACGACATGTTGCGATTTGTGCAACGACACACTGAAGCATTTGGCCACTGGAGATCTGCCCTGCTTGAGCCTGTGTTGTTAAAATATAAACTTTTTGATATTATTAAAACGGGCCGCACATCAGAACCATCAACTTCTTGACCATTATTCGTGCCCATTATATAATATGGGTACAGTAAAAAAACAAGGAGCTAATATGTCAACAATTCTTGTTCGTAGTGGCGTGTATCGCAACCAAGTTGTAAAAAATGCAACTTTTGAATTGATTAAAGGTTTTCGTACTGGTTGCAAAGGCGGATTCGTTACTGTAAAATCAGATGGTAAATTTGGTCCTGACTTTGATGTTGTTAGGATACGTGTTAATAATATTTCAGACATTGAATATACATCAGGAGAGCCTGTGTTGAAGAATACTATTGAAATGCCCAAAGCAGTTCCGCATGAAACTGATGACGAAATCATGCAACGAATTGAAACTCGTTTCAACATTCTTGACGACATGACCAAAGCCACCATCAGTGGTGACGTTCGTGCAATGATTGTTGTGGGTCCTCCAGGTGTAGGCAAAAGCTACGGCGTTGAGTACCAACTGGAGAAAGCCGGCATCTTTGACAAGATTTCTGGCAAGAAAATGCGCTACGAAGTCATCAAAGGTGCAATGACTCCCATTGGATTGTATTGCACACTGTACAAATACTCAGACCCCAAGAACGTCTTGGTGTTTGACGACTGTGACTCAATCCTCCTGGACGACGTTGCGCTGAACGTACTCAAGGCAGCCCTGGATTCGGGCAAGAAACGTAGAATCTATTGGAATTCAGATTCCAGCATGTTGCGTCGTGAAGGCGTGCCAGATCAGTTTGACTTCAAAGGTTCAGTGATTTTTATCACTAACTTGAAGTTTGACAATCTCAAATCCAAGAAGTTGCAAGACCACTTGGAGGCGTTGCAATCGCGTTGTCACTTTATTGACCTTACACTCAATACCATGCGCGACAAGTTCCTGCGTATCAAGCAGATCTTCCGCAAAGGTGACCTGTTCCAGGACTATGACATGACTCCCGAACAAGGCGAAGAGATCTTACAGTTCATGGACGATAACAAAAATCGTCTGCGTGAGATGAGCCTGCGTATGGCACTGAAGATTGCGGACCTGCGCAAGGTCAGCGACAACTGGAAACTCCTGGCTGAGAACACTGTGATGCGTCACAGTTAATGGTAGCTCCGAACTGTTGATTAAAACAGTTCTTTTTAGGTGCCCGTAGTACGGCACCTATTTTTTTGACTTCTCAATTGGGATTATGCTATAATTACAATATGAAAAAGGCTTTGTTTCTGGGCTGTAGTTATGCTGCTGGATGGGGATTTCCCGGAGAAAAACTCCACAGCGAGTTATGGACCAATCAATTGTTTCCTGGTCACCAGGTTGTCAACTTGGCCTGGCACGGTGCTGACAACGACAGTATCTTTCACGAAGCCTGCAAGAATATAAGATTGGTACACTACGATCAAATAGTAGTGGCATGGACCGCAGTGCCTAGATACAGATTTCAGTTTGGATTAGAATTGTATGACACCGGTACAAGTTTACTCAATACTCCGGTGCGACTAGTGAACAAAGAAGTAGTGGATGGAAAATTTTTGCAAGAAACTGGTGATCGTATTAGAAGATATCACAACGACCACTGGGAAATCTTAAAAGTAGTACAGTACGTCAACATCATACTTGAGTTGGCTCGATATCATCAGCAAGGCGAGATTTGGTTTGTGAACAGTCTTCTTCCATGGTGTGGTGATTACTTCAATAAAAAACACATCAGTAAACCCAATGAGCTTGATCCTTATGTACAAAAAATGTTACAAGTGGATCAGCGTGATGACCCGGAAATTTTTGATCTTTACTCAAAGATACACCGTGATTATGCCGCACATGGCAGTATCAATCAATCAACATGGCTAAATCTGTATTCAAGTTTGGACAGTATGAAAATTGATACTGTGGCGCAGGATGATCATCATCCTGGACCAGCAAGTCAACAAGTGTTTGTAAACAAATTAAGAGAGCAACTGTGCGCCAAGCAAAGATAATTATCAAAGATGAAGTAAACATAAAAATTGAGGGCCTTGAGCTTGACGCTCGCCGCACACTGGTCAACAAGTTCAAATATGACGTTCCCTATGCACGTTACTTGCCGGCAGTGAGGCTTGGTCGTTGGGACGGCAAAGTGGCCTACTTTCAACTTGGTGGCAGCACTTATTTGAATCTTCTTCCTGACATCATTCCAGTGCTGGAAGAACATCACTATGATATTGAACTTGATGATCAACGCGAATACCGAACTACGTTTGATTTCACACCAGTGCATAAAGATTCCTATCAGCACATCAAGTGGCCTGCTGGACATCCAGCTGCTGGTCAATCCATGGAACTGCGCGACTATCAAGTACAAGTAGTCAATGATTTTTTGGCCAACCCACAGTGTCTACAAGAAGTTGCAACAGGTGCAGGCAAAACAATCATGACAGCCGCATTGAGTGACGCTGTCACAGCATACGGTCGCAGTATTGTGATTGTGCCCAACAAGAGTCTTGTCACGCAGACAGAAAAAGACTATGTCAACATGGAGTTAGATGTGGGTGTGTACTTTGGTGATCGCAAAGAATTTGGACGTCAGCACACAATCTGTACCTGGCAAAGTCTCAACAACTTGTTGAAGAACACAAAGTCGGGTGAAGCTGACATCACCATTGGTGAGTTCATTGAGGGAGTGGTGTGTGTGATTGTTGACGAAGTACACATGGCCAAAGCTGATGCATTGAAGACTTTGCTCACTGGGGTCATGGCACATATACCTTTGCGTTGGGGACTCACAGGCACTATCCCAAAAGAACAGTTTGAAAGCCAAGCCTTGTTGGTGAGTCTTGGGCCAGTGATCAGTCGTCTAGCAGCAAGTGATCTACAAGATCGCGGCGTACTGGCGCAGTGTCACGTCAACATAGTACAATTGGTTGATCATCAAGAACACACCAACTATCAAAGCGAGCTTAAATATCTACTAGAAGAGCCAGGCAGATTAGATGCCATGTCTCAACTTATTGAGCAAGTCAACACAACCGGCAACACTCTAGTGCTGGTGGATCGTGTGGCAGCTGGGCAGGCATTGGTTCAACGGCTAGGTGAACGTGCTGTGTTTGTGTCAGGTGCAACCAAAGCAAAAGACCGACAGGATGAATATGACCAAGTGGCAGAGGCAACAGACAAAATTATCGTCGCAACCTACGGCGTGGCTGCGGTTGGTATTAATATTCCCCGTATTTTTAATCTTGTTCTCGTTGAGCCTGGCAAGAGCTTTGTTCGAGTCATTCAGAGTATAGGTCGCGGCATCCGCCGAGCCGAAGACAAAGACCATGTGCAAATCTGGGACATAACCAGCACCTGCAGATTTGCCAAACGTCATCTTACCAAACGCAAGGCCTACTACAAGGACGCCAACTACCCATTCACGCAAGAACGTCTGGAATGGATTTAGTGTATGTTACCAAAAAATCTTTGCCTTGCGCCATTCAGTTACATCACCATTGATCCTGCAATGAACGTGAGTCCTTGTCCGGCCTTGGGCGGTAGTACATGGCAGTTCCCCAATAAAAGCATAGCCGAAGTGTGGAATAGCACAGCCCTTGATGAGTTTCGGCAACACATGCTTGACAATCAGCGACACGAAGTCTGCCAACGGTGCTGGGCAGAAGAATCTGTGGGCATGAAAAGTGAACGCACAATGCTGTATGACCCTGCCAGTGATCCACAAGGAACCACCACAGAGATATTAGAGAGCAAACTAACTCCTGTGCATGTGATTAGGCCTGAGAACTATCAGCGTGGGCCAATGCAATTGGTAATCAAAGTCAGCAATCTTTGTAATCTTAGATGCCGTAGTTGCAACAGTCAAGACTCAGTGACCATGCGACCCGAAGGTGAAAAGTATCAAAAGATTTACAGTCCCAAAAGCAATCCAATGTTGCGAGGATCCGGAAAGATATCTCCGCTGAGTGATATTCAAGTTGATGAAATAATCAAAATAGCCGACAACTTAAAACGCATTGAATTCTACGGTGGCGAGCCGTTGCTTGACCCGCAGTTACCAAACTTATTGGCACGGCTGGTTGAAAAAGATCTAGCAAAAAACATCAATATCAACATCAGCACAAATATCACCAATCGCATATCTCCAGAGTTAGTGGACACTCTGAGTCACTTCAATCATTTTAATTTAAATCTCAGCATTGACGGTTGGGCGGAGAAATTTGAATATCTAAGACATCCTGCATGTTGGGACACTGTGTATGAAAACATTGCTTGGTTTGTAAACTTGCGAGACTCTGGTCCTATAAACATGAGTCTGTTGCCAGTTATCACAGTAACCAGTATGAATGTTTTTTACCTGGATGAGCTCATTGACAATTTGTACAGTCACTATCAACTCACTCCGTTTTTAATCAAAGCCTGGTATCCTGAACACTTTGACATTGCAAACATACCCGATGCTGTGGGCAAGCAAATAGCCCAACGTCTTAGACAGTACACAAGACATGATTTATCTCCCATTGCCAATGCACTTGAACAACCCAGCGACAGTCAACGTTGGAAGGAATTTCAACAGTGGACAAAGTTCTTAGATGAGCACAGACAAGAAAGCTTTTCCAAGACTTTCCCTGAGTATGCAGAACTATTACACTTCATGGAGTCATAATGACAGTACACATCAACAATAAATTTTCAGTAGGCAAAGGTAATCCCCTGTGCGTGATTGCAGGTCCTTGCCAAATTGAATCATTTGATCACGCCTGCGATATTGCCGGTGCAATGAAAGAGATTTGTCAAGACCTAGGATTAAACTTTGTATACAAAAGCAGTTTTGACAAAGCCAATCGCACATCTGGCGCAACGCCACGCGGGCCTGGATTAGAAAAAGGTTTAGAAATTCTCAGCAATGTCAAACGATCAATAGCAGTGCCTACACTGACAGACATCCACACCACTTACCATGCCACTGCTGCTAGGCATTATCAAGTTGATGTCATACAGATACCGGCTTTCTTGTCTAGGCAAACTGACTTGTTGATTGCTGCTGGTGAGTCCGGCCTGGCAGTGAATATCAAAAAAGGCCAGTTCATGGCACCCACTGACATTTATCAAGCAGCCAATAAAATTTTCAGTACCGGCAATGACCGGATCTTATTATGCGAACGAGGAGTAACTCATGGATACAATAATCTTGTGGTTGATATGCGTAGTTTACCTATTATGGCACATAGTGGGTATCCCGTGGTTTTTGACTGTACTCACTCAGTCCAACAGCCTGGAGGACTGGGTACCAGTTCTGGCGGCGATCGCAGGATGGTACCCTACCTCGCCCGAGCAGCCGTGGCCACGGGATCAGTAGACGCAGTGTTTATTGAAACACATGAAAATCCCAACACTGCACCCAGCGATGGTCCCAATATGGTTCCATTAAAACACATGAGAGAGTTGCTGACTCAATTGCGCGATCTTCACAGCATGGTTGCAAACCTACACACAGATCTGTTACAATAATAAAATGAAAATCCTAACACTTGACAATACTCCATATGACCTAGATCATCTGCCTGACGAAGTTGATGACATGCGTTTTGCTATTTTAGACAACAGTGATCCGGCCAATCCAGACTATCACTATATTCCTTTGATATTTCTGGAAAGCTTTGTTTCTCCAGCGTTGGTACTGCGTATAGGCGACAGTCGTGTGCGCATGCCAGTGGACTGGCAAATCTTGATTGGGGAACCTGACCTGGGTGACTTGGAAATGTTGCCGTTGACATCAATCAATGATCGTGGGTTCAAAGCATTTGAGTTCAATCCCCTGAGTAGCTTTCGTCCCAGCTTCCCTGACATAGAAATCCTTGACGTCTATCATGAAGTCACTTGGTATGCACCCAAACTTAAAAATGGGCAGATGCTTACAGTACCTATTAGTGTTGGGTCAAAACCTCAGTGTGTGTACTTTGTCAAGGATATATCACGTAACTGTGAGATAGTTGATTATCGTAAAGCTTGGTAAGTACCCTATAACAGGAGTCGCAATGAACGCACAATACACCCAGCCCCGTAGCACTGTCTCAACCAGCCCAGAACTTCGGAGCGGTGTCAGTGAAACGGTCAAGAAAATCACTCAGCATAGCCAAGATCAGTACAAATTACTAGAGGAACGTGTTAATATACAGCATGGGGAAATACTGAGATTACAAAGAGAAATTGGTAGACTCAAAAATTACATTGACGAAATGCAACAGAAACTACGACGTGGATAAACTCACAATACAAAATGAAATGCGGCAATTGGACACAAAGAATCGCCGCTTCTATGAAGAACTCACCGAAGAAGAACGTAAAAAGTTTTCCAACTATCTTATGATCCGTTGGAGTAGTTCTGTGGAAGGATCAAAAGAGATCCAAGAATACTATCTGCAGAGTTGCAATCACTATCTCAACAAAAACTTTTTTGCCATCAATCGTCATCCCAAACTGCAATGGTTATGCGCCACAGCAGTGAGTCCCGATCTTGGCACACCGCGACACAAATGGATCTCGCCCAAGAAGAAACAAGGATCAGATTCAGCTATACGCAAACAACTAGCAGAGCTCTATCCCACATATAAAAACGACGAACTGGATTTGTTGGCCAAGATTACAACAAAAAAAGAACTTGACGAGTATATTCGCAGACACGGTGAAGCATGAACATTCAACAATACCAGGCAGTGTTTTCACGAGAACATCATGACTACATTGTTGCACGTACTGTCAACAGTGACCGTTGGTACTTTGGTGGTCACTCCAATAATGCCACCGCCAGTCGCTTCTGGTACATGGATCTAAATTCTGATGAAGCATTTACAAAGGTGTTGATGGAACGTATCAGTCAACTCACCAACGCAACATGGAAACTAGATCGTGTGTATGCCAATGGACAAACACATGGTCTCAGCGGCGGCATGCATCAAGACACCATGGGATCAGATGGATCGTGGTTTACTTTTTTATACTATGTTGGCCCGGTGTGGAATCCTGAATGGGGCGGCGCCACTGTGTTTAACGATCGTGATACCGGTGCCCTACAACTATACTATCCCAACCCTAACTCTGCTGTGCTGTTTGATGCTGCAATTTGGCACCAAGGCCAAGAACCCACTAGACAATGTCAAGAACTTCGTGTGACAGTGGCATGGAAATTACAGAAACTTTGACATTTCAATGTCGCCACTGCGAGAAAAAATTCCAACGAGAACGCAGCTTGGAAGTGCATCTTTGCGAACCCAAACGCCGAAGTCAAGAGCAGCATGAACGTGGCGTACAACTAGGGCTTCAAGCCTATGTCAAGTTCTACGAAATGACTCAGGGGTCAGCACGTTTAAAAACATTTGAAGATTTTGCTGCAAGTCAATACTATCGTGCCTTTGTAAAATGGGGCAGGTATTGTGTAGACATACGTGCCATCAATCCCGAACAGTTTCTTGCATGGTTATTAAAACAAAACAAAAAAATTGATCGTTGGTGTAGTGATCAACTCTATGAAGAATATCTACGTCAATACTTGCCTAGAGAAGGTGTTACTGATGCACTGGAGCGAGGAATGAAAGAGATACAGAACTACACAGACGATCATCCGGATCTTCGCAATGGTTGTAGTGATTATTTTCGCTATGCTCCCAGCAATCGCATTTGCCATCATATCACCACAGGTCGTATCAGTCCTTGGCTTGTGTACAATTGCAATTCAGGCATTGAATTCATAGACGCTCTCAGCACAGAACAAACAGCAATTGTGATGCCTTGGATAGATCCTGACACTTGGTCAAAGCGTTTTGCAGATATGACTGCTGATGTTGAGTGGGCAAGATACATTCTTCAACAGGCTGGACTTTGAATCATCTCAACATAACTGTACACAGCGAAAGTGTGGGCTTGCAGGTATTTGACAAATACTATGCTTACCGTCAGAGTTGCAATGCACACAAAAATTATCAAAGTGATGTGACTGTTACGTTTGGTGACCCTGTCAAAGGTGCATGCAATTTATTGTATGCTTATATGCCTGCTGATCATGTTGACACTACCAAACATGACCTAGTATTTTACGAGAACTGCAGCGAAGGGCTAGAAGTTGCCACCCAACAAATATATCACAGCGTACAATCAGACCCCCGTCAATATTTTCTCTGTGGTGCTTATCTCACCAAAGATCATCCCAACGCACATAAAATCATCCCTTGGAGTCTGTGTCATGCACTTTTTATAGATCGATACTCTCGGGGATTCTATCCCAGTTACTATGATCGTGCTCAACACAAAGTTTATCAACGTGACCCAATCTGGTATATCAATGGACAACGTCGGGCCTGGCGCCATCAAGCTCTACAAGACATTGTTAGAGCAGTGCCCAGATTACCAGTTAGAGATTCCATAAGTCAGCAAGTGTGGCCCATTGAACAATGTTTTTTTGAAAGCACTGAAGACACTGATCTTCGACTCGCCCTAAACAACAATGTAACTTGGCCAGACGAAACACTCACTTACTATGCTGATGCTGTGTCAATTGGCATAGATCAAAAGTTTGGTACGATTGCACCAGGCTGGTTTGTGTTGCCAGAATACTATCAATATCACTGCACTGTGTTTCCTGAAAGCAATTGGGTAAACAATCAAATACAACCCAATGAAAAGTTTTTTAAATGTTGTGTGGCTGAGACCATTCCCATGCCTGTGGGAGGTGCCCACATCAACAGTCTGTATCAGCAGCTGGGTTACCAAACTGCATGGAATCTATTGCCACCCGAACTACAGCACTATGATCAAGAGCTTGACCATCTAAAAAGATATAGTATAATAGCAGATGCGGTGCAGTGGTTGGCCAATAACCCTGGAGTGTTCCTTACTCAAGCAGCTCAACGCATACGGCAAAACAACAAACTTAGAGTGTTTGAGTCCACAGTAGATTTGAAGACCATGCATCGACTAGACACTGTATTTGCCAACTATTTTACATTTACAATATGAGTGCAGACATTGACATAGACTTTGCAGACCGAACGCAAATTCTAGAATTGATAAAACATATACCTGCCAGACAAACAGTTGATGGACAGGTGCGTCGGCACAACTCGGGTATATATGTAACTGATATTCCCTGGGATCCAGTGAACCAATGTGCTGCAATTGACTATCGCGAAGCTGAACAGCGTGGGTATTTTAAGTTGGATTTCCTGAACATGAGTGTGTATCAAGGCATTCTGGATCAAACACACTACAATCAACTGTTGGCAACAGCACCGCCCTGGGACAAATTACAAGATCCTGAGTTCGTGGAGCGGGTGGTGCATATTGGTAATCACTATGATTTGTTGCAGCGTATGCCTGAACCTGTTGACAGTATTCCCCGCATGGCCATGTTCTTGGCTGTAATTCGTCCAGGAAAACGTCATCTCATTGGAAGAACCTGGCAAGATGTTGCTGCCACAGTCTGGGACACCGCTGCTGACGGGTACAGCTTCAAAAAGTCACATGCAGTGGCCTATGCACATCTTGTGGTGTTGCACATGAACTTACTCCACACGGCGAACCAGGGTAATTGATTTACGTTTGCTTTTTTTACGTGCCAGATCGCTGAGACTGCAAACTGGGCCATGTAAAATAGCTAGATCTCGGTTGATAAATGTACGCAAAGTGCTGCGATACGGATCCCAATCACTCTTGAGAAATATATTGATTGGCACAGATCTATTAGATTCCCACCACCAAATGTTGGCTAAATCCAAGAAACGTACCTTTAGTTCTCGGTCTTGTAACGCACCATAATCATATATTGTTGTTACCGTATCATCTTGGTTCTGCACTATGCCCACGTACTCGTTGCCAGCATAGGAAATCAAGGTGATAAACGGATACTTTTCAGCTAATAAAGAGAAAAATTCAATGCCCATAAATATTGTCGGAGATCCTTATGTATTCCACCACTGCGTACTTATATCAACAAATCCAAAATGTTTTACTTGTGGACACCAGTGGTGCCTATTTCAAAGCGAGGTACGATCCCGTGTATGCAAAACCCCTGACAATTAACAAAGGCGTTGACAACGTCCTGTTGTTTGAATTCATCAATCAAGATCAAAAACCAGTGAACATCACAGGTTCAACGTTTGTCTTTAGAGTAATCAATCAACAAGGCGATGTGATACTTGCTGAAAAAGAGATGACAATTCTAGCTGCCACCCTGGGCCGCGTCAAAGTACAATTGACCCCCGGTGACACTGATGATTGGGAAGCCCAGACAGCAGGCTGGAGTATCCAACGAGCACAAGGCGATTATGTTCAAGCGGTATTTGTTGATGCTGATGCTTCGGCTCGTGGAGTTGTGTACATTGAAGATTCAGTATATCCTGAGTTTGTTGACAGCGAAACCATTACAATACCATTGATCTACGGCCCACCGCTGTATCCTCAACTACCACCAATCACTGCTGCCAGTTCAATCAGCATCAACACAGACAGTAACTATACACCAGTGGTGTTGCCGTTGACCTATACCAGTCAAATCAATGTGCCCAATCAGAACTTTCATACCTTTAGACTTCAAATGACACAGTTTACTGGCAATGTGGTTGTGCAAGGTGCAGAAAACTACTTGGAAAAATTTACTGATGTCAGCTACAGCTACAGTTACTACAACGAAAGTGCAACTCAATATATCAATACCCCGGGGTTCTTTCCAGTGATGAGATTGCAAATCAATCAATGGGGCGGCATCCCCAGCAGCCAGCGAGCCACTGCGTCGGCTGTGGTGCAAAATGGTGCAGTGACTTCCATCAATGTCACCAGTGGCGGACTTGGATACTTGGCACCACCACAGGTAGTGATTCTGGGTGCTGGTGCTGACGCCAGCGCCTATGCAGTTTTGAATGGAACTTCGGTACAAGAAATCATTGTCACTGAAGGTGGGTCTGGATATACGCCATTACCACCAGAAAACATTGGCGCCACAGTGCAGATACTTGAAGGTGAAATTACTCTAATTACTCATCGCTAATTAGTCTCAAGCATGTTATAATCGTACTATGATTGATGTGCTTGCCTATCTACCAGCTCGAAAGAAAAACACCAGTTCCGGTTGGATAAGCTTCAACGCAGTTTGTTGTCATCACAACGGGCAAACTGCTGATCGCCGCGGACGTGGTGGACTCAAAGCCACTGAGCAAGGCTGGAGCTATCACTGTTTTAATTGTGGGTATACTGCCAGTTTTATTCTTGGGCGCAATGTTAGTTTAAAAGCTCGCCGACTGCTGACATGGTTAAACGTTCCCGAAGAAGAAATTGAACGTATAAATCTTGAAAGTCTTAGACATCGCAGCGCCGAAGGTATAATAAATGATCGCCAACGTGCGTATGGACAGTTGGCCAATATCAAGTTTGATGAAACTGATTTGCCCACGCACACTGAATTTCTAGACAACCCTGACTGCGAAGAATATCAATATCTAGTACGACGTTGTGCACCACTGGATTATCCTTATATGATTATTTGGAATGGTGATTCCAATAGACAACATTATACTAGATCCGGTGTGGTGATTCCATTTACCTATGACAATGTTGTTGTGGGCTATACCATACGATTCTTAGATGATCGCATGCCCAAGTATATCAATAACATGCAGCCCGGATATGTGTTTGGTACAGACTTACAAAAAAACAGTTGGCAGTATGCTATAGTGTGTGAAGGTGTATTTGATGCCTTGAGTATCTCGGGTCTGGCTGTGATGCACAACGACATCAATGATGCACAGGCACGATTGATTAGAAGTCTTGGCAAAGAGATTGTTGTAGTACCCGATCAAGACACCGCAGGTGTTGCGCTGATTGATCGTGCCACGGAGTTGGGATGGTCAGTGAGTATACCTGAATGGCCCGAGGACGTCAAAGACATCAATGATGCTGTGAAGAAGTTTGGGCGTGTTGGTGCTTTACTAACTATAATGCAATCAAGAGAAACCAGTCGAATCAAAATAGAAATAAGGAAGAAACAACTTGTTAAAAGACTACAACGTTGACGTTCAGAAATTGTTTTTGGAAATGATGCTGGAGGATGCACAGAGTTATGTTCGCGTTCAAAACATCTACAATCCAGAAAATTTTGATCGCAGTCTGCGTCCTGCTGCAGAGTTTATAAAAACACACTCCAACGAATACAAAACACTGCCAGACCGTGCGCAGATTTCTGCCGCCACTGGCATACGACTAGAACCCGTACCTGATCTCACCGAAGGACACTTTGATTGGTTCATGGCTGAGTTTGAAGGCTTTACTCGGCGATCTGAACTTGAGCGAGCAATTCTTAAATCTGCAGACTTGTTGGAAAAGGGCAACTATGATCCTGTGGAAAAGCTCATAAAGGATGCTGTGCAGATCAGTCTGACCAAAGACATGGGCACAGACTACTGGGCTGATCCCAGTGCTCGTATCAACAAATACTTCAACTCGGGTGGACAAGTAAGCACAGGTTGGCCACAGCTAGATAGACTGCTGTATGGTGGATTCAGCCGAGGCGAACTCAACATCTTTGCCGGAGGATCAGGATCAGGCAAGAGCTTGGTGATGATGAACATTGCCCTGAGTTGGCTGCAACAAGGACTCAGCGGTGTGTATGTGACATTGGAACTTGCCGAAGAACTCTGTGGACTGCGTACAGATGCAATGCTCACAGGCATGAGTACCAAAGACATACGCAAAGACATTGACACTACTACGCTCAAAGTCCGACTGGTGGGTAAAAAATCCGGTGAGTATAGAATCAAAGGATTGCCAGCACAGAGCAATGTCAATGACATACGCAGCTACATCAAAGAAGTGCAGATCCAAACAGGCATACGTGTTGATTTTGTCATGGTTGATTACTTGGACTTGTTGATGCCGGTGAGTGCCAAGGTCAGTCCCAATGATTTGTTTGTCAAAGACAAGTATGTGAGTGAAGAACTACGCAACTTGGCCAAAGAATTAAATGTGTTGTTTGTCACAGCATCGCAGTTGAATCGTTCAGCAGTGGAAGAAATTGACTTTGACCACTCGCATATTTCAGGTGGTATTTCCAAGATCAACACAGCAGACAATGTGTTTGGTATCTTTACCAGCAGGTCAATGAAAGAGCGTGGCAAGTATCAAATACAATGTATGAAGTCACGCAGTAGTACAGGTGTGGGACAAAAGATTGATTTAGACTACAACATTGAAACCATGCGCATCACTGATCCTGGCATAGATGAAAATGCATCTATGTTTAGAAACCCCAGCTCAACTATCATGGACTCAATCAAAGCTCGCACTACAGTGGCCGACGGTGACGAAGAAACCAGTGGCCCTCCGATGATTCGTGCCCAGCCTCGAGAAGATGTTCCACGTATAGATGCTGATGTACAGAGTGCCAAGCTCAAACAGTTGTTGAACAAAATTAAAACTTCATAACATGCAACTGAAAACCATCTGGGCCCATGAGATCAATCAAGGGTGTTCAATGCTGCTGAATCAGCATGACATACTCTACATCAAAGACAACATCATTGCTGACATTGATTCGTGGTCCATGGGCCTACACAGGTTTTTTGAAAAAGTAGGAACTCCGCATTGTGTTATTTCTGAGTTGTGTGTTGAAACTGAAGCAGCACTGAGTCCTGTGCCCATTTATTCAGTGCCATTTCGTTGCATGGAAATCTTGCCCATTAACTTCTGCAATGATGCAGTGCCAGAACAATTGCATACTGACTACTGTTTTAGTTTTGCTGTGAAAAAGAAAGCAGTACATCGCCATGTTTTTTTAAAACTCATTGAATACTTCAAATTAACCAGCTATGACGGAACCTTTGGGGCCGACTGGCGAGACTATGACATGTCCCGGATACTTGAAGAAATGCGACAGGCAGGAACTTATTCCCAGGAGTTGCACAACACATTGACCAGTCCTATTGAGTTGCCGCGCCGTTGGATTGAATCACCAATCAGCATGTTGAATGTTTGGAAAACAGGGCTCAATGACATTTGTCAACGATCTGCTGTGCATGTGATCACTGAAACTATATCTTGGGAAAAGAGTTCAATGTTCAGCGAAAAAACACTGCATGCAATACTGGGATTAAATTTCCCTTTGTGGGTGGGTGGATACGGCAATGCTGCAGCTCTAGAACGCATGGGGTTTGATGTATTCAATGACATAATTGATCACAGTTATCAATATCATTCTAGATTAATTGATCGTTGTTATTGGGCAGTTGAATTGAATCGCAGAATACTGCAAGATTTAGATTATGCCCGATACTGTAGACAACGATCAGACAGTCGTCTAAGACTGAATTTGCAACGTCTACATGATGGCACTGCAGCAAAGTTCAATGAGTCAGTGATGGCTGCATGGCCGCCGCACATTGCCAATCCAGTACGTGATGCCATGCAACAAGAAAAAGCTCTTGCAATTAAGTCTTGGCAGGATCTGGGATTCGTTCCCGATTAAATGGAGCAATGTTGGTTTGATAATAATGATCCCAGATATCTTTGATCAACGCAAAATTTGGTGTGCCTAGATCTAATGCAGCAAACAATTCCACAAGCCTAGGAACAAGTTTATTGTAGTCTAATAGGTCACTGAGCTCAATAAATTGCTGCTGATAGAATTGATTACTGGGATCTGCTGTAATGGCCGCAGCATCGGTGAACATTGACAAGTTTGGATCATTGATTACATAATTCTTAACCACAGAAAATTGTGATCCCGGCAGCCGATAGTCATTGGCAAATGAGACTTTTCCAAACCTTGCCAGCTTGACGTCAGGATCTTCGTGCTGTGTGATCCAAGCGCCTTGTTTGAACTTGAACCCCTTGACAAACTTTACTCGATGCAGCCAACGCCGACTGGCAGGATCAACCACAATGTTGATCACTGGGCTGCCTACACCAAATTTAGGAAGTTGACTTTTGTGTGCCAACACAGTGGTGGGTCGCTGATTTTGTATGGCTTCTAGGGTATAGTCAAATCCTAGTTCTTGAAGATGGTTGACAAACCCCGGAGCGTCAATGTCATTGCCACGTTGATGCGACGCAGAAAAGAATTCGTGTAATGGGCAGTCGGGCTTGGGCTCGTGATAAAGATGCCGAGATAGATCACTGCGATAACTGTCACGTATCCAGGCCATGTAGGTTTGATCAAAATTGGGAGTTGATCTGGCAGCATCAACCTGTTGATTCCAGCAACTTAGCCGATCACTGGTCTGCAGCAGCATCACTAGAAATCTACCAGCAGATCCCGCAGTGTATCTAACAAACAGCAGTGGAAGATCACTGTGCATTTTTAAACACCGGCATATTGGGCAAATAAGGATAGTCGCTCCAGATCTGATGCGCCCAACGAACATGCTGCAGTATTTTAAACTTTTCAAGTCCCAGGGCAGCAGTTTCAGGTGTCATATAATAGTGGTAACCAATTTGAGATATTTGCTGTTCTCGCCAGCCTGTGCCACGTAGCCGACCGTCGTAGCTCATGGCTCGTAGCTGTTGAGCTGCCGCAGCGTCATCTAAGAGAATCATTCCGCCGCGACCCAGCTTCATGGCTTTTTGAAATTGAAAACTCAGCACTGTCATTGTGCCGGATTGATATTGACCGCGCTCCCAGAGACTGGCAGCATCAACAATGTTGGTACCACCAATTAGATATTGCCCGGACCAGAGATTACGCTCCCACTGCCATTTTAAATTTAATTTTTCAAATGTAAATGGAATTGAAATATAAGTGTGTTCGGGGCAAGTTACCTGCTGAGGCTGTGTTAATCTCAGGCATAGTTCAATACCGTGAGTGCAACAGTCCACAGCAACGGCCTCAGGTGCTCCAAAAAATTCTGCAATTGTTTGCTCAAACTCAGTTACTGTGTTAAAATCAATCATTATCAATATAGTTAACGGACAGGATATTTATAGGTTAGTTCCACCCCCTACCAATAAATAATACAACAATTAAAAATCATGCAAAAGAAAACCCGCAGCATTCTGGAAGAACTAGACGCTCTTTATGTAGAAAGAGATCGCCGTCACATAATTGAAAGCCGAGCCACCAATGTAATTGGATCTGCTATTAGATTACTGGAACAAATTGATCAGGACTACACTCCCGAACAAGCCGAAGTGCTGCATCGCAAATTAATCAACGCAATTAAATTGCGCGATCCCAGTAAATTTACTCGTTCAGTTAGGAAACAAGATGGAAATACATGAACTGACCTGGCAACGCCGTCGTGTGAAAGAATCCACACATTCTGGAGTCGTGGGGCCAACACGCACCACTGCTCAAGAAGTTCCGCCAGGCAGCAAAAAAAGTGAAACATACGCCATTAACCCCGAACAGTTTAGAACACAACTTGATGCAGTGCGCAAACTCTGGCACCATACCGTGGAATATCAAAAGCAGCAATTGGGTGTGACCAATGCTGACATGATCAATCAACGCAGCAAAGGTACCCTACGTGCCGCGGTCACGGACATTGTTGAAAAAAGATTATTGGCAGGCAATCCACAGTTGGCCACTATTTCACAGTTTGATCAAAAAGCCGGCACCAACTATGCCGAAGAAATCACTAGATTGATGAATGTCATTGCCGACGATCCAGGTAGTTCCGGCACTGAGCAGGCCTGGTATAAACTGCTGTTGAAGATTCAAGCCGTGCAGTGGATGGCACTCAAGGGTGTACCTGAAGCTGCGGCACAACAAAGCACCACCAAGCTCACCCCACAGGGTGAAGTTGAACGTCAGCGATTTGCGGGTGCAGCACAGCAGGCCATGGCCGCTGTTCCCAGTATTAGAACAATGCCTGTACCGCCCACTGGCAATCCACATCTCAATGCACTGTTGGCAGCCATGGGAATTTTACGTGGCTATGTGCCACCACAGCCGGAGCAACAACAATGATTTTAAAAGAAGGTGGCAACGTATTCAAAGATGGCAACGGACAGCCATTGACACAACGCATAGATCAAACTGACATCATGACCACAGTACAGTGGATTGAACGGTTGACTGGAATTGATTTTACTCAAGAGCGCGACGCCTACGGTACGCCGGTGCGTTGGTTGGGCAGCACAGGCCGCAAAGCCACTTCGGGTGATTTGGATCTTGCTGTAGACGCCAATACCGTAAACAAAGATGAATTGGTTGCACGTATACAGGCCTGGGCCACAGCACAACGACTAGATCCCAAGGACTGGGTGCGCAAGTCCGGAACTTCGGTGCATGTCAAAACTCCCATCAACGGTGATCCCAATCTAGGTTATGTGCAGACTGACTTGATGTTTTTGAAAAACTTGCCCTGGAGTACCTGGGCATTGAGTGCCGCAGGTGGATCCCGGTATCGTGGACAGGATCGCAATGTATTGATCAATTCCATTGCCAAGAGCCTGGGCTACAAATTAAATCAAAATGCCGGCATCATGGATCGTGCCAGCAATGAACTGATATCCGACGACCCTGACAAAGTGGCAAAAATGCTGTTGAATCCCCGTGCCACACGAGCTGACTTGGCCACGGTGGAGTCAATTGTGCAGGCCCTGGAACGCGACCCTAACCGTGATGCCAAGCTAGCCGATGCTCGTGACCACTTTCAACGCGAGGGTGTGCCATTTGTAGAGTCAGTGGAAATAGACACCGAAGTCAACTACCTTGCTCGCTTGCGTGATCGTATTGTTAACCAAGGCATGTATGCTCTCATCGAAGACCGACAAATACGCGAAGCCGATGCTGTGGGCGGGCGTGCCAAGGGCATTGAACACATCGAAGACCTGGTGTTTAGAAAAGGCACCCGTGGGGTTGACGAAGCCAAGAAAATACTAAAGTCAGCTGCAGCTGACACCCCCAGCACCACAACTGTGAAATGGGATGGCAAACCCGCTGTGGTGTTTGGGCGTAGGCCTGACACCGGTGAGTTTGTGCTGACCGACACTGCAGGATTTCAAGCCACAGGCTACGATGGTATGTTTACATCGCCGCGCCAGATTGTTGCTGACATGCAGCGCAGAGATGACAATGCCCGAGCCAAAGGCAATCAAGCCAATCGTGTTGAGACTCTGGCACCAATCTATCAAACACTGTGGCCTGCTCTGGAAGCAGCATTTCCCAAAAACGTTCGCGGCTATGTGCAGGGCGACCTGCTGTATTATCCACAGCGTCCCTGGGTGGAAGAAGCCGGCAACGCTGTGTTTCAGCCCAACGAAGTGCTGTACAAGATACCGCTGGCGTCAGACCTAGGCAGAAAGATTGCCGGCACTGACATTGGCATTGCCATGCACACACAGTATGCTGACCAAGGTTCCGCCAAACAACCCTTGGGCGACATTGGATTTAAAAAGGTGCCGGGTCTGCTGTTGGAACCACCCATACGTGCGCAACAATTCCGTGTGGATCCCAAGGTCATGAAACAGATCACTGAGCTGGAACGCGGCTATGGCGCAGCCATCAATCAACTGTTCAATCCCATTGAACTTAGATCGCAGAAGATAACCGACCTTGCCAGCCTCTGTGTGGACTTCATCAACACTCGTGTAGGCAAAGGTTTTGCTGGACTGGCACAGGGATTCCTGCAATGGTTGCCTTCCAAAGTCACGCCATCAAAGTATCAAAACATTTTGACTTATCTGCAGTCTCCGGCCACCAATGCACAGGCCCTGGAAGCTGCGTTTGACATTTGGTTGTTGTTGCATGATCTCAAAATGGATGTGTTGCATCAATTGGACCTACAGCACCCAGGGCAAGAAGGCTGGGTCATGGCCACACCTGCAGGCTATGCCAAAGCCGTGAGTCGCATGCCCGGGGGATTTGCTGCAGCCAACCGGGCCCGTAACAACTGATGAATATCCAAGGCGTCAATATACAAGGGCTGAACATTCAAGACACTGCCACACCCACTGGTACGTACACCCTGCAATTGGGCACCAAAGCTCCGGTGTTGGGAGCCGGTGCTCAGAGTCCATTTCCTGCGGCAGGTTGGACTTCAATAGCTTCTGTTAGTGCTGATGACACCTTTGCAACAGTGACACTGCCATTTACCTGGACCTACAACGGTACTGGATACTCAACTTTTTACCCAAACTCAAACTTTTATATCACATTCGGGTCTGGCAGCTCTGAATTTTCTAGTTTGTCTGCAAGCTTTCCGGCGTTAAACAAAATCTTTTTTGCCGCCGCAGATAATTCCTGGCAACGAGTGTCAAGAATAACTTCAGGTACAGATTATTTGAGAGTGCGATTTGAAGGTACGTCGGCAACCACAGGTACACCGGGTTCTCCCAACATGGTATATGAACTGACATTGTTCAACCCAGCTCTAACCGGTGGTGTTCCCTGGCTTGAATTGTTAATCGGAGTACAGAATAGAGGTACCAGTACTTCCACTGTAATTTCTGGTATCTACAGTGCAAGTGCCCTGCTGACAGGTGGCAACATGGGACCATTTCCCAACCGTGGTGTTGCTGCCAATCAAAGCTATGTGTTGGTGGGTAACAGCACAGGAACTTCATGGACAGTGAACACTGGATATTATGTTGGTGGAACAGGATATTGATATGAGAGAGTTGGCATGGCAATAATTGGCCCTGGTATAGAAATTGGCCCTGGTATAGAAATTGGTGGAGTGGCTCCGGCCTACGTAACCACAGGATTGCAATTATATCTTGATGCCGGCAATGCAGCAAGTTACCCAGGTACAGGCCCTACTTGGACAAGTCTTGTGAATGGGTACACTGGAAGCCTAGGCACAGGTGTAGGGTATTCTGCAGCGAACAGTGGTGTAATAACATTTGATGGTGGCCTTAATGCATTTGTCAATATGTATGGATCCGCTAGTGCGTTGGTGGCAACTACCAATAACTTCTCTGTTGAAGCATGGTACCAGAGTAACAATAATTTCCCAGGAATTGTTCGAACAGGTCTTAGTAGTAGTGGGTTTGTTTTTGGTTATTTTAGTGGAACTGCTACTGCGTGGAAAGTTACAAAATATGGCGTTATTGATTTGTCTGCAGGGGCAATTCCACAAAATACCGCCTGGCATCAAGTGGTGTTGACATATTCAAGCACAACTGGCACAAGAGTGTATGTTGATGGTGCGTTGAGCTCGCCAACTAGTGCCAACACCACCAACGTGAGGGCTGGCAACGAATTTTCAATAGGTCGAAGCGAAGCTGTGCGGCTCAACGGCAGCATGGGCATATTCCGTTGGTACAGTGTTGTATTATCTGCTACAGATGTATTGCAAAACTTCAATGCTGACCGAGCCAGATACGGATTATAAAGCCCGTGACATAGGTAAAAACTTACCAATCTGGCTAAATAAAAGTAGGGCTTAGACGCCCACTTAAACAGGAGATTTTAAAATGGCAACTTTATTCCGTCCAAATGGTGATGCAGATCCAGTATTTGCACTTGATATCAGCAATGGTGCCCAGTCGGGTAACCTGGCTACAGTAGGTGCAAACGCACTGGTACAAATGGCAGGTCCAAAACTGGACTTCTTTGCAGTGGTAGTAGAAAACGCTTCAAATCAAGCAATTGATTTGCGCAACGAATTGGGTAACATCACTGATCCTGGCGTGGTTCAAACCATCAACCAGACTATTCAGCAGACAGCAACTATTGCTTTCTACCAAGTACAGAATTCTACAACTGGTCAAATCAGTTATGGTCTGTATCCAAGTGGTGCTTACACTACTACAACTCTTGACACAGCAGTTACAGGTCTGGGCAATGTTCAGATCACTAACAGCTCGGGTCAAGTTCGTGGTGTCAACGTGTCAGGTTCACAATCAACCAACGTTGGTTTCAAACTGGCGCTGTCCTAATAAATCTGGTTGCAGCACTGAGCCCGGCTTTTATTGCCGGGCTTTTTCTTTGCTGTAAATACCAGCATGAAAATCATTCCCACCTGGACTATTCCCATGTATGCGTTTGAGCCCTGGGAACATCATCAAACACATCAGCAAGAATTAATCACACTGTGCTACCGACTACAGCAGGAAAAGAATACGTCAGGGGTGGCGCCCCGAGCCAAGAGTCTCTATGAAAGTGATTTTGATTTTTTCAAACAAGACAACACCGCGGTGAAAGAACTACTTGAGTATTGCCGCACCAGTGTGTTTGAAGCAGCCAATCAAGCCAATCGAGGACGCTGGGAAGCCGGTGCTAGAATTGGTGTAGACATGCATGAGTCTTGGTGTCATATTACTCCATCTGGCGGATACCATGACGCACACACTCATCCCAACAGCTCTTGGTCTGGCATATATTATGTACGAGCAGGGGAATGTGATCTACAAACAAAAAACGGCGTCAATAGATTTTACTCGCCCTGGATGCCCACTGCCTATTCTGACATAGGCACTCGTTGGACGTCAGACGTAGCGTCAATTGACATGCCTGCTGAAGATGGAACCTTGCTTATTTTCCCCAGTTGGATATTGCATGCAGGCATGCCTTATTTGGGAGATACTGACAGAATTATTGTGTCATTTAATTGTAAATTTATTCAAGGATAACTCAATGTCTACTACCATATACGAATCTCCCGACGGTGGCAAAACTGTCTATGCTAGAAAATTTGGCACAGTTGATCGCACAATGCACTGGCAAGACTCAGAATTACGCGATACCCTGGACAGCATCAAAGAAGACAAGCTCTGGGGAGAAATTCGGCGTGCTGCCAAAAAAAACTCAGCTCTGCAAGAGCTATTGGATCAAGTCAAAGTATTATATTTGCTACAACATGAAAATAAAAGTCTCTACTAGATATGACTGTCGTCGCACTGGAGTAGTTGGTCACTATCGTGCCGGCTCAGCGCATTTTACGGATCAAGCCGGTCAGCCAGTGTTCAATCAATTCACCTGGAATCGCTCGCGTAACCAACAACGCAATTTAGAAACTCTCACTCAACTAGTGGGCATGCGAACACAGCTCGCAAGTATGACAGACCCTGTTGAAGAAAACAGTCTTTGGTCATTTGTCATTGAGCCTGAAAGGCCCGAAGTGTTTGCTGATAATTTAGTGTCACTGATGAGTGACTGCGATGGTGTACCCATGATGACTCACCTAGGCGAACAGCCGCATACAGGACCTGTGTTAAAGATCTCAGGATCGGACCAGAACATTTGGTTTCAAATAATATAAATATTAGATCTTGGAGTTTACAAATGGTTGATACCACTGACATTGAAAAAAAGAGCTTGGAAGCACATGTAGAGCTCTGCGCCGAACGCTACAGATTTCTTGAAGAAAAACTAGAAAATGTAGAGTCTACGCTGGTCACCGTGAAAGGTGATGTTGGGTCAGTCAAGGACATGATGCAACGAATTGTGAATCAGCGCAACAATCAACTCATTAATTGGGGCATTGGGATTATTGCCGTACTTGGTAGTGTCATTGGGTATCTTATTGTTAACTTTGTCTTTAAATGAAACAACCTGACAAATTAATTGCATTGGCTCGACGAGAATTACCCTCTCTAGCCGACAGTCTTATTGTTGCTGTAGATGGTGGATATCAGGCATTTGGAAAGTATCAAATTCGTCGCCAGGGCAATGTCTACACTGTACAAGAACAAAGCGTTGATCGCGGCACATTTGGATCAACTCGCAGTGCATTGAGTTGGTGCATTGCTGACAAATATCATCAGTATGATCTCGCACTGCGAATCCGACAATTAGATGAGCGTAGTACTTGGGCACGAGAATGTATAGAAACCCGAGAAAACCTAGCAAAACGCAGTACCCCAGAGTTTCAAAGCAACATCAGCGTCAAGCTGCAACACCGACAAGCCGTGAAATACCAAATTGATCTAGAATTAGAAAAATGTGTAAAGAAGGCTAAATATTTACAGAATAGAGGATTCACCAATGATACTCAACGAACTAGCCCAAGTGGCTCCCGAAAAACAAGTCGCTAGAATATTTGAACAATATTTTGGTAAAACCATTGATGTTGCCGCCATCAAACCTTGGCAAGCGCAGCACATGCTAAACAAAGTACGCCGCACTATTTCAGAGCATCGTGCCAGCCCTGCGTTCCATCAAAGCGAGCGCAACGCCAGCTATCTCAAGTTACTGATGATGGAACAGGCTCTGTCACAGCACTTTGAAGGTGTTGCCGGAGTTGGCGATGGTGCTGCTACAGATGTAGCTGGACAAGGCCCTGCTATTGCCAAAAACAGTTCAGGACTGTCTGCTCGTGCTGCTGCCAAGTCACAGCAAGGACAAAAACTCACACGTGATGAGGCCTCTGCACTGGGCGAAAGCATTGACCGTATCCAGCGCATGATGGGGCGCCGTCTCACAGAGAGCGAAGTGCAACAAGCACAGGTTGTATTGGCTGCACAAGACATCATTGATTCAATTCAGAAAATGATCGAAGACATGACTGCAGTACAGTTCAAAGAATTGCCAGCACTGGTAGATTCAATCCGCAATCAAGTCGGCACTGCCGAAGCTGATCAGTACAATTCAGCTGCCACAGCAGCTCTGGGTGGCCTGGTACAGAACCTACAAGGTGCCAAGCAGCAACTTGAGCAAGCACAGGGCATCCTAACAGGACAAGGTGCTCCCACTGACACTTCAATGGGTGCAGCAGCAGGCGATTTAGAAACTCCAACTGCACCAGGCAGCGATGCAGATTTGTTTGCAGAGCCAACTGAGCCTGAAACGCCAAGGACTGCAGGACTGGGTCGCGAGCGTAGATAATGCGCATTGACGAAGTCGAGCATGCCGCAACAATTGACCTAACAAAGCTGGTGGCACTGAGCCAGTTTTTGTTGGGTCGTGCCGAAGACACTGGTGCTGCCAAACGTGTGAGTCTAACCACATTCCTCAAACAAGCTCATAACCTGGGCATTGGCATCACTGCTGAAAATCTAAGAAATCTTGCCACTGCAGGTCCACTGCAAAACATCATTGTCAATGTCACACCCGATGAAGTTATATTCAAAGGTGCCGACAACATCAGTGGTAAAACACAACCCAGCCCCGAGCAAAATCAAAATGTTGTGGCCAGCATGGCCAAACGTGCCTTGAAATAATCAACCAACAATGGCTTACTCCAATCAAGTCATAGATCACTACGAAAACCCACGCAACGTTGGTAAGATGGACAAAAATGATTCCTCTGTGGGCACTGGCATGGTTGGGGCTCCGGCCTGCGGCGATGTCATGCAACTTCAGATCCGAGTAGAAGACAATGTCATTACTGACGCGAAATTTAAAACTTATGGTTGCGGGTCAGCGATTGCAAGCTCGTCGCTGGTGACTGAGTGGCTTCGAGGGAAGAGTCTTGCAGAGGCGGCAGCAATTAAGAATACCCATATTGCCGAGGAACTTGCGCTGCCTCCGGTTAAAATTCATTGTAGTATTTTAGCAGAAGATGCTATCAAAGCCGCTATAGAGGATTATCTTCAGAAGCACGAAGCCGAGCCAATCCCCTGCGCTCTAATAGTTTAATCCACATCCAGCCAACATCAAACTCCGCAGGCTTTATTGAAAATTTTGGACTAGCAGGGTCCAGATGGTGATTATTATGCAGCTCTTCACCGCCAATAACAATACCCCAAGGAGTAATATTTCTAGATTGATCTCGTGTTGTTCCATTTCTATATCCTATCCAATGTGCTAGACCATTAACCACACCTGCAGCCCAGAATGGTATCCATGCCATTTGTACCAGCCAGACAACCAATCCCCATCCGTCGAACAATAAAACATCAATCGCCAACATCAACACAATGCCAACCGTGGAATAACGACTGTAGATGTTGCGTTCAACCCAATCATCCGGAGTACCAGCACCATAGGCATCAACCATTATAGGATCCTTGGCAGCATGTTTGTACAACACTGCACCCAGGGCAAGCACACGAGCAATACCAAATACGTGTGGACTGTGTGGATCACCTTCAACATCGCTGTAACGATGATGTTTGCGATGCACTGCTACCCATTCTTTTGTGACCATGCCGGTTGTGAGCCAAAGCCAGAAACGCATGAAGTGTGCGATACGTGAGTCAAACTCTACCCCACGATGTGCCTGTGATCTATGCAAATAAAGAGTCACACATAGAATAGTGATGTGTGTGCATACAAGTGTGTATATAATTTCAATCATGATATCCGTCGTCCTCGTCTAGGAGTCTAACGGATTGTGGAGATTTTTTGTTGACTTGCTTGATGCGAGCTCGGACAATTGTCACAGTTTCTGGATCCATTAGCACTTCGTAGTGATTTGCTGCTACGTCAATGTAATCAAATCCCAGATGTTTGCGTTGAGATTCAACTGTGACAACTCCGTCGTTGGGTACAGCGATCCAAGGTGAGTTGCCGCGTGTGGTCACTATGTTGCACCAGGGCACTGATGGCTCAATTTCCGAGGCATGTACAATGGGTGGTGATGTGGGACCAATTTCTTTTAACAATCTATTGAATGGAACAAAATATTTTAGGAATGGGGCAACTTCAGATCCACCATAAGGCGTGGAAATTGTGACACCGCCCAACACACGATTTGAGAATATTTCAGCCAGGCTCAATGCATAAATTCCACCCAGGCTATGCCCAATGAAAAACAGGGATTGATTGGGGTGTTCGGCAATGGCTTCACCCATGGCATCAAGATTGTTTTGGAATCCGTTTTCACTGTCGTATTCCAACATTAAGTCTGGGCCTTTTACACTGTTTCGGATATAGTTGAAACTCTGAGCCGTTGCAGTGGCGCCATGTATATAGATTATTAGCATTGAATTAAATGTTTATTTACCCAGGGCAAAATATACTGTTGTGTTAGTTGATCGTGTCCTTGGGCATTGGGGTGAATCCCATCGTCTTTGGTTAGATTATTTGCCACAGCCCACTCTTTCATGCCACGAGTGTGCCCAAATGCTATGTTACGAAATTGATTTTTTTCAAACCAATCTGCAAACAACTGGTTGGGCGGTTCGGCAGCAAAATCCAACATCATCATAAATGCCCAGGGCAATCCAACGTTGTCAAGATAGTGTGACAACTTGATAATTTCCAAGGTGTTGGCAGTGAGTATGGGGTCAATGCCTGCATTTACATAGTAGGGCTTAAACAGCCGTTGCCCGCCCACCATTCCACCTGAGTTGGCCACTGCAGTTTGAAAATGTGTTTCCCAAGGAAAGTTTTCATTTTTGTCAGGACACAATGGATCGCACAGCAAATCCAGTCGATCAAATGTAGTGATGTTGAAAACCACTATGGTGTCAGGGCTAAACCACTGGCGATGCGTTTCAATATACCAGACCAGCCCATGCGATATCCAATTGTTGCCACCGCCGCTGAGTGCCAAACTCACATGCTGACGATCCAAGTGCCAGGCCAGTCGACTGCTCCAGGTAGTCAGATCTTTGGGTTGTTGGCCCTGGGCCATGGGAGATGTTGAAAAACTACATCCACTGGTAATCAGCATTGCAATCCTTTGAAAATATGTACGATTCACCAAATCAAATTGGTTAGGTTAAGTTTGGCTTAGTTAAATAATTATCGTATAATAAAGGTTCAAATAAAATTCAATTATGATTACTCTAACCGAAACTGCAGCAAAGAAAGTTTTAAAGCAAATTGAAAACCGAGGCCGAGGTGCAGGGATTTCTGTGGGTGTTCGTACCACCGGATGTTCGGGACTTGCTTACAAATTGGAATATGTAGATACTCCCCCAGAGACTCGAGACTGGTTCACCTACGAAAGTCACGGAGTAAAAGTATGGGTCAACGGTAAAGATTTGTCTTACATTGACGGACTCACCATGGACTACAAAAGACAGGGATTAAATGAAGGATTTGAATTCGTCAATCCCAACGAACGGGATCGCTGCGGCTGCGGCGAGAGTTTCCGAATCTAATATGAATTATGAAGATACATGGTTATTTCGTGACTGTTATTATGTAAAATTATGGTCATTGGTGACATCTCAAACATCTCCGCAACAAGATCTCCGAGAAAAACTATTATCTGCAGCACAAGGACGTCCAATTGTTGTTGATGCAGTGACTGATCCCACAGATCCAGGGTTTGTTGCTGAACTGCTATCTCGCCACAACATCATTGATGTGACCACAGTGCTGATCAATGACAAAACTTTTGCACTGTCTCGGCAACAGCCCAATTTCAAATGGTTTCCAATTTGGATTCTCAAGGCCATTACTGCAAGTCTAGCACCAGGGTACACACCTCCTGCACAGCTCTGGAGTCTGAGAACTCACCGCGTGAGTTGTCTCAATAGAATTCCCAAACATCACAGACTCTATACGTTTTATCTGTTGAATCAACAGTCGTGGTTTCGGGAAGTGTATTTGAGTTTTGGAGGATTTGATCCACTCAATGACAGTCAAACTCCATACCAAGAGTATTTTTCATTTTTTCAAGAAAAAGAAATTCAATGGTTTGAACAGCATCGGCATGAATGGCCCATCAAGCATGACAGTGATTATCAATGGATAGATCGCCTGGGCCAGCACGATCCATTTACTCCGGCCTATCGTGACTGTTATGCCAACATAGCCACCGAAACCGAAGTGATGGGCTTTTGTCCCACTGAAAAAACCACCAAATGCCTGCGTACAGGATTGTTGTTGTTTGCTGTGGCCGCGCAAGGTCACATGCAAGGCATTAGGGACATGGGATTTGACATAGATTATCAAGGCATTGATTTGGGCTATGATTCTGTGGTAGACTGGCGTGAAAGAATCCAAGCCTGTGTGGCCGAAGTTGATCGTGTGTACACAGACATTCCTGATATCTGGCAGGCCAACCTGGCTAGACTTCAGTATAATTCAGAACTATTTCTTTCCACAGAATTTGCCAACAGTTTATTAACCGACGTGCAAGATATTATTGCCAGCCCACACCCAGAGACATAATGCTAAAACAAAAATATGATTACCAGCCCCTGAGTCGTACCAGCGAGAATGGGCGTCGCCTTTATCAAACCCCTGATGGGCGAAAAGTGCCCAGTGTCACAACAGTGCTGGAAAAGACCAAGCCAGAGGAAGCCAAGCGAGGCCTGCAGCAATGGCGTGATCGTGTGGGACATCAACAGGCACAGGCCATTACAACTGAAGCTGCCAGTCGTGGCACCAGGATGCACACGTATCTGGAAAACTACATCAAAGCTGACAAGATTATTGAAATGACCACAAACCCTTATTCTTGGGCTTCAATGGCCATGGCCAAGACTGTGGTTGATCAAGGATTCACTGATCGGATCTCCGAAGTATATGGGGTAGAAATTCCGCTTTATTTTCCCCGAATCTATGCAGGAACCACAGACGGTGTGGGCATGCACCTAGGCGAAGAAGCCATACTGGATTACAAGCAAACCAACAAACCCAAAAAGCGTGAGTGGATCGGAGATTATTTCCTACAGCTCACAGCCTACGCTCTAGCACACAACGAAGTCTACGGCAGCAACATCCGCAAGGGTGTTGTTTTGATGTGTGTCAAGCCCGAGCAAGATGCCAATTTAAACATCATCACCCCGCCCCAATATCAAGAATTCATCTTGGAGGGCGAGGAGTTTGATCACTACACAAACGAGTGGTGGAAACGTTTAGAGCTCTACTACTTGACCAGCTAAATACTGAATATTAGCAAGGGATCTTCAAGTGGCTATCGTACAAATTTCAAGAATTCAGCAGCGCAAAGGGCTGCAAATAGATTTACCGCAGTTGGCCGGCGGCGAAATGGGCTGGGCTGTTGACGAGCGCAGACTTTATATTGGCAATGGAACTCTGGTGGAAGGTGCACCAGTGATTGGCAATACCGAAGTACTCACTGAGTTTTCAGACATTTTAGAATTTGCCAGCACCTACACCTACCAAGGTGCAGCCGCAGGCTATGTAGTACAAACTGGCCCAACTGCCACTGCACCCATCACACAGAGTCTACAGAGTCGCCTAGATGATTTTGCTGTGGTCACTGATTTTGGTGCTGTGGGCGATGGTGTCACTGACTGTACTGATGCCATCAACCGTGCGCTGTTTCAACTGTACTGCCGGCAGACCAATCCACAGATCCGTAGAAGCCTGTTTTTTCCAGCTGGAGTTTATCTAGTTACTGAAAGTATTCTCATTCCGCCCTATGCGTTTTTGTACGGTGAAGGTTCACAGAGTTCGGTGATCAAACTTGATGTGGCATCTGACATCAGCACACTCAATGCCTATGTGGCACGTACTGCCGACAGCCTACAACAGTACGGGGCCAACATAGGTACCAACAGTGCCACACCTCCCACTGATATCACCGTTGAAAACATGGGGTTTGAAAGCCTGCAGGTCACTGATATCTTTCTAGTGGATCAAGCCTCCAACTGTAATTTCAACAATGTGAGTTTTACCGGTCCATTGACCACCACACAGATTGTTGATCCTTTGCAGCGCGGCGACATTGCTGGAGTGAGATTTAATTCCACTGCCAGTTTGATCACCACAAATATTAATTTTGCTGAATGCCAATTCAGCAACTGTACCTATGGAGTCTACACTGGTGAACTGATGCGAGATGCTGCGTTCACAGACTGTGAATTTCATCGGCTGTATCAGGGTGTGTACCTTGGAGGGCCAACATTGGATTCTGCAATTGGTGGGCCCAAGGGCTGTGCAATTTTGCACTCGACCTTTGATATCATCTACGAAGAAGGCATTGTATTTGACGGTGTCAATCTCAACATTTCAGGCTACAATACTTTTTATGATGTTGCCACACACTTCGGCGGCGACCTTGGCACACCATTTGCACCTGTAATCAACATCTACAGCGACAACAATGTGTCAGTGGGCGACATGTTTGTCAGAACCGATGCAGGCAACTTGTTGTTTCCCCGAGTAGATTTGCATGGCACTGCTAACTATACCTTGGAAAATGGCAGTTACATGCGTGTGGGACAATATCAACGCGAAGCCGGTGCTGTGGTAAACACCAGCGGTGGTGCAGTGACTGAAACACTGTTTCAAGTTGACACTGCTCAGACCAAAGCATTTCGTGTTGACTACACATTTATTAGAGACTCGGCCAAACGCTATGGTGCCATGACAGTTGTCACTGGTCCTGGAATAATAAACAATGACGATTATACAGAAAACACCTCCACTGGATTGACACTTGGTGCCACACAAGCAACAAACACTGTCACAGTGGTCTACAGCACCACTGGTGGTTCCAATGGTTTATTCTACTACAGCATTACCTATTTAGATTGATTTGGCCAAAAAGTTTTGAACAACGATTATTGGCCTGGAACCAGTTGAGAGAGTTTTCCGCTCAACTGCCGGCAGACCAAGCCTTGTTTGCTATAAATCAATGGTGGCAAAATTCACCTTGGTGTGCCTATTATCTACACTGGGACGATCTCCGAGATTGGCCTACTCCCTGGCAGTTATTGAACGACAATATCTATTGTGATGTTGCTCGAGGGCTGGGAATCATGTATACTATAATCATGCTAGACCGTGATGATCTTCAAGATGCTCAATTAATTGAGACTCAAACTCACAATTTAGTCCTGGTTCAAGGAGAAAAATATATACTGAATTGGGACAGTTCCAGTATCTTAAATACGAACTTCAAAAGCGTAGCAACCCGTAAATGCGTAACACAGCAAAGCATAAGACAAAAATTACAATAGAGGCATAATGGCAACAATAACAGTACTCAAACGCAACGGCACTCGTGTGCCGCTTGCATTGGAAAAGTGGCAAGCTCAAATTGCCAAAGTATGCACTGGCACTCCTGATGTAAGCCAGAGCATGATTGAAATCAAAGCACAACTGCATTTTTATGATGGTATCACAACAAAAGAAATTGACGGAATAACTCTAAGAGCCATAGTTGATCTCATTGATGTTGAAGCCAATCCTGACATTGGGCATGTGAATTATCAATATGTGGCCGGCAAACAACGATTGTCAATGCTGCGCAAAGATGTCTATGGAAGTTATGAGCCACCACATCTATTTGACATTATCAAAACCAATGTAGCCACTGGGCTGTACACCACTGAGTTACTGCAATGGTACACCGAAGCCGAGTGGAATCAAATGCATGAAATGATTGACCACAGCCGTGACGAAACCTACAGTTATGCGGCCATTGAACAGTTGATTGAAAAGTATCTGGTTCGCAATCGGTCAACAAAAGATATCTATGAAACTCCACAGGTACGGTACATGGTGGCAGCAGCCACTGTGATGCATCGTGAAGAGCCAGCCACAGCCAGAATGAAATTGATCAAGGAATACTACAATGCAGCCTCGGACGGTTTGTTTACTCTTGCTACTCCTGTGCTTGCAGGCCTTGGTACCCCTACTAAACAGTTTAGCAGTTGCGTTCTCATTCGCAGCGATGACAATCTTGATTCTATATTTGCTTCGGGAGAAATGATGGCCAAGTATGCCAGCAAACGTGCGGGCATTGGATTAGAGATTGGCAGACTTCGTCCCTTGGGTTCGCCCATACGTGGCGGAGAAATCATGCATACCGGCATGATACCATTCCTTAAAAAGTGGTTTGGTGACCTACGTAGCTGCAGTCAAGGAGGTATCCGCAATGCCAGTGCCACGGTATTTTATCCTATTTGGCATCATCAGTTTGATGATCTTATTGTGCTCAAAAACAATCAAGGCACTGAAGAAACTCGAGTCCGACACATGGATTACGGAGTCGTGCTCTCAGCCTTCTTCTGGAGAAGATTCCGAAACAAACAAGACATAACATTCTTTGATCCCAATGAAGTACCAGACCTGTATGAAGCTTTTTACAGCGACACAGCTAAATTTGAGGAGTTGTACACACAATATGAACAGCGTCAAGACCTTCGTAAAAAAACTATGTCAGCCGAGGAAGTTTTCAAATCAGGAATCCTCAAAGAACGCACCGACACCGGACGCATCTATCTGGTGTTCATTGACAATGTCATGGCACAAGGTCCCTTTGACCCCGAGTACCACACCATCTATCAATCAAATCTCTGCTGCGAAATTCTCCTTCCTACAAAGCCTTTCCGACGCCTGGACGACGACAAAGGTCGCATTGCTCTATGTACCCTGGGTTCCATCAACTGGGGTGCTTTCCGCCACCCTGAAGACATGCGGCGAGCTTGTAGGATTCTCCAGCGTAGCCTCTGCAATATCCTGGACTACCAAGACTTCTTGTCCATCCAGTCAGAGCTTAGTAATAGTGAAATACAGCCCCTTGGCATCGGCGTTACAAACCTTGCTTATTGGCACGCCAAACGTAATTTACAATACGGTGAAAGTGATGCATTGCACGAGGTAAAGACTTGGATGGAGCATCAGGCCTTTTACCTTACCGAAGCCACGGTAGAACTGGCTCGTGAGCGCGGCCCTTGCACAGAGTCACATCGCACAAGATACGGACAAGGTGTATTTCCCTGGGAACTACGTGCCGAAGGTGTGAATGAATTAACAGACTTCGCACCAGAATTAGATTGGGAACCATTGCGTCAGGAGATGAAACAACATGGAGTACGTAATGCAACACTTATGGCAATTGCTCCCGTGGAGAGTAGCAGTGTTGTCATTAATAGTACTAATGGCATTGAGCTTCCGATGAGTTTGATCACTGTGAAAGAAAGCAAAGCTGGAAGCTTCACACAGGTAGTGCCTGAGTACCATAAATTAAAAAATCGTTATCAGTTGATGTGGGATCAGAAAGACTGTGATGGCTATATCAAAACAGCAGCAGTGTTGGCAGCCTATGTTGATCAGTCAATATCCACCAATACTTTTTACAATCCTGCACACTTCCAAAATCGCAAAGTGCCCACAACATTGATTGCACGAAATCTCATGCAAGCGCACCACTGGGGACTAAAAACTTTCTACTACAGTTTGATCAACAAGCATGGATCAAAGAGTCAAGAAGGCGACGACGAAGCTCAGTTGCAAAGAGAGTTGGACGAGTTGGCTGTGACAGCCTGGGAAGATGATGACTGTGAGGCTTGTAAACTTTGATGACGCAGCCCATGGTATATGTTATTGCTCACAGTTCTAGCCCGGTGGTTCGAGATTGTGTGCAAAGTTTACATGAACATGGATGGAAGTTTGAATTGTTTCCAGCTGTTGATGGTAAAAAACTAAAGAGTGCAGATTGGGAAAGAATTGGCGTTAAAATGAGCGCCACTGCTGGTAAGTTGCCCAAGAGAGCAGGAGCTCAAGGTTGTTGGTTCTCACACTGGAGTCTTTGGGAGCAGGCAGTGAACCAACAGCAGCCCATGGTAATACTTGAGCACGATGCTGTGGTCACTGCACCTTGGCCTGATGATATTGATGTTGACAGTTGTATTGTTAAACTTTACACTGAAGCACCGTGTAAAATCAAAGAAGGAATGGGTATGTGGAGCAAAGGTGCACATGCCTACACTGTGACACCACAGCAGGCACAGCAATTGATTGATCGAGGAAGATCATTTGGCGCCAGTCCAGTGGACAAACATATTATCAGTAAGTATGCGCCCTGGAGATTTTTAGAATACAATTTAGTAATCTTAAATGACAAGCGTGGCAGATCATCAACTGTTAGATAAAAACAATGAAGTTCACAAACTCTAAAATATTGATATGCGGAGATAGTTTTGCTGCTGATTGGTCAGTGAAATACCATGGTGTGGGTTGGACCACACTGTTGGAACAAGATTACTCAGTGCGGAATGTTGCACAGGCAGGTTGCAGCGAGTACAAGATACACTGCCAATTGCGCAACGAAAAGATCACAGACTATGCGGCTGTCATTATATGGCACACCAGTCCTTATCGAATACCAGTCGCACAGCATCCGTTGCACTCGGGCGATAGTTTGCATCATCACAGTGATCTGTTGTACAGTGACATCAAGGCACAGGTTCAAGACCACCCTGAACTCAATTGTATCGTTGAGTTTTATGAAAAGTATTTTGATACAGCAGCAGCAGAGTTTACACACAACTTGATTTGCGAACACATAGAAATTCGCACACACAACCATCCCTGTGTGATACATGCACATGCCATGCCCTGGGATGGATTATATAAATTTCGCTCGGTAATAGACTTTCAATCGGTGTTTAAACAACATCGTGGATTGATAAATCACTTTACCAACGAAGGTAATCAAATAGTTTATAATAAAATAAAGGATCGTTTGTATGAGCAAGCAACAATATGATTTACGTACTGCCACAAATTACACCACACGCAAGATGTTCTTGGATCCAGCAGGTCCTGTGACAATTCAACGATTTGAAGAAGTCAAGTACAACAAACTGGCAAAGATGGAACAAGAAGCTCGTGGATTCTTCTGGGTACCTGAAGAGGTAAACCTCACCAAGGACTCGCAAGATTTCAAAGAAGCATCAGACACAGTCAAACATATCTTTACCAGTAACCTGTTGAGGCAGACTGCCTTGGACAGTATTCAAGGACGCGGCCCTGCGCAGGTGTTTACCCCCTGTGTTAGTTTGCCCGAGCTAGAAGCATTGATGTATAACTGGAGTTTCTTTGAAACCAACATACACAGTAGAAGTTACAGCCATATCATTCGCAACATCTACAATGTGCCCAAGGAAGTGTTCAACACTATTCACGACACCAAAGAAATTGTTGACATGGCGTCCAGTGTGGGACGTTACTACGACAAACTTCATGCCATCAACTGCATGAAAGAGCTGGGCGAGATCATGCAAGGCAAAGTCAATGAGCAGGCACACATTGAAGCCATTTGGCTGGCACTCAATGCCAGCTATGCATTGGAAGCGTTTCGTTTCATGGTGAGCTTTGCCACAAGCCTAGCCATGGTGGAGAATCGTATATTCATTGGCAACGGTAATATTATTTCATTGATACTGCAAGATGAAATTTTACACAGAGATTGGACAGCGTTTTTGATCAATCAAGTTGTCAAAGAAGATCCAAGATTTGCTGCGGCTCGTGTGGAGTGCGAGGCCGAAGTGTACCAACTATATCAGGATGTAATACAAGAAGAAAAAGCCTGGGCCGAATACTTGTTCAGCCGTGGTCCAGTGATTGGCCTCAACGCCAACATACTCAAAGACTTTGTTGACTACACAGCAGCCAATGCTCTCAAAGAGATTGGTATCAAATACACTGAACCACATCCACGCAACACACCAATCCCTTGGTTTAACAAACATGTGGATACTCATAAAAAACAAACTGCACTGCAGGAAAATGAATCAACTAACTATGTTATCGGAGTCATGAGTGATGAGATTGACTACGACGCATTACCTACACTATAACAAGGAAAAATAATAATGAAAGCAACAGTATGGAGCAAATATCACTGTCCGTTTTGTGACCAGGCCAAGGCCTTGTTGAAACTCAAGGGCATTGCATTTGAAGAAAAAAAGATCGGGGAAGGGTACACCCGTGAAGATTTACTAGTAGCAGTACCCACAGCACGTACAGTTCCACAGATTTTTCTTGGTGAAGAATATGTGGGTGGATTTACCGAACTCAAACAAAGGTTACAATGATAATTGAAAACGATAAAGTTTATACATTTAAAATCGCCAACGGCGATGAAATAATTGGCAAAGTTATTGCTCAGACTGAAACAGGAATTGTGTTGCATCAGCCCTTGACTATTATCCCCAGTCAACAAGGCATACAACTAGTGCCCAGTTTGTTTACCACAGAATTGGCTGTGGACGTCACAATAAATAGAAACAACATTGTGATGACTGCTGAAACAAGAGAGCAAGTATGCGACAGCTATCTTGAATCAACCACAGGAATCAAGCCAATTCGCAAACAAATATTAATGGCGTGACACACCGCTTTGTAGTAATGCGCCGTGGCAGTCTTGAAACCTACACAGAGTTTGAGGATATTCCCCGGGACTTTGAGCATGTGATAGAGTTTGTGCCGGAAGTTCCGCCCGGGCCGCACACAGAAGAACAGCACAGAGAAATAGAGCAGTGGAATGATCGATTGCAACAGTTAATGAGGATAGAACATGCCCGCAGTAGCTAGAAAAGGTGACACCAACGTACCACATTGCTCTGGACACAATGTCCAATCAGCATCCGGGGATGTATTTGTCAATGGCCGAGGTGCCGCAAGAAAAGGCGATAGCAACACAGTTCATGTCAAACCTGGTGGCGATAGGTGCCCGGCTCACTCGGCCACAGTCAGTGGTGGGTCAGGATCGGTGTTTGTGAATGGTCGTCCCATAGCCAGAGTTGGTGATCCTTATGGTGGATGTACATCAATTGCTCAAGGTTCAGGAGATGTGTTCGCAGCATGACTACTCCGCTACAGTTAATTGCCACAGCAGGATTGTATCAAAACACAGGTATTGCAGCCAACACTGCCATGCTCACAGCTATCAGCAGCTACGAAACTCTAAGTTTGATATCACCTTTGTTGACTGCTAGAATTGTAGGCGCCACTGCCAACATTCCATCGGGTCCTGGCAACATCTCAAGATTCAGCAACACAACTATTGCCAATCTCAACTCACTTGGTACCACAACCTGTGCGGCATTGGCTGACAATGTGCCTAGTTCAGTAACCGGCGTAACTCTTACAAATACCACACCAGGACTTTCTGGTGCAATCAAAGTTGGAGCCAATGTAGTCATACCCAGTGACCTTACCAAGTTTATACAGGCGTTTGGATCAGCAACTGGCTATGTACAAATCACCAATCAAGTGATTAACACTTCAAGAAATTCTGCAACATTCCTTGGCCCTACCTTTACCAGCATGAATGCGTTGACCACTGGCGATGTTTCAAGTGTCACCACCAATGCTGCTGCGTTTGGCGCAGACCTAGCTCGGCTTGGTAGTTTAATTGATCTCAGTAGACTGGGAGAACTGGGAACACCGTCGCAGTTGTTGAGACAACTGATCATCACAGGTGGGTTGACACCCGGAGTCGAGGGTGCATTGAATGATACAGGCATTGCCACTGATACTGTCAACAGTCTGCGTGATGGCAACTATGAGTTGGCCGACAGTCTACAAAATGCTGCTTATCAGGCCATGTTGACAGTGACAGGTGACGAGTTGACACAGGTATTGGATATATTAGATGTCACCACTGCTGGTATCTTGACCATGGCAGATCTGTTGAATCCTTATAAGTTGTTTCCCAATAGTTTTCAAACTTTAACAGCACCAACCAATCTCAGCTCTTACACCCTGGCCAACATTTACATCAACTCCAGTGGTGCAGTTAATTCAAATTTGAAAACAGTGCTGCCAGTCTACTATATTGAGGTAGCAGTATGATGATACCGTTTCAAAGACTTGAAAAAATGATTCCTGCAGATCAGGCCTTGGCCAACAAAGCTCTGCAGGCCAGCCTTGAGCAACTCAAAAATGTAGCCAGTTTAAAACTAAGTGATTTGGCTGCAACAGTACTGGCAATTGAAACCAATGCCGGACTTGGGCTCATTACCAGTTTGACTCAGGCCGTACCAGATTCAGTACGCACAGCTATAAACAGCACAGTGGCCACCGGGTCCGGGCCCAATGGTACCTTGGTGTTGGGAGATGTGCTGGGATGTGCATCAGGGTACAACATCACCGCACAGATGACCAACACAGTGGCAGTGATCAACACCATGACCACCACCAACTTGCAAAACATCTATGAAGTCATGGCCAACACTGCCAATCAAGATTACGGGATCTACACTGGGCCAATTAATATTCCTATTGGCGAACCTGGATACGGATCCTATGCCAACATGGATGCTGCATTTAGCAATTTAGTGAGCTTGGCATCATCTAATATCTCTACTTTGGTGTCAACCTATCCCACACAGACCACACAGTTGAATTCAAACTTTGTAACCATTGCCAATACAGTGGCTTCTCAACAGGCCAGCATTGGTGGCAACACCGCATCAGGTATTGACTATGCCAATCTTCAAGCCAATCTTCAATCTGTGATCCCAAGTTTTGTTGACAGTCTACACGACTATGGGCTACAAGTTGCTGCCGGCGAAGCCAATGATTATCTAACAGCAGTGGCCAACGTCTCTAATCAAACCGGGCAGGCCATTGTTGGTTGCCTACGCGAAGGACGTAATCTGGCTCTGCTAAACAACGGCGGAGTAGGGGTCAACAGCGATATCCCAGCCACATAGCATTTTTGCAACATTGCAGAATTGCTAACTTGACCAATAATCCTGTCACTGTTATACTTGCGGTATATTAACAGAGATAGGATCTAAATAATGAGTGCCGAACAACATCTTATCATGGGCATTGACTTTACCCAACCACAATTTCAAGGACTCCAGGTGGCTGCTGATTGGATACGCGATTTAGAAAGCTCTGACAGTAGATTACACAAAGAACGAGTGATTGAAAAAGCATTGATGGCTAGCAAATTAGGCAGTGCCAATGCTCAGTGTTTCTTGTTCAATTGTTTTCTTGCCTATAATCCTTTCTACACTTACAATATCAAACAAGTGCCAGAAACTCAAGGGCTAGTTGATCGTCCCAATCCTTGGCCGCAGTTCTGGGCCTTGTGTGAAGCATTGCGTACCCGATCAGTCACTGGCAATCACATGCGTGACATGGTAGAGGAATGCAGCAAAAACTTTGACAGCAATGAATGGAACATGCTGTGTCGTAGAGTGTTGATCAAAGATTTGCGCTGCGGCATCTCAGAAAAAACGCTGAACAAAGTGCTGGGTAATTCAGAATGGAAGATTCCGGTGTTTACTTGCCAGTTGGCCACTGACTCTGCAGACCGTCCCAACAAACTAACTGGCACCATGCGGCTTGAAACCAAACTTGATGGTGTGCGTGTGTTGGCTTATATCAATAGCAGCGGGTTGGTGACATTGTACAGTCGTAATGGCAAAGTGTTTGAAAACTTCCCGCATATTGAACAAGCTCTTACTGGTGTTGCCAAGACAATCAAAACAAAGTTGTCAGCGCATGAAGGTGTGGTATTAGATGGAGAAGTCATTGGAGAAAGTTTCCAAAGTCTTATGAAGCAGGCTCGCCGTAAGACTGATGCCAATGCATCAGACAGTGTGTTCTATGTGTTTGATTATTTGCCATTGCCTGATTTCCAACGTGGATACTGGAATGCTCAATTAGATAAACGCATAGCTGGGCTAGAAAAGATTCGCACAGACTTGGGCAATATCGCTGCAGTAAAAATCATGCCAGGCATTGAAGTTGATATGGATGTCGGCGAAGGGCATGACATCATGCGCAGATTTGCCGAAGATGCTGTGGTCGAAGGCTATGAAGGTATTATGATCAAAGCCCTGGGAGCACCTTACGAATGCAAGCGCAGCACATTTTGGATGAAGTGGAAGCCCACAATCACAGTGGATCTAGCAATTGTGGGTTTTGAGCCGGGCACTGGTCGCAATACTGGCAGGCTGGGTGCTATAATCTGCGAAGGTGAAGATCAAGGACGCCAGATACGTGTCAACGTTGGCTCGGGCTTCACCGATGCACAGCGAGATGAGTTTTGGGAGACTCGTGAAACTTTGATGGGTGTAGTAACTGAAGTGCAGGCTGATGTAGTGAGCCAGAACCAAGATGGTACATACAGTTTGCGGTTCCCAAGGTTTGTGAGATTCCGTGGATTCGAAGCTGGTGAAAAGTTATAGCATGCGGAGCTGAATTAGATGAAAATTAAACCAGCCAATGGCACTCGTGGACAGATAATAAAAAGTTTTGATGGTATCTATTATTTTAGAGTGTATAGTTCCGAGCATAACTTTGAGGATTATGCCTTGGCTCACAGCGACCTCACTGTGGTCATTGACGACGAAGATGCCTTTTTCTACGATGGCGAATTCAGCGCACATTTAGATCATGCACCTAGAACATTGGGAGTTGAGGAATGAAATTTAAATATAGGGCGCCAAGACCTAAACGTGATCAACTTCATGGCATGTCGCCCAGTGAATTCAAGACTTTACTACGGCGTCGTGGGTACACAGTTGGCCGAGACTTTTTCAAGTATGGTTGTCAGGCAAGATATAAAAACAGAAGTTATCGTTTTCGTTGGTATTCGGATGGTGAGTTCTTTGTAGACAAGAGTTGTCTGCGTCCAGAGTTTGATCGTTGGGCAAACAGTGTTGACGAAGTAATTACAATATACAATTGGTTGGAAGGGAGAGAATGATGAAAACATTTGATACATTTGATGGAGTCACAGGCATGGCTGGTTGCAGGAAAAAACCAATTGTAGTTCATGCCAAACGTATGGACGAAGAGTTCCGTGTTAATACACTGGAAGGTAACTACAAGCAAGGTAAGCCCGGTGATTATCTTATGCGGGGTATTGATGGCGAACTGTATATCTGCGATGGTCCTATATTTGAACGAACATATGACTGGATTTAATAATGGGCGCGGTTAGTAATGAAAAAGAGTATTCTGTAACGGTCATTGACGACATAGTAGAATTAGAGATCAACGGCTTTGTAATCTGTAAGAGTATTCAACTGTGGCATAACCTGGCTTTACGTGAGCAGGCTGAACAACGTGCAGCAGACTCCAAAGATATGGAGCCTGAAATTACAACAGATAGATTTGAGCGTTTGGCCGAACAGGCAAGTTTTAACATATACAAGTCGGACCTATGGCGCGGCACAGGACATCGTTTTGCTGAATCAATTGTTCGAGAATGTGCAAACATTGCACTTAGGGAAGATCACGATCCTTATGAATGTATTTTAAAACACTTTGGAGTTAAATGATGACAAAATTTTTAGTATGGTTTGATCGGTACCGCACACCAATTGGATACACCATAGGCGGTTTCAATGTAGTATCAGGTATATTTGAAGCAGCACTTGGCAATACATTCTCTGGAATGTTTTGGATAGGTATTGGTGCTGTGATTCTGTTTGACACCTGGGAACATCAGAATCTAACCAGGTAATGTATGAGCGAGCACTATGACACATGGACAGCCGGTGATGGTCAAAGATTTATAATCGTTGAACGCCGGATGCAAGACAATGATATCTGGATTTATTACCAGTCTGAAAAAAATCCTCTGCAGCGTTACAGTTGCAGAGCCGATGCTTTCTTTGAAAGATTTCGCCAGGAGCAACGATGAGTACTCATCAATTCATAGTGATGTGGGACATGTATGGACTTGAGTACTGTGAAGATATCACAGCAGCCGAGCAGATAAAAACCTGGAACACACTCAAGGGTGTGCCCAGCTCTGTGCGTATTCCCAATCTCATGCATCTCAAACTTCGTGCGCAGATGAATGGCCATCGGCATTATGAAATATATCTCATTGATGTTGAATCAGGTATCACTGCCAGTGACATCACAACAATGTTTGAAAGCAATCCACAAGAAGCCGCTGACATTGTTCGGCGACAAGGACATTGTTTCTACAGCGATCGTCGTGAGCGCGACCCAGTTATTGTCTAGCCAAAACACTTGGCATTTTATACGAAATTCCATATAATTACTAAGCATGAAAACGTTTATGATCGGTAGGGATTACTGCAGGGAGTGCAAAAACCGTAGAGGCCAGTAACACAAAGTTGTACCCGGTGCGTGGCGAGTAATCATTAAAAGTAAGCCTACCAAGGTTGAGCACTGACTGTAGTCAACAGGGAATATGAGTTTGGATACCCGTTGATAAAATTCTACATAATCTTCTTAGAAGATCTTGCTGTAGATGGTAAGCTTGATACAGTCCAAACGATTCAGTGGGAAGGGCAGCAACATCGCCTGTCTGGTTATTGGTCACTAACAGCGGCAAGCGCATTGGTTGAGATCCTACATCAGCCACGCTAGTTGATTATATTAATAATTGTGGATCTCTTAGATTAACGGTGCGTTTTTATGCAACGAATTTTAGTTACTATAGCAAACAGAGAACAATGGTATGTGGTTGTGCGCGAAGCCAACACTTGGTTTGGTGCCGGCAACTGGCGTGGGCAACGAAGAGTCAAAAGAAAACTTCAGCCACAGGCTGGTAGATTTGGAATTTTCCTCCAACAACCACAGAAAATCTGGTTTGAAATACCCGATATCCAGTTCGCATCGTGGTTAACGCTTAAATATACTTTACCAGTAGAAATAATAAAGGACACTGATTCTGAAGTCGCTGAATAAAAGTTTGTTTCTCAGTTATGTGACGTTGGTTGTGGCCATGGCACTGAGTGCCATCGCAGCCTTTTACAGCATAGCAGGTCTCATGGCCATATTTGCTGCAGCCGTTATACCCATTGCCATCATGGGGTCAATCCTGGAAATGGCCAAAGTCACTGTGACGCTGTGGCTGCATGAGTACTGGCGTGATGCCAAGTGGTTGATGAAGGGGTACCTATGTACAGCAGTGGTCATATTGATGATGATCACTTCCATGGGTATATTTGGTTTCTTAAGCAAAGCACACCTTGATCAAGCAGTGCCCACTGGTGCTGTGGCTGACCAAGTTGCAATGATCGATGAAAAAATCAAAACACAGCAAGACAACGTTGATTCGGCGAGACGAGCCCTGGCACAAATGGACAGCCAAGTTGACCAGATGCTTGGAAGAACTACAGATGACCGTGGGGCCGAACGCAGCAACCAGATACGCAAAAATCAAGCTCGAGAACGTGGGTCCTTGCAAAACGACATTGCAAAAGCGCAAAAAGAAATTGCGCGACTCAAAGAAGAACGAGCTCCTGTTGCCAAAGAGCTGAGAAAAGTCGAGGCCGAAGTTGGTCCTATCAAATACATTGCCGCGCTGATCTACAATGACAAGCCTGATGAAAGCATGCTGGAAAAAGCAGTGCGTTGGGTTATCATCAGCATAGTGTTGGTATTTGATCCTTTGGCCATCATGATGTTGTTGGCTGCTACAGAAAGCATGGGCTGGATCAAACTTGAACGTCGTGAGCATCATGCGGCACCCATTGCTGCTGCCACCACAGAAGACCCCAAGGATACTGATCCTGTGCATGTTGATGACGAACCTCCCCCTGAAGCCTTGGTGCAACTATTCCAAGACGGGCTAGTTCGAACAGCTGAGCCAGAGGCAATTGCCAAAGACAATGATCAGGCTGCCATGAGCATCGTACCTCCTGAAGAGATACCTAGCATAGTCACACGCCCATGGACTGATGAAGAGATTGCTGCGTTTGATCAAGCGCATGCCATGATCACTGAGGAGTCAGGCCCAGTTGAAATCACTGATGCGGATTTAGAAAAACAAGCCATGCGAGATTGGAAAGAAGCGCATCCTGACACCACTATAAAAGAACAACGTCGTCTCTTGGAACGTGGAATGATTGATGACCTACCATGGCGCACCGGTCTTGAAGCCGACAACGAACCCAAGTCCGGACGCATGCGAGGTTTTGGCATTACCTTCCCATTGGATGCTGTCAAAGGTGATCAATTTTTACGTGTAGATGCACTGCCAAGTGTGCTATATAAGTTTAACGGATCCAAATGGATCATGGTTGACAAGAATATCAGTGATCAATATGCATTTGACCATGCCTACATTGATCACTTGATAACAAAATTAGATTCAGGCGAGTACGATCCTGATCTCTTAAATGATGTGGAACGTGAACAAATAGCAATTCGTTTAAAACAACAAACATAATCGGCGGGGACGTTGACAACAGACGCTAATAAAAATTTCTGCAGTTTTTGTAACAAACACAAAGACACAGTGAAAAAACTCATCGTAGGCGACAGTGTGGGCATTTGTAATGAATGCGTGGACCTCTGTATTGATCTACTCAAAGACGATGTAAAGCCACAGATAATCATCAAGGAAACACAACTTGATCCGCAAGAAATCAAAAACTATCTTGATCAATATGTAATCGGTCAAGACCGTGCCAAGATTCTGCTGAGCGTGGCCATTGTCAATCACTACAAGCGTATCAATACTACCCAGCGAGATATTGAGATTGACAAAGCCAATATTTTGATGTTGGGACCAACTGGGTCAGGAAAAACCTTACTGGCTCGCAGTGTGGCACGTTATCTTGATGTGCCTTTTGTGATTGCTGACGCTACTAGTCTCACTGAATCTGGATACGTTGGTGATGATGTAGAAAGTTTGATCTCCAAGCTTCTTGCTGCAGCCGATGGTGACATAGAGCGTGTTCAGCGTGGCATTGTGTTTATTGATGAAATTGATAAAATTGCTAGAAAGTCAGAATCTGCATCCATAACACGCGATGTCAGCGGCGAAGGCGTGCAACAGGCTCTGTTGAAGATGGTGGAAGGTACTGTGTGTCGTGTACCTCCCAGTGGTGGCCGTAAACATCCCAACGGTGAAATGATTGAAATCAATACTCGAGACATATTGTTCATTGCTGGTGGTGCATTTGTGGGCTTGGATAATATTGTTAAAAATCGTGTGTACGGAACTGCCATGGGATTTGCTGCTGACTTGGCACACGGCGACGCACACTTGGATCAAGTGGTTCCTGATGATCTCATGAAATTTGGTATGATACCTGAATTTGTAGGACGTTTTCCAAGTTGGGTAAATTTGGATGAATTGAGTTTAGAGCAATTGCTTGAGATATTGACAGGCGTTAAAAACAGTCTGGTGGATCAATACAAGTGGCTATTCCAGCAGGATTCAATTGAACTAGACATAACTTCTGATGCCCTGGAAATTATAGCACGACGTAGTCAAGTCAACAAAACTGGAGCTCGTGGGCTTCACGGTGAATTGGAACGAGTGCTGTTGCCCCACATGTTTGCTCTACGAGAATACAACAAGCAAAAGATAAACCGCGTGGTTATTGACGCTGATCAGGTAAATAATCCTACCAGACTGGGAGATTAGATGGCAAGGCGTGGGACTATAGTTCATGTGGGAGTTGATGGCAACGTAGAAAAAGCTCTACGGAAATTCAAAAAGAAAGTGGCTGAATCACGTAAACTTTTGGATCTTAGAGAGCGTGAGCACTATGTCAAGCCCACCACAGCTCGTAAAATCAAAAAAAATGCTGCCTGCGGACGTTGGAAAAAATATCTAGCATCTCAGCAACTTCCCAAACAAAAATTCTAATGTACATTGAATTCCAGATACCATTTGGTGCTGGAGGGGCTGCGGCAGGGCATGCGCTAGGCCTCATTAAAAAGCATGTAGAAATATGGTCACAGAAGCACAACATTCCCTACACAAGCAAAACCATCAAATATACTCATAGAGTGTGTTTTGACAACGACGACAATTATCTCTTTTTTTCACTGACTTGGAACCCCAACAACATCAATTTGCCCCGATGGCGTATTGTATCTGATCTAAACAATAGACTATAATTGATTTTTCATGCATAATAAATACAGTTGTAGCGCCGATGGTCGGGCTACAACTAGTCAACTTGCTTACGAGGAGAATGACATGACTAAAATTACAGCTTTTGATTTAACCCCCTTCTACCGCAACTCAATTGGCATTGATCGTTTGTTTGATCGCATCACCAGTCAAATTGATCATGCAGCCGGCAGCAACAACTACCCTCCCTACAACATTGTAGAAACTGGCGAACACACCTTTGAACTTCAACTGGCCGTGGCTGGTTTTACCCAAGGTGAAATTGATGTTGTAACCCGTGATGGAGATGTTGTGATCACCGGTGAAAAACACAATGATCCTTTGCCTGACGGACACATCTACAAATACCAAGGTATCAGCAATCGCAAATTCATGCGTAGTTGGACCATGGGCGAATATGTAGAAGTTCTTGATGCTATTGTCAAGGATGGTATCCTTGCTGTACGGTTTGAACGCAAGATTCCTGAGGCTATCAAGCCTAAGAGCATTGCAATCACCTACGCAAACTAAGTATAATGTAAATACAAGAGGGGAGCATGTTGCTCCCCTTGCAAACAAGGAGCCGTAATGTCTGCCGATATTGAAATTAAAAATCGTCTTGAAGTAAACCAAGCCATAAAAGAGCCTCCAATGTTCAAAGTGATTTATCTCAACGATAATCAAACCAGCATGGAATTTGTAATTGAATCCTTGGTTGACTTTTTTGATTACACACCACTCACAGCACATGAAATCACAGTTGATATTCATGAATCTGGTGCTGCCACTGTTGCTGTTCTACCTTATGAATTGGCCGAACAAAAAGGTACTGAAGTTACCATGGCAGCTCGTAGAGAACAGTATCCGTTGCAAATAAAACTAGAACCAGAATCAGTCTAATTCTATTCGTTTGGGGAAATAGGCGACTTGTTTATAGACGGTGTCGCCTCTACCCCGACAGTTATTGACGTATCTAATCCCATCGTGAATCTGATCTATCTGGCCATGATAGTGACCAAAGCACCAGGTATGGATTTTACCTTCGGTATCTGCAGCCAGCGCACGACGCATGAGTCTGTTGCCCATGACATTGATTCTAGGCTGATTGAGAATTGAAACGTCGTGTGATATGAGTTCATATCTTGGCACAGTGTGAGTTACTATGACAATTTTCTTTACGTCATTGTGTCGCTGCAGTCTATGTACACTTTTTACAATGTAATCAGCATCTATCTGTGCCATTCTTGACACAGTTTCTGCATCAACAATGTAGTTGTTTTGGTCCATGTCCTGTTCCCACCACTGTTGACTCACCATGGGGTCTATGTTGCCATCAAAATCAAACTGCCACCAACCGTTGGCTGCTAGAAATGCCACACCATTGATCACCACAACATTGTCTTGTAAGAACACACAATTTTTAATTTGTTTTATGCGATGGGCTAATTTGGCATAACTGGTGCCAATAGCAGTCATATTATACTTGTGTTCATCGTTGCCATCAATGTAAAATACTGCTTGATAGCATTGACTTATATTTTCAAGCACTTCAATCACCAGGTCATGATCTTTGGCAATGTCGCCAGCAATCACGCAGAATGGAGAAGTACTTTGGCCAGTCCAATCAAATTTGCCAGGCCAGGTTTCAAGATGTAAATCGGAAATTAAATCAAAAGTAAAATGCATACTACATATTTAAAAGGAACACACTCATGCATATAATATTTGGCACTGAACATGTAGAAGAAATCAGGAAAGATGGCAAGCATACTATATTAGAGTTGGACACTATCAGACCCAGCCCTGGGGCAGATCCTGTGGTGGCTTATTGCGTAGTAAGTGCAATACCGTTGACTGAAATCTCACAGACTGAAGCGTATGTGGTCTGGCATCAGGATTTAATCAAAGCCTATAAATCTTGGGATTGGGAAGAATGTGTGCGATGTCTCAATGCACTTGGGGGCAAATTCAATGGAGAACTAGACAGTTTTTACACCGAACTCCGAGAACGCATCAGACTCATGATGAAGAGTCCCCCTGACACCAACTGGGACGGTGTTTACGAACCTTGGAAAAAACCAGAACATAACACCTAGCAATTCTACTTAAATACTCCTATAATAATAACAATAAGGAGTAGCAGTGGATCCACTAACACTGTTCGCTCTGGCCAACGGAGCGGTAAAACTTGTCAAAGAAGGCTGTAAACTTTACAAGGACATCAAGGGCGCAGCTGGGGATATCAAAGATGTCCTCAAGGATCTTGACGACCAATTCCATACTGCACACAAAGACAAACCTCCCACAGTAGAACAAAAGAATCAACTCATTGCTGAAAAAAATCGTGTAATAAATCTAAACAAGCAGGCAGGCGACACCAGCAACATCTACACAGAAATTGGCCAGCAGCTGGGCGTTTACTTTGATAATCTTTTCAAATGCTATGCAATATTTGAAGAAGAAGAACGTCGCAGTCGGACCGAAGTATATCACGGTGAAGACAGCATAGGTAAACGTGCGTTACAGCGTGTGCTACTTAGAAAGCAGTTAGACGCAATGCGGGCAGAACTGCGTGAGATCATGGTGTATCAGAGTCCACCAGAACTGGGTGCCTTGTGGACCGAAGTTGAGGCAATGATGGAAGTAGTGGGCAAAGAACAGGCAGTGGCGATTGGCATAGAAATGAGAAGAAATGCCGAAACTGCTCGTCAAAAGAGTAAGCGCATGAAAAAAATTAGATATCGAGCATACTGTTGGGGTATAACTGCAGTGGCGATACTCTATATATGTTGGATGGTTTGGGCTGTGGTTCAAGTACGTATAGAAATGCAGCCAGAACTTGGGCGTTGTTTGCTGCCCAAAGGCGGTTGGCTGTACGAACGCTACAATAACCTAAAGTGGGTAGATTGTGAGATCCACTGATAAATATCAATAATAACAATAAAGGACCTGACATGAAACAGATAGTTGACAAAGTCACAGGCAAAGTTCTCTCACGCAGCGAAGCCGAAGCAAAAATCAAAGACAAAGCAGGGTGGGTAATCACCGTGATTGCCTTGCTGTTGGCAGTCAATACTTACTTGGCCAATGGATTCTCAAGCAAAGTGCTCAACAACACCATCGCAGCCAACAATGTATGGGCATTTTATCAAGCAAAATCAATCAAGCAAGCACTGGCCGAACAGAATTTAGATGATGCGATTGTGCGCGGCGACAAGGTCAAAGCAGAAAAAATGCGAGCCAAAATTGATCGCTACGAAAGTGATCCTGACAAGGGCGAGGGCAAGCGGGAATTAATGGCCAAAGCACAACATCTTGAAGCCGAGCGCGACGTTGCCAAACGTCATGGTCCTTGGATGACATTTGCTGGCACTGCTTATCAACTGGCAATCGTTTTATTATCAGCAAGTATATTGGCAGTGAGCATGACAATGTTTTACAGTTCCATAGGAGTGAGTTTACTTGGAGCACTATTGATGAGCCAGGGTATTTGGCTCTGGTTTTAAACAACCAGCCCTGCTAGTAGCAGGGCTTTTTCTTGGGAGAAATTATGAGTTGGTTTGCACATCGTCCGTCAAAAAAGCAACCGTTGCCACCACCTGAGCCGCATCCAGCAACCCCCAGTCGGTAAACAGTAATTTACTGCTTGGTTAACTAATTCTTATTACCCGTTAAGTAATACAGAGTGGGCAAGGCACCTGCCTATAATAATAACAATCGCCCACCACCCTTGCCAAGTCTAAGAGTACGTAGTTGCCGAGCTTTGACGGGCTCAAATCTGTGTTGTAATTGAATCTGCCAGAATTTTGGTTTCAAACGGCGCAGCTCTTTTCTATTAGTCAACCATTTTTTCCCCAACGTGTTGTAAACCTGATCCACAGCAGCATTGAGATTGGTAGATAATTCACCGGTGACTTGATTCAAAAAAGCATCGCTGAAAAAATGTTTTCTATTGAAGATTGCTATTTCTCTCACTGCATAATACCAGTTTTGCAGTTCTGCACCTGACAACTGTGATAGTTGTTTCATGGCCTGACAAATCTTTTCCAATCGCCGTACCGAATCAGTTTCATCGTCGTAGCTTTCATCAATGTAGGGTGCAAAGGTTCGGAATCCATAGTCTCTGAGATATTTCAGTGTACCAGGTGCTGCGGCAACAACAAACGCATGTCCACACGCAATGGGTCTTAGGATTTTTTCAGTGAGATGAATCCTTGCGCCATCGTACATGGTTTCCAGCACTACGCTCATGACAGTGGATGCAATGTCAGCACTGTCGTAGTCGGCACTGGCTGATGAAGGTGCCTCACATGCTGGGATCAAGTCATACACACTCTTGTCAGTGACTTCCAGAGCTGGATTTTTAAATTGATAGTCTTTGACTGCCAGTCCTTCTTCTTGTTTGAGCATGGATATTTTGCAGTGATCTAGCAAGTTATGTTGGTTCAACAGCTCAGCAAACTTCAAGCGGTATTCCCTAGAGTTGGTCCAGCCGCGACTGTAAACCAGGAACATTTTATCAAATCTTCCAGTGGGTCGATTACGTATGTCAAACTGTGCAAATCTAAACCAGTCCCTGGCAATAATAGCATGACACCAATAGTAGGCACAGGCAAACCCTGCTTGTTGATATTTTTCCACTTCAGGTGAGTTCAGCTCACTGTGCAGCAACACTGTGTTGTCGTACACACTGACACCAGGAATGTAAGTGCCCAACTGCAAATTTAAATTTGGTAAAAATAACCAATCATCAGGGCCTACCATTTCCTTCTGCCGTTGCGTGAGTTTTACCAAAGCTTCACGATATTCAGGCTGATGATCTTGGTGCAGATCAAACATCAGCGGTTCTTGATCATGACAAACAATTGAAGGTTGCACTAGAGTTTGTTCTACTGTATAATGTCTTAGAATTGCTAAATCAGTTAATTTTCTAGAACCGTGCGGGTAAAATAAGTAGACTGTTGCCGGTTTGTTGAGTTGACTTTCAACATAGTGGTAAAGATTATCTAAAGGAACTGTCATATATGCAAAAAATAGGATTTATAGGTTTAGGCAAGTTGGGCTTAGACTGTGCAGAAGTTTTCGCACTGCGGTATCCAACTAGCGGGTACGATATTTACCCACGTGTCAGTGACACTGTAAAAGTCTACGACGATATTGGAGAAATGATCAATAATTCAGACTGGATTTTTATTGCAGTACCAACCCCTCACAGCGAGGGATACGATGGATCTGTGCCAAGTTCTCACATGGAGCCTCGAGACTTTGGACACGAAGCAGTGATAGATGCAATCAATCAAATCAATGCTCATGCCACAACCAGCAAGAAAATAGTGTTGATTTCCACAGTATTACCCGGAACCACACGTAGAAAATTTATAACACTGTTGGACAAGAAACATCAGTTTTTATACAACCCATATTTGATTGCCATGGGATCGGTGAAGTGGGATATGTCCAATCCTGAAATGGTTATTATTGGCACAGAAGATGGAAGCCTGACTGGCATTGCTGGTGAGCTCATTGAACTGTACAAAGGTATCATGAACAATGATCCGCGCTACGAAGTTGGTACCTGGGATGAGTGTGAAGCTATCAAAATTTTCTACAACACATTTATATCAGCCAAAGTTGGACTAGCCAACATGATTCAAGACTTTGCCTTGAAGATTGGTAATATCAACGTTGATGTTGTCACCAACGCCCTGGCTCGCAGCAACATGCGTATCATGGGACCCAAGTACATGACAGCAGGCATGGGCGATGCCGGAGCATGTCATCCACGTGATAACATTGCCCTGCGTTGGTTGGCGCAAGAATACGACATTGGCTACGACTTGTTTGACACTATCATGCATGCTCGTGAAATACAGGCCAAAAATCTAGCAGAATTTCTAGCTGATCAAGCCAAACAACATGCCATGAGCATTGTGATCCATGGCAAGGCCTACAAACCTGACGTGCCTTACTGTATTGGATCGTATTCTACCTTGGTTGGACATTATGTAAAACAACTGGGATTTAATGTTAGATATCTAGATCCCTTGGCAGATGATCCTACCGAAGTCATATCTGAACTCATAGGTCCGGCTGTGATTTTATGGGCGCACAATCGTAAAATTACATACGAGTACACTGGTGATCAGGTTGACACACAACCATACTGTGAAATTCCACCCGGATCAGTTGTTGTTGATCCTTGGCGTAAATTGCCGTTGAGCGGAAAGCACACAGTGATTCATTATGGCAATACTCGGAAATAACAACCACTGGGCACGTGGTCATATTGACCCGTGGTGGGGCAAATTACACCACGGGTTGTCTTACATCAATGAACCATTCAACGATGCCGCGGCACTAGCCGAATGGTATCAAGTGGGATATTCTTCGGCTACTAAATTCACCGGTGACATGTATGATATGCGTAACCCAGAACCATCATGGATAGCTCCGTTCCGAGCTCACTTTGGTTTTGAACACTTTAGTTGGAGTGTGTACCGAATGAATCCCGGTACCGTGCTGCCTGAACATCAAGACACCTACAGTAGATTCCGACAAATTTACAGCCTGGATCCTGCTCGCCCAATTGCTCGTGCCATTGTGTTTTTGGAAGACTGGCAAAGTGGTCACTACTTAGAAATGAACGGTAAACCAGTGGTAGACTGGCAAGCCGGGGACTGGGTGTGCTGGGAAGGCAACTTCCCGCATGCCGCAGCCAATGTAGGCAAGACACCAAGATATACTTTACAAATAACAGGCATATGAAAATAAATTCTCACAATGAATGGGATCCACTGCGTACCATTGTGGTGGGCACAGCCACCAATGCCAATTGGCCCGTGAATGACCCAATTTTTAATTTAGAATCAGAAAAAACAACCTGGCGTGAAACACCAGTGCCGCGAGGTCCAGTGCCTCAAAACATCGTTGACCAAGCCAATCGTGAACTTGATCAACTCTGTACTGTGTTGTACAATCTAGGTGTTGAAGTATGGCGACCCGACGACATTGACTTTGTTGGCCGCGACGGCATGTACAACTACTGCCCTAGGGATAGATTGTTGATTGCCGGAACCACCGTGGTTGATCCAGCAATGTTGTATCCTTGCCGTGACATGGAGATTGAAGAACTGAAGTTTGTGTGCGACGCGGCCGAACGTGTGGTACACATGCCACGCAATCGTGGAATGGTCATGGACGCTGCCAATGTTTGCAGGCTGGGCGATGATTGGTTGTATTTGCTGTCATCATCAGGAAACCAAGCAGCCTTGGATTGGCTACAGCAGCAGTTTCCTGCCAAGAACATTGAAAGTTGCAATTTTTATTCTGGAGTCCATATTGATTCAACTGTGGTACCACTACAGGAAGGATTGGTACTGCTCAACGGTAGTCGTGTAAATCAAGACAATGTTCCCCGGGTGTTTAAAGATTGGGATCAAATCTATGTGAATCACATAGCCGAACGTGAATTTTACCAATATCCCTACGCATCAAAATGGATTGGTATGAATTGCTTGGTGGTACGTCCGGGATTGGTGATTGTTGACGAAATCCAAACAGTGCTGATTGAGATTTTGAAAAATCGCGGATTGGAAGTCATTGCACTTCCGTTAACACATAGCCGTACTCTGGGCGGAGGTTTTCACTGCACAACACTGGATATTCACCGCGAAGCTTGACCATTATCAACGGTTGTTTTATAATAGCTTTACTATGAATACACGAATCGGTTTTTGTTGCAAGTGGCTCAATGATCCGTCCGAATGCGGCGGCATGAAAGTCAATGCGGTGGATCGGGACCTTAACGGGCGTTCAACTACCATGCGATGGCTTCGCGAGCACAAGGATGAGGCCGAACAGCGCCAGTGGGACATAATGAATCACAACACTGCGGCTGCAGTGCGACTGATTGAACGTGTTGCCAGCCTGCCTGCGAATCGTAGAATGGTTCGGTTGGGATCAGAAATGTTGCAAGGCTACACTGAAAAAGACTGGCAAGCCTGGTGGCAGCGCACAGAAATACAAGACCACTGTGCTCGAATATTTGCACCCATTGGTGAGACTGCCAGGCGTTTGGGTGTGCGGATAAGTTTCCATCCCGGACAGTTCTGTGTGTTGGCGTCGGCAACTGATGACATTGTTGACCGCAGCATTGATGAATTTGAGTATCATGCAGATATGGCTCGTTGGATGGGCTATGGCAGCGAGTGGCATGATCATGGATTTAAAATTAACATTCATTTGTCTGGCAAAGGCGGGCCTGACAAATTTCTAAAGACTTTGGATCGATTATCGCCCGAAGCTCGTAATCTAATCGCTATTGAGAATGATGAAATCACACATGGACTTGACAGTGTTTTACTTATTAGTCATCGTGTTCCAATTACACTGGATCTACATCATCACTGGGTCAAAACAGGAGAATACATCACGCCTGATGATGATCGTGCGCAGCGTGTTTTGGACAGTTGGCGCGGTGTTCGCCCTGCTCTTCACTACAGTGTTAGTCGTGAAGATCTTTTGGTGGGTCACGATCCCGGAACTCGCCCCGATCTTCAACAATTGCTTGCAAGCGGCTTCACTCGAAGCAAGCTCCGAGCACACAGTGACTTCTACTGGAATGATGCTGTTAACGAATATGCGCTGACCTTTGCAGATCAGTGGGATATACAGTGTGAGGCCAAGGGCAAAAATCTTGCCCGAGACCAGATTGCTACACTACTTGATGCAGTCAGTGGCTGACCCTTGAGTTATTTTTATCAATCTTCATACATCACTGTGTCAGTATCGCCCAAGGCCCATTTGGGATTTTGTTCAACAACATACTTCCGAGTGCAAACTTTGAAATCAGGAAACTTCAGTTGTTTTGGATTACTTGCTGCATCCAAAAATAGACAACGGTTATTTGGTTGCGCTGCATACTGACCGTTGTCTAGTTCTATAAAATTAAAACTTTTGTGATCCTCTGGCCACTCTGCGTAACTTGTGTCTATGATGTTTAAATCAGGAGCAGAATGGTCTACTGTAAACAAATAATTGCCTTGATAAAATTGTTTGTCTTTGGCATAAAACTTGGCAGATAAATTTCTCAAGAATGACTTTTGAATTACAGTAAAATCATAGCTAAAGCAATCCCAAATCTGTAATACATCTAAAGGTAAAAACTTCTCAGGTTCAATATCGGTTGTGCGTGACACATACGCATGAAGAGGTAGTTTGTCATAAGCAGCACCATAGTTTGGCAAGTAAGATTCTATTCTAAATGCTTGTCCACGAATGCTTTTGATTGAAATCCATATACACGGTTCATATTCTCCGTGACCTCGTTGGAAGTCATAGAGAAATTCTTTACGGATATAACAATGCACAGGTGGTAGGTTTGCAACTAGGTGTGCCATGTTTATTCAACGCGATCGTCAGCTGATTTTCCTGGCTTGGCGGCGCGAGGCTTGCGAGGTTTCTTGATCACAGCTTCGGCTGTGGCCTTGACTGCTTTGGCTTTGGCCACAGTAGCATCAACTGCTGCCTGGGCATCTTTGGCATCAACTTTGCCATCTTTGTTGACGTCCAAGGCCTGGGTCAATACCGGGACCACTGGAATTGACTGATGCCCAATGCCATCGGGTTTGGTAGTTAGAGTAGGTTCTTTTCTAGTGACACCATCCAAGGGATGCTGCCCAGACTCTTCTAGAGCTTTTTCTCGAGCAGCGAGCCACCAAAAAGCACCAATCAGTGCGACTATGATAATAATAAGTTCCATTGCAGATCTCCTTGATAATATCATTATTTACCCCAGAGCAAACGGCGAACAAAATGTTGCAAAGCAACATAAAATCTCGTATAATTGCTAAATACAGTTGAACAAAAAACAGTGCCGAATGGTCGGGCTGTTATGATTTGCTCGCTTAAATCAAGGAGAATCCAAATGGACTTTACTAAATTTTACCCAACTCAAGTAATCAAAGCATCTGAAGTTATTGACACAGTTGAAAAAAGTGCCAAAACTGCTCTTACCTATTTGCCGGAACAAGTTCGTTCAGCAGCCGAAGTTGTACACAAGGCCAGCTTTGAATTTGCTCGTGCCCAAAACGATGCCTGGACAGCCTACACCGAATCATTCAAGCAGATTCTGGAACCAGCTACCAAAGAAGCCAAGGTCAAGGCATAATGACTCAAATAAAAAACTTTTTTGATTCGTTAGTGTCTTCGATGATTGCAGCACGTCGGCGCCAGGCCAATGCTTACCTTCGGGGGATGATTTATCATGTCAGCTAATCTCAAAGAAATGATGGAACGTGCTCGAGAACGTGTTCAAGAGTGGTTTAATGGCCGGCCGCAGACAGATCTAGAAAAGTATCTGGTTCTCAAAGGTGCTAAAAGCCCTGCTGATGTTGAGCATTGGATACGTGAATACACTTACAAAAACAGCAACTAGTTAACATAAAAACAACCGTTGACCAATAATCCCAGTTTGTGTATAATTGCATACATTAACTGGGATTTTCTGTTATGAAACTGCAAAACATACAATTCAAAGTACCCCGGCAGCGACGTCGTTGCGTAGAACTGTATGCGCATGACACGCCGTTTCGTCAACGGGTTGAACGCAATCGCAAACTCTATCAACGTCAAGTCAAACATATTAATCGCGAGCTATGAAGATGAAATATATAATTGCGCTGTCAGTGGTGCTGACTGGTTGTGCCAATGTTCAGCCACCCTTGGATGTCAGCTCTATACCAAATGACTGTGCCAATCAACATGCAATCATACGATATCTTGATAAAGTTGCCAACACACCACGTCAAACTCTTGAAAGTCAGGAAGATTATGAAAACTCTCGCAGAACTTATCGGGCTCGTGCCTGGCATGTGCGTTCTAAGTGTAACCCTGCTTAGTGGTTGTGCCACTGGACCCACGCATCAGCCCATGGAAGTGGCTGACTTGAATTGGTTTAGAATTGATTGCAGCAAAAGAAACGAGCAGTTGAAATTTTTAAATTCGCAGCTCAGTAACCCTGATGATCAACTCATGGCCAGGCTAAAAAATGCCATAACACCCTGGACCGCAGTGACTGATCCTGAAGCAAGAGCCGAGCAGTATTCGGTTGGGTCTGGGCATAGTAATTGGTTGATACGACAGACCATTTATAAAGTTAGATACCACTGTGGGTAAAATATGATAGCAGAAATGATAGTTTGGGGATTCTTCTCCGCAATAGGATGGATGAGTGCTAGTTGGACTGTGGACAAAGTCTTCCCGGAAAAAGAAAAAGTAATGATTTGCAAAAAACAAGAGTCCGAAGATTTAGTATGTACCGAAGAAAAGAAAGATGATAGGAAACCATAATCTCAGGTTTGACCTTTTATTCAACCTCTACTATTATAGAGCTATGAAAACTAAATTGTTTGCTTTGTTGTTGATCCCTGTGGCTGCCATTGCTGCCGATGAGTGTGTGATGCAAAGTCGCACCACTACTCAACAACGGATTGTGATCTCAGAACGTGGCGCCATACGCAGTTCAGTGATCACCACTCCTGCAGGTATGCGTAAATGTATAGTGGACTTTCGTGTGCGTATTGGTGCTGACTGGCATCAGGCCGCAGGCGAGTATGAGTGGGATGGTGCTAGGCCCAGTGCCGAAGCCTGTGGTGCTGCTGTGAAACTTGCCGAATCAGATGTGCAGGCTCGTGTGTCAAAGCGCAACGTCATCAGTGAAAACGTATTGATCTGCAATGATGATCCGGATCGCAAGACTCTGCGCACTACCAATCCTGGCACAGTGGCTGCTCAAGAACAGTTTAGGCCGCACCCTGATTATCCCAAATACTTTTATCACAACGGTACACGATGCCGCTGGTTTTTGGAAACTGGCTTTTTGAACAAAGATGTCCATAACTATTCGGGCATTATCTGTGAGCTGGAAGATCGTAAATGGGTAGTTGTAGACAAATTCTGATTGACCATAATTTTTCAATTATGTATAGTATGGGTATTGTAAGGAGTTGATGATGAAATTGATCTTAATTGCAGTTGTTTTATCGACAATCACAGCCTGTGGTACAGTGGGTGGTGCAGTAAGTGGTGCTGGCAAGGACTTGAGCCGTGCTGGTGACTGGATACAATCTAAATAGGTGATATATGAAAAAAGTTTTTATGGTAGTGCCTTTGGTTGCTGCTCTTGCTGCATGTAGCACCGCTGAGAAGTTTGAAAAACGCACAGAAGTTCAGTACGAACGCGAAGTCAAGTATGCTGACAAGGCAGTTGAAAAGGCTCCCAAGTGGATGAGTCAGCTGCCAGAGTCACAGAGCGCCGTGTATGCCAATGGCACTGCTGTGAGTCGTGACTACAGTATGTCGGCTCTCAAAGCCAAGTCCTTTGCCTACAGCAAGATTTGTATGGCAGCTGGTGGTAAAGTAGATCAGCAGACCAAGATGTACATGATGGATTCAGAGTCAGCTGGCACTGAGATGTCAGAAACTGCAATCCGTACTTCGTGCCCAGGTGTTGACATAACTGGTGCTGAGACTGTTGAAGTTAAAACTGTTGCCGAAGGCACTCGTTTCCGCAGTTATGTTTTGGTGGCATTGCCTACTGGTGAAGCAAATCAGTTGCAGGCTCGCAAAGACAAGATTCGCTCACAGGAGCTGGCACGTCAACGCAGCACCGAAGCCTTCAAAGATCTAGATACTCCAAAGCAGTAATCTTAACTTTTTCTACGCTCGCGCCCCAGGGTCTTTTTAGTACCCAGGGGCGTTTCTTTTGTAGCTGCTGCTTTGATGTTGGAACGAGCAGGAGTGAATTCCACTGATGGTTCTCCTGCTGGTGCGGCTGGTGCACCGGGTTCGGCTTCTTCAGGTGAAGTTTCACCGTTGTAGTTGATTTTGAAAGTCATGTTGCCCTGTGCACCGGTGGTCCAATAGGCTTTCTCAGTTGACAGTTTTACACTGGATACCGCGGTGCTTGGCCAATGTGCTGACATGCCTTTGATTACAAAATTCTCACCACGCTGCTCTACCAAACTTTCAACCTGTACCAATGCACTGTGGTTTAAAATGTCAGCGGCTGCTGATGAGAAGTTGGTGTTGTCGTTGACATAACGGGCCACACGGTAGGCAATGATCAGCATCATGGTGTGAATTGGCACCACTGGTTTTTTCCAGTTGTCTATGTAGGCCTGGTACATCTTTTCTAACTTTGCACTGAGAATTTTTTGTCCAATGGGATTGGCTCCCAGATCTAATTTTAGATCTTTGAGATTCATTATCTGTGCAACTTCTTTGCTGGTTATGAGGCCATAGTGCTCGGCAATCTTCAGCGGGCCCGAGAAGTGAGCATTGCCCCTCAATGCTGTTAGAACTGGTATAATGTCTTTGTGTTTTTTTGCTAACTTTGCACCTTGCGGTGTGTCTTGTAATTCTTGAAATGCATTTATTAAATTTTGAGCCGATGCTTTGGCACCGCCACCTACTGCATCTTTGGTGGAAATCTTTAGGGATTTGCCTTGGGGATTTACCAACTCTGAGTCACTGAGAGCTCCGCCCTGTGTGTCATTGAAATTGATTAGACAATCGGCCACAGTGCCGCCAGCACCAAAGAATATGTCCACACATTCCTGCAAGTTGCCTGACACCGACATACCTCGCACAATGGCAGCAGGCTGTAACATTTCCATGAAATACACACGGAAGGCGTTGAAGTCCATGTTGCCTTTGGGCACGGAGATTGGAAAGTCGGCACTGTTGGCAAAGATTTGAGCAGCAATGCCCTCATCTGATTCAGCACCAAAGTGTTGGATAATCTGTGATATAATTGAATCTGGTGTGTTGCCTTTGAGTTGGGTAGTCAGCACCTGATAAGGTTTGTAGCCGGCGTTCTCTTTGGCACCTTGTTGACTGGTGTACTTGAATCCGCCAGGAATTTCATTGTGAGCAAAGTTGTTGTCGTTGCGATTGGCCTTGATGTTGTCAAAGTATTTGCCAAGATAGTATTCTTGCCCATCTAGGGCCTGGAATCGTGCTACGCCAAATGCCAGCTGATTGGGCCTTGGTTGATTGATCCAATATATTGGTCTGGGCAACTTAGACGACAAGTTGTCAATCTGCAGTTGCATATCTTCTGCGCTGGCGAATTTTCCTTGATTTGGATAAAAATCAAGTCCCTGAAACACCAGTTCGTCACCCTGAGGGTTTTTAAAGGTCTCACCGGGCTTGCGTCGTGCCAGCCCTACACCTTCCTGTACCATGTCTAACGTATCGAGTATATCTCTCATTGCTCACACCTAAGGTTTATGCTATACTTATACAAGCATTAACAACCAGGAGAAACCGTGCCAAATCTAGTACCCATAGTAATTGAACACACCAGCAAGGGTGAACGCAGTTATGACATCTATAGCCGTTTGCTGAGAGATCGAGTGATCATGTTGGATACCGAAGTTACGTCGCATGCAGCTTCGTTGGTGGTGGCTCAGATGCTGTTTTTAGAAAGCGAAAACCCTGACAAGCCCATTAATTTTTACATCAACTCGCCGGGTGGAAGTGTAACAGCAGGCATGAGCATCTATGACACCATGCAGTTTATCAAATGTCCAATACATACCATTGTGTTGGGGCAGGCAGCATCCATGGGATCATTGTTGGCCACAGCCGGAGAGAAAGGTCATAGATATATACTACCCAATGCTCGACACATGATACATCAACCTCTGGGCGGGGCGTCAGGGCAGGCAACTGATGTAGAAATTCAAGCCCGAGAATTGTTGCGTTGGAAAATGGTTTTGACCAATATCTATGTGACACACACTGGGAAGTCGTTCAGCGAACTTGAACGAGACATGGAACGTGATAATTTCATGACTGCCCAGGAAGCAGTGGAGTACGGCCTAGCCGATAAACTAATTTCAAAGCGTGAGTCTTAGAGACAATTTTTGTTCTAGTCCTTGGTTCCACATGCGCATTTCTAATTCAGGAGAAATGCGCTATTGTCGCTGGGCAGACTACACACACTCTGCTCCAGTGGCACAGGTATCTCAAACATCGCCCTTGACATACTTCCAGCAGCTGATGGCACCACTGCGACAGCAACTGGCCATTGGGGAATCTCCAGCAGGATGTCAGGGTTGTTTGGCAGCTGAACCCTCGGGCAAGATATCTGGACGCAAACGACAACTGCTCAAAACTGGCATTGTAGTTGGAGAGTTTGAAAAAACAGCAGCCAGCAGTCCTTGGGTCACTGAGTTTGTTAGGTCAGAACGCACAGGCACAGTTGAATTGGGAGTTCAAGACTGGCAAATAGATCTAGGAAATTACTGTAACAGCAATTGCGTATTTTGTTCACCAGCAGAGAGTTCACGTCTAGCAGCAGAATTCAAACGCATTGGATTTATCAAAGACATTCCGCCGGCAAACTGGAGTGATGATCCCAACACAGTCAACACAGTGATGACAGCCATTGTGTCATCAAAGCCAAAATTTATTCATTTTGTCGGCGGCGAAACCACAATTACACCAGCATTCAAAAAAATACTGCAGGCGTTGTTGACGGCTAGCTGCAAAGACACTGCCATAAGTTTCACTACCAATCTCACTGTGTGGCCCCGGGACATAGTTGAGTTGTTGACACAGTTTCAAGAAGTCAATCTTGGAATGAGTGTTGAAACATTTGAATCAGTCAACGACTATGTGCGTTGGCCCAGCGACATCAACACAGTGCGCCGTACACTTGATCAGTGGGTCAGCATTGGTCAACAACACGGTTGGCTGATGACTCTGCGTATAACTCCCACATGTTTGACTGTGCATGGACTCAGTGAAGTCTATCAATATGCTGTGGATCATTCACTCAATGTTGAAAGCGTGAATTTCCTACAACGCCCAGAATTTCTGCGTCCCACAGTACTGCCCAAATCTGTCACCGACGACATAGCTGACCAGTTGGAACATTGGATTGGTTCCTTTGCAGTCAGTGCCAATCAAATAGTAAATGTTCGCAGTCCTGATCTACAGACACAGGCTGCCTTGCAAGATGCTCAGAGCTATGTTGAGTATCTTCGAACAGCCAATGATGAATCCCATCGCTGGCCGGATCTTGTGCGATATTTGAAACAACTAGAAACAAGTCGTCACAATTGCATACTGGATTATCTACCACAATATGAATCGCTTTTCCGAACTGCGGGCTATTGACCAATTTGTCAATGTCCGTGTGAAGCTAACACCTGTCTGCCAGCCTCATGCACCTGTGGTGCGTGTGGCACTCAATGGCCATCAACTGCAATATGCCACACAGTTGACAGCACCAACGGAACTGACAACCTTGGTAAACCTAACGGTACCCATAGAGTTGGAAATAGAAATGTTTGGCAAACAGTATCATATCACTGAAGAAACTGCTGTGGTGATTGACAGCATTGACATTGACGGATTTGCGATGGTGCCTGACTATACCCATCTAAGTCAATACATCAACGATCACAACTATGCCCAGCCCACCAACTACATTGGATTCAACGGTGTGTGGCGTTTAGCGATCAACGAGCCCTTTTATCGCTGGCGACATCGTGCAACTGGGCAGGGCTGGTTGCTAGAACCATAACTGTTGCAAATTTGCTAAGGTTGACCAATTATTCGCCATTTTGTATAATATGGGTATAGTAAACAACAAGGAGGAACAAATGTCAAAAACTTTTGCTTTTGCAGGTACTTGTGTTGTTGAGGGTGTAAGTGTTTACAAATTTGCTAACGATGCAAATCGTGCGGCAGTTCTTGCTAAGTTAGGCGCAACAGATATTAACATTATTGCATTGCCCCAGGCAATGAACAAGGACGATGCTGTTGCATATCTTGCAAGCCAAGGTATCACAGCAGGCTGGCGTCGTGCGGCAGCAATTGCAAACCCTGCAAAAGCAGCCAAAGTTGCAAAAGTAGCAACGCCAGTTGCTAAAGAAACAACCAAGCGTGTGGGCGATACATGCCCAAAGAGTCTTGATCCCGAAGAATTTGTGCGTCGTTGGTTTGCACAGAAAGAAGCCAAGGTAGGCGACCGTTTTGCTGCCAAAAAAGCAGCATAATCTAGTTGACCAAAAACTGTTCTATTGTTATAATGCTTTTATAGTAACTAACAAGGAGATATCAAATGGCATACGTATCCCAAGAGTTGAAAGCGAAAATCGCTCCTCGAGTTAAGGCAATCCTAAAGAAGTACAAAGTCAAAGGTTCGCTGGCAGTTCGTAACCATTCTACCCTGGTGCTGAATGTCAAGCAAAGTGACATTGACTTTGGCGGAGACCGTATTCAAGTCAATCCATATTGGTATCACGAGCACTTCACAGGTCGTGCCAAAGAATTTTTGAGCGAAGTTATTCCTGCTATGAATGACGGTAACTGGGACAAGTCAGATATCCAATCCGATTACTTTAACGTGGGTTGGTATGTTGATGTCAACATTGGCAAATGGAACAAGCCCTATGTCAGGGAGGCAGTATGAAATACCAAGTTATGACCGAAGTGTCTAGTTTTAATGATGGCCGGCCGCTGCTGTTTGAAACAAATTCTTTGGCCGAAGCCAAACGTGAATGTCGTGAATGGGCAGAGTTTGACGACATCTGTGTCTGGGTTGAACAAAACGGCAAGCGTGTTTATTCTGTTGATGGATATCTGGAGGTAGCGTAATGAATAAACTTGAAGAGCTTGCGGTAGAGCTGGCACTGCTGACTCAAGGTGATGTGCAGACACTGGCAACAATTTTGGTACGCAATTACGCAGCAAGAGCTGACATATTGGAAACCGCAATTGGCAATAGTTTTTTTGAAACCACGGAGGCCTTAAATGATTGAAATACCAACCCCTTATACAGTTGAAACCCCCGAAGGCGAAACTGTGATCAATCCTGCTGTATTAGAAGCACAGCGAGCCAATTATTACCATCAAAGGCAAGCGTATGAAAATGGAAAACTTGTGGGCATGTTCAACATTGATGGTACCATAAAGCGTTTTGGCCACGGTTCTAATTCTGAAAAGGATGCGTCATGGAAATAGAAAGTCCACGCCGAGCAGTCAAGCAGGCTGCTGATGAAATGGTTTATGATCGTCTCTACTTTGAGTATGCAGAGTTTGATGACAACGATATTACAGATCTTGCAACACAATGTCAGGTCGCTGTGGAAGACGTTTGTCGCTATTTGAAAATATCAGTGCCCAGCTCATTGAAGTAATCTCAATGAGACGAGGTCGCCATCCCCGAGTCTGCATGCCATATCACTCCAGCCAAGAACGGGAGAAAGTGGATCATATAGTGGCAAATGTCGTTGAGTGGTTGGGGGCACCAGGCACACAGCGAGAACGTGCCTGGTTCTGGCGTGTGGACTCGCAGTATGTTGAAGAGCAAGCCAGACACATGACAGGCAATCCTGTGTACAAAAACGGAGTGCCCATAATGACTTGGCGTCCCAAGAAATTTTACAATTTCTATTTTAAGCATCAAGCGG